>JAJOZX010000850.1:157500-757500 GCA_023014485.1 Bathynomus jamesi | reverse complement strand
CTAGCCCGACTATCCCATTCACACACAAAACAGCAATACTTAGTGTAGCCCGGCTGCAGTCCAAGCACGATAGCAACAACTTTCAAGTCACCACAAACCTGCCACCGATGTTTGTCATAGTTTATGCAGTTTAAAAGTTGCTTCATGTTGTCGTATGTTTCCTTCATGTGAACTGCATGACCAACTAGAATTGATGGCAATACGTTGCCAACATGCAACAAAACAGCTTTTAGACTCAACTTCGATGAATCAATGAAGTCTCCACTCATCAGGATTGTGAATAATGTTGAGAGCTGCCATCAGACCATCGATGTCGTTGCAAGCTACAAGGTCACCTTCCATGATGAAGAATGGGACAAAATCTTTTTGACGGTCACGAAACTTACACACTAACATTTTCAGCGAGGAGATTCCACTGCTGCAATGTGGAGTCCAACAGCTCTGCCTTACTCTTTGGCAGTTCTAAATCTCTGATAAGGTCGTTTAATTCATTCTGAGTTATCATGTGCGGTTTAGAAGATGTCAAGTTATAAATAAATTCAGGGTCTTGTGAAGTTGAAGGCTCACAAGCTTCGCAGGTTCCTTCATTCTCCTCGTCCTCTGACTCCATGGAGAATGTGTGGGGGGGCTCAAGAACGGGTAGTCCTTCGCCGTGAGGTACCGGGCGTATAGCAGAGGGTATATTCGGATATTGTAAAATCCACTTTCTTCTTGCAAATACCTTTCTTGACTGGAGGCACCATGCAAAGTAACAATTGCCGACATGATCTGTTGGTTCCCTCCACACCATTGGCACTGCAAAAGGCATAGATTTCCTTTTCCGATTCAACCACTGGCGAAGGTTTGTTGCACAAGTATTGCAAATGTGTGTGGGGACCAGCTCTTGTCCTGATCTCCAATCTTACAGCCAAAATAAAGGTGATAGGCTTTCCTAATCACGGCAGTTATAGCACCCTTTTGTGATGCAAAAGTCAATTCTCCACAAACATAACAGAAGTTACCTACACTGTTCACGCAATTACGAGGCGTAATATGTAGACGCCTGTGACACATCGATGCCTTGACTCTACTGCGCATGCGCGTAGTTATATATTTTTTTATTTTAATAAATTAATGTAATTACATTGCATTTTAATAATTTTAAATTAGGTAAGGTTAAGTTAAGTTAGTATTCCATTTATATTAATATCAAAAACATTATGGGAAGCAATGATAAAATGATCCAATCTATTTCTTAATAAATAATTTACAAATACATAATGTAATAGATAAACTTAAAATTACATTTTATTGTATATATTTACATTAATTTATTAAAATAAAAAAATATAACTACGCGCATGCGCAGTAGAGTCAATGCGTCGGTGTGTGTCAGGCGTCTACATATTACGCGACGGATGCAATCCAGTTAGTAGGGTGCAGGGTTGCCCGATATCTTTATAAATGAAACCAATTGGCAATTTTAGGCATCATTTTCGTATTCAGTGACCCAAAATTAGTAAAGATTGACTTTTATTTCCGAAGCATTTCGGCTGTAGACCAGTGTTATCTGTGTTCTGCAAATTTTTTTTAAAAAAATTGTAAAAAGTAGAATGCAGCGATATTTAGAATCCTACAATTTATTATCTCCAAATCAATATGGTTTCCGTAATAATAAAACAACGGAAATGGTTATTTTAAATCTTATGGAAAATGTAAATATAGCCAAGGAGAACAAAGAAATAACGATATCAATATTTATGGATTTGAGTAAGGCGTTTGATGTAATAGACTATAATATTCTACTTAATAAATTATATTGTTACGGCTTCAGAGGAGCAATCAGTGATTGGTTTAAAAGTTATTTGTCCAATAGATATCATTTTGTCAGTAAATAAAGTTTGCTCAACTAAAGCGCTTGTCAAACATGGTGTGCCACAAGACTCCGTACTGGGCCCACTGTTATTTTTATTATATATAAATGACCTTCCACGTTCATCTGATATACTGAACTTCTTGATGTTTGCAGATGATACAACTCTTTTTTTTTGCGATGTTAATACAGCTAAGAATATATTTCATTCAAAATTCATCAGTGTAATGAAATGGTTGACCACCAATAAACTCTTCCTAAATACCAGTAAAACAAATTTCATGATTTTTACTAATAAAAGAAATGTATATCTTGATGAACTTCATGTTAATGAAGTCGCCATAAAGGAGTGTACTGTAACAAAACTTCTTAGTGTAATGCTAGATAAGAATTTGCAATGGAGCGATCATGTAAATTATATCGCGAAAAAGATTTCAAGGAGTGTTGCTATAATGTTTAAACTTAGTCAATAAAATTTGTTTAGGGACTACATTTCTATCATACTTTTGTTCTTCCTTATATAAATAACATACTGCACCCTTGTTTGGGGAAACCCTGCTAACAACGCATTAAATGGTATCTTTGTCATCCAAAAACGAGCAATAAGGTTATTATCTGATGCTGATTTCCTTGATCACTCTAGTGCATTATTTAAAGAGCTAAACCTACTAAAGCTCAACGATATAACCAAACTGACACATTTTATTTTTATTTACAAGTGTAAGAACAAAATCATTAATTTGCAATGGGTAAATAGATATTTTGTAACTCATCAAGAAATCCACTCATATCAGACCAGAAATAGATCAAAGCTTGTTATACCTCAATTTAGATTGTCTTCATCTCAAACACTACCCATTTTCATTGGATTGAAACTATGGAATGACTTGCATGCCGATATAAAAAATATTGTGAATGTAAATTTGTTTAAAACCAAGTTGAAATCCCGATTAATAATGGCATACTTACAAAAATCTAGGATTAATGTCCACTAATATTGTAATACATGTTTTAACTACAGGGTGATCGAAAAGTCTCTCCGCAGTAGTAATAAGATATTTACTTTATTGAAATTTTACATAAGGAGATATAAGAATTCTATAAATGTAATGACATATCATTGTTACCTGTTTAGAGTAAGTGCGGGAAGTGTTTTCCACCGTTTTCTCGACACAGCCGGATCCTTCTTACTTTATTAGCAAATACAGGGTGTACATAAAGTCAGGATCCTGACTTTATGTACACCCTGTACTGTATATAATGTTTCAGCTGAAATAGACTTCACGTAAGTTCGGATCTCCGTTTGTAATTCATTAATAGTTTTTGGATTATTTTTATAAACACTGCTCTTGGCGGACCCCCAAAAGTAAAAATCAACAGGCGTGAGGTCAGGTGAACGGGGAGGGCCAAATTCCTCTTGAAATTATGCGTTCTCCGAAGACATCTTCCAATAATTGCATGGAATAACGAGCTGTGTGCTGTAGCACTGTCTTGCTGTAAGTATGCATTTTGGAGTTCGTTATCGTTCAACTGGCCAACAAATGAGTATAAAATTTGCTCACAGTAACGCTCTGAATTGATGGTTTCAGAAAAAAATATTGAACCAATGATACGCTATCTTGAAATCGCAACCCAGACGCCAATTTTTTCAGGATGTAGAGGAGCTTTGTGAATACTGTTAGGGTTTTCAGAGCACCACAGACGTGTGTTTTGCGAGTTGACGTACCCTGAAAGGCTAAACCATGCTTCGTCTGTGTAAAACGTCACATCCAAAATGTCTTCTCCATTTTGATCAATAAAATTATGAAACGACTCTCAATAATTTAACATGTTTGGAAAATCTGCAATTTTCAGTTCCTGCACGGCCGTCACTTAGTAAGGATATAATTTGAGTTCTTTCTTAACTGCTTTTTGGGTGGAGCCATACCTCAATCCACATTGTTGCGACAGTCTCCTGAGTGATTTTGTTGGGCTTTGTAGCAATCGATCAGAAATGTCACCGAACTTTGCCTCAGTTAAAACGGATGGTCTTCCACTTCTCGGAGCATCTTGAACAGAGCCGATCTTGCGAAACTTTGCAGTTAAATCACGGACAGCATCTCGATGAGGCAATGGTGTCTCCGGAAATCGTTTCTGGAATTCTCGCTTTACAAATTCTGTGTATTTATTACCATTTTTAAACACGAACTCGACTAAAAATAGTCTTTCCTCAAACAGCAGCATGACGTTGAAGGCTAGCCTTATAATCTGATTGACCTAGCCTAAGCATACTCACATACAGCCTAACGTAGCAAGACTTAGCCAATATTTTGTTAAAGATTTCACGATATCGTACAATTTTCATTAAAATATGTAACATCTTGTATGATTGCATTTTTGTCTTACAGATTCATAGTTGCGGAGTGACTTTTCGATTACCCTGTATTAATAACACTTATTTATTTATTATAAATTTATAACTCGCTGCTTATTTTTAATAAGAGCCCAGTAAAGCCTAAAGCTTAAGGGCCAAATTAAATAAAATAGATAGCCGAGCTTCACAATTATTCATGTCATTGTAAATTGAAAAAATTTATTTATTTTATTATTATTATTATTAATAAAGGTTATTCTATCTATCTATCTGTCACTCGCAACTATGGCATTCGATTTATGGAAGTTGCATAACATGTTATCTAAGTTAATTAAAAAGCTATTAATTGGTCTATATATTGCATGAACAGAATATACATTACTTTTGTCTTTTATATTAATAATCAGATTTTCAGTATCACTATTAGGCTACATACAGAAAATACTTCGTTAGACTTCTAAGTTTTATTTTGCACATATACAGAGATACCACCACCAACTTGACTATCTCTTACAGTATGAAAAGCAATGTAATTATCTATATTATACAGGTTTTTAATACGATTATTATTTAACCAGGTTTCCGTGAGAATTATAACACTAAATTTGACCGTAGAAGTTTTCAAAAAGGCCACTAAGTAGTTGTAGTTTCTAGGTAGACTTCGAATGTTTAGATTTAGCACAAAGATTTTTATAAATACCTTTTTGTAATACAAAGGCATTAAACTCATCCATCGATAAGACCATGCAACTGCCTACACCAGATTCCTGTTCTAGATTCTCTAAACTGGATATAGAATTTTTTGTTGATGAATTGAAATGATTAATATCGGTACATATATTATGAAAGTCTTTATCGATGAAAGCCATTTTAACAGTAGTTCTCAAACAATTTCACTAAATACAGAATACGAGAATAAGGAGTTACCGTCCTGTTGAGCCGAGAATGGGAAAGTCGACTGAGGAGATTGTGCGCGAAATTATTCGCAGGCCTCCTGTGTGCTGACTTTCGGCTGGGCTTTTCGTAGTTCTCATAGCTTCGAATGTTTTTTCACTAACAAGGTGAACTCCTTTGACCCAAGTATTCTGCGTTGGGGTCTCTCTTTCTTTAATAATTAACTTCGCTCCAAGGAAGTAAGCAATTTTCCCCGAGTCTTTTCGCTTCTATGAATTTAGGGAGCTTTTCTTTACGAATTTTATGCGTTTCTCCACATACGTCGTCAATGACGAAGATTTTTTTATCCTTTCAGCTTTCTTCTATTTTTTAGTGTTAAATTTCTGAATTTCATCCTCGCATGTTACTTTTATAGCTGAAGTGGGCGTCTAAGATTCAGTCGTGTCTTTAACTCTGGAATTTGTTTTGTGGTGGAATGTTTTTTTTAATCTAAAGGCACTTTTGATCTTAATATTCCCCAAATTCAGTCTATCTTTCATTATGTCCTCCACCTTTTTCTTAATTTCACCGTTCGTTTCTCTATTCATTTCAGCTACCCCAATTATGATTAAGTTATTGGCACGTGAATTATCGTCTAAGCAGTTTAATTTCTTCCTAATTGAATCGTGCTCGGTTTTTATCATCTCCATACTACGATTGTTTTTAATAAGCGAGTTTAAGTTAGAGTTAAGATAGTTTATCTCATCGTGTGCATATTGAATGCACTTTTCGAGCTCTATTTCTATATTTCAATTTTGCATTGACCCTCTTTAACAATTCGTTATGTTGCATAACTTTTATTACTGCCTCAAGGTCTTTGAATACACTATTACTTTTGTGTACCAAGTCAGAGGAAATTATATTTATTTGCTAGGTCATTCATTTCAGATTTCAGGGCGTTTACCTGGCCTTTAGAAGCCATTTTGAGCAATTTATGAGGTTAAAATTCACTCGTTCGTTCAGTCATTTGTATACCCGTTACTTCAAGGTCACTGCTTGCCACCTTGTAGGACTATGAAAGCAGTGCCGGATATCGCTAGAAATTTCTGAAGATATTTTATGTAATATTATTTATTAGTTAAGTATTGCAGTTTATCTGATGAGATTGTAACTGCGTAATTTTGGCACATTCACAAATTTTAGTGAAGTAACACAATGGTTCACTGACTTTAAACACTTAATTTTGATAGGAAGGAGCACGAAACTGACAAGCGTCAGCGGCAATGACACTCAAAGTGCCAATGCCATTTAGTGTTATAATTCTCACGGAAACCAGGTTAAACAGTAGTATTAAAAACCTGTATAATATACATAATTACATTGCTTATCAAGTTGTTATACTGTAAGAGATGGTCAAATTGGTGGGGGTATCTCTGTTATGTGCATAAAACGAACTCTAACAAAGTATTTTATGTATGTAATAGTGATACTGAAACCCATAGTGTCTACCAGCTCTTCACTGCAAAGCTCCGAGTTTTCTGTTCTCCAAAGAAAAAATTCCAGAGTAACTGCATAAGAAAAATGTGATTATAAATAAAATCAATAATAAAATCATAAATACCTGAACATAAGAAAAATGTGATTATAAATTTTTTTTAAAATACATATATTTGAAACGCTTGGGCTCAATAGACAGCCATATTAGAAGAGTTCACAAAATTCCCTGAGACTTCTAATTGTTTCTACAAACTCCGAGTTTTCTCAGCTTTCCAGTCATTATAAATTCCCTGAGTTTCCCAGAGGAATAGACACCCTGAAACCCTGATTACTAATATAAAAGACAAAAGTAATGTATATTCTGTTCATGCAATATATAGAACACCTAATACCTTTTTGATTAACTCAGATAACATGTAATGCAACTTCCATAACTTCCATAAATCGAATGCCATAGTTGCGAGTGACTTTTCGACATCAATTTGCAATCTGAAGCAATCTCTCATAATTTTTTAAACTTAATGAATTCTTTCTATCTTAATCATACTATTACCAAACCTACTCGAGTCTGCAACTATGGTAATCGAATAACAGGATAATACTTGTAAATATTTGTAAATAACAATGCCCTCGTAAATTCTGGAATTATAACCACTAACATCAGTGATCATTTTCCTAGTTACGCTATATTCAATAACATTGTTCAGGTTGTGGATAAAACAACTATTGATTACAGAATATTCTCAGAGGTTAACAAAAGCAAATTTATTGGGGCTATAGAAAATACTCTATTTGACTGTGACGAACGTATGAATGACCCAAATCATATGTTTCAGTTCTTCTAGGACACCTTATTCCATATTTTTAATAATTTGTTTCCTTTAAGGAGGAAAACAGTTTCGCCCTAGTGTCGCAAATCCATGGATCACTCCAGGAATTATCACTTCATTAAAGAACAGAGATAAATTATTCAAATTGCAATTACAAAGAAAAATTCCTAAAGTACAAAATATGGTAATTTTTTACTATCACTCCGGTCTCTTCAATTCCCATAATTTATAGATCAATGGATTTGTTATTACACTAGGAATGCGATTTGGATAGTCTCAAGTGAGGGAACTGGCCCAAAACTAAGTTAGGACACGGTTTGTTTTGGGGTATGTGAAAAAATACCCTAAAATGCGGGTAATTCCTTCAGTAGAGACTATCTAGGGCGCATTCGCGATGTAAAAATGAATCCATTGATATATAAATTATGGAAATTGTAGAAACAGCCAACATGAGTGACCTAAAAGGTGTATATATATATATACACACACACACATTTATATATATGTAGTAAAACGAACACTGTATATATTATATATACCGTAAAACTATACTACCCTAACCTACCTACCTACCGACTTTTCTGTTTTTATCAAACACACACTTATTACCACAAACAATACCTTCCTTGTTTTTCTTAGGGCAAATAAATTCTTTTAGCAATACACCGTGTTCTACATAAAAATTAAATGCAGCCTCTTCATCATCAAAAAATTTGCAAGAAGTTAAACGGTGAATAATTACAACCATCGCAAACCGACGCCATCGTGATACTAAAATCTTATGAGTTCAGGTCAAACCACCCAATTTTGTTAGCGGTACCTTCCTAACCTTTGTGGGATTTGCCATTTTATCACTCCCAAAAACATGATCCGCGATTTTATCGGTCAAAAAAATAATTTCTTAACATTAATTTTATAGCTTTAATCGGCATTTGCCTTCATATTGTACTTAATAAAAGTTTAAAAAAATGTAGAGTCTTATGGTAAACTTTATTTTCAGTTTCCAGAGACCGGACTGATAGTAAAAAATTACCCAAAATATACTCAATACAAAAACAAATTAACTAAAATAATAAAAATTGCAAAATATAACTATTATAACAATCAATTTTCCAAACAAAGGAGACCTGAAAAACACTTGCACAACCATAAACAGTCTTCTCGGAAAACAAATTAAGAAAAATTAAATGTTGATAATAAAGAAATTACTGATGATACTTCTATTGCAGACTCTGCTTCGCTCACAATTACTAAATAATGATCACTCACCTCCAGAATATATGCCACCCAGCCCAACAAATTCATTTTCTTTTGTTCCTGCTACCTCAACTGAGGTCCGGAATATTATTGGTAAATTAAAAAGTACTAAAAAAATAACATTCATAACATTCCTGCACCTATATTGAAACTTGTTAAAGATAAGATATCTCTAACTTTGACTAAAATTATCAATCATAGTATTTCCAAAGGAATATTCCCATCAATGTTAAAAACTGGTTGTACAGGGTGATCGAAAAGTCACTCCGGCACTATGACTCAGACAAAAATGCAATCATACAAGTTAGATATTTTAATGGAAATTGTACATCGTGAAATCTTTAACAAAATATTGGCGAAGTCTAGGCTAGTCTAAGCTAAGTCTTGCTACGTTGGGCTGTATGTGAGTATGCTTAGGCTAGGTCAATCAGATTATAAGGCTAGCCTTCAACGTCATGCTGTCGTTTAAGGAAAGAATATTTTTAGTCAAGTTCGTGTTTAAAAATGGTAATAAACACACAGAATTTGTAAAGCGAGAATTCCAGAAACACGATTGCCTCGAGATACTGTCCGTGATTTAATTGCAAAGTTTCGCAAGACCGGCTCTGTTCAAGATGCTCCGAGAAGTGGAAGACCATCCGTTTTAACTGAGGCAAAGTTCGGTGACATTTCTGATCGATTGCTACAAAGCCCAACAAAATCACTCAGGAGACTGTCGCAACAATGTGGATTGAGCTATGGCTCCACCCAAAAAGCAGTTAAGAAAGAACTCAAATTATATCCTTACTAAGTGACGGCCGTGCAGGAACTGAAAATTGCAGATTTTCCAAACATGTTAAATTATTGAGAGTCGTTCATAATTTTATTGATCAAAATGAAGAAGACATTTTGGATGTGACGTTTTACACAGACGAAGCATGGTTTAGCCTTTCAGGGTACAACTCACAAAACACACGTCTGTGGTGCTCTGAAAACCCTAACAGTATTCACGAAGCTGCTCTACATCCTGAAAAAATTGGTGTCTGGGTTGCGATTTCAAGACAGCGTATCATTGGCCCAATATTTTTTTCTGAAACCATCAATTCAGAGCGTTACTGTGAGCAAATTTTATATTCATTTATTGGCCAGTTGAACGAAAACGAACTCCAAAATGCATACTTTCAGCAAGACAGTGCTACAGCACACACAGCTGCTCGTTATTCCATGCAATTATTGGAAGATGTCTTCGGAGAACGCATAATTTCAAGAGGAATTTGGCCTCCCAGTTCACCTGACGTCACGCCTGTTGATTTTTACTTTTGGTGGGGCCGCTAAGAGCAGTGTTTATAAAAATAATCCAAAAACTACTGATGAATTACAAACGGAGATCTGAACTTAAGTGCAGTCTATTTCAGCTGAAACATTTTACACAGTATTTGCTAATAAAGTAAGAAGGATCCGGCTGTGTCGAGAAAACGGTGGAAAACACTTCCAGCACTTACTCTAAACAGGTAGCAATGATATGTCATTACATTTATAGAATTCTTATATCTCCTTATGTAAAATTTCAATAAAGTAAATATCTTATTACTACTACTGCGGAGAGACTTTTCGATCACCCTGTATAACACACTTTTTTAAAGGGGGGTGATCCTACATTAGCAACAAATTACAGGCCGGTGTTCATTATCTGTATTTAGCTGTTTTTGAAAAAAATTGTTAAAAGTAGAATGCAGCGATATTTAGAATCCTACAATTTATTATCTCCAAATCAATATGGCTTCCGGAATAATAAAACAACGGAAATGGCTATTTTAAATCTTATGGAAAATGCAAATATAGCTAAAGAGAACAAAATAATGATATCAATATTTATGGATTTCAGTAAGGCGTTTGATGTAATATACCATAATATTCTACTTAATAAATTATATTGTTACGGCTTTAGAGGAGCAATCAGTAATTGGTTTAAAAGTTATTTGTCCAATAGATATCATTTTGTATGAGTAAATAAAGTTTGCTCAACTAAAGCACTTATCAAACATGGTGTGCCACAGGGCTCAGTTGTGGGTCCACTGTTATTTTTATTATATATATAAATGACCTTCCACGTTCATCTGATATACTGAATTTCATGTTTGCAAATGATACAACTGTGTCCATTTCTTGCAAAGATGTTAATTCAGCTAAGAATATATTTAATTTAGAATTCATCAGTGTAATGAAATGGGTGACCACCAATAAACTCTTCCGAAATACCAGTAAAAGAAATTTTGATTTTTACTAATAAAAGAAATGTATATCCTGAACTTAATGTTAATGAAATCGCTATAAAGGAGTACTGTAACAAAATTTCTTGGTGTGATGCAAGATAAGAATTTGCAATGGGGAATGATCATGTAAAACTCTAGAGAAACGGAGAATGCCCAAAAACTTCAGTTATCGGACGGCTGTTAGCCTAATGAGGTGTTTTTGTGTATTAAGATGTTTTTGTAAATTTAGAATATTCTTTCGTCTCTCTCTCCGGCTAAATGTTAACGCTAATTCTCTACTCGCATTACCCCGTTTGTCTAATGTGTTTCGGTATAAATAAGTCAGTAAAGTGTAATCAAGCGTGACCCGACAATTCAGCGCGAAAATACAAACAAAGAAGAAGAAAGAACAAATCCAGAGGGAAGAGAGGCTTGCAACTGTTAGGTTAGGTTAGGTTAGGTTAGGTTTCTAGTTTTTGAAATAAAATCTTAATTTTAACAATTCTAACAAATTTTGTTTTTTTAAATAAAATTTTAATAATTATACTCCTTTGAATTTTATCTCCGATTTGTCACTCCTTCGTTACGGTATTTATGTCACTCCTCCTTTGAAATGTCACTCCTTCGATACAGACCCAATTTAGCATATATATAAATATACAAATTTTTCTCTTTTTTATTTATTGCGATTTATTTTTATTATTTTTAACTAAACTTTTAACTGTACTGACTTGCGCTGAATTGTCGGTGCTCCGTAATCAAGTGTATAATTATCCCGGTCTCTCGTGGTTCAAATTACAATAACGCCTCGTCTCGGTCACGTGCTACCCGCGTTTATAAAGTACAGCGAAGCGAGTGTAAAAAGAGAAATAGCAATGATAAAAAGGAAATTGAATGAAGTAACGTAACTAATAAAAATTATAAGAGGTTTGTAAAAAGGGATTCACTACATATTTTGGTGGCAGGCGGTGGTCCCTATTATTTAAATAAGAGCATTCCCACGTCCTTGGTACGCGCTTTATGTTGTATTTCGGTTAAATTTTTGCTATCCGTTTTATAGTCTTTATAAAATTAATAACTATTGTTTCGGTACCTTAAAGAGTAAGATGCATTGTGTTAGCCCATTTGCAAGCAAATTTCGGTTCCCATTCCTTAACAATTCATTGTAACTATTTGAAGATGGCGCCTCACTTTCGAAATTCTCCGCGTCCATTCCGAATTTTCGCGGTCAAAATTTTCAGTCGTTTTTTTCTCTCTCTCTCTCTTCTCGTTGGAGTCTAGACTGTTTCAAACCGTTTCGAAAATTTATTTTCATTGAGTCGGACTCTGTCGCGACTTAGTCAGAAATTTAATTCGCGAGTCGTTTTTTTCTGTTTCTTCTCGTTGATCCCTTCCTCAATTTTCTTTACATTTCGTTTCGTTCAGTTGGAGAGAGGGAGACAAATTTAAAATTGGGGTTTGCTGTCCGATGACTCCTTTCTTTTTTTTCTTTCCTCTTCAACTTTTATTACTCTTTATACAGCCTGCCTATTTTGTGTTTAAAAATTGTTGTGTTTGCTTTCGGCATTAGAAATAATTGTTAATAATAATAATAATAATTAGTAAATAAAATTCACACTTACATGACAGTAAATTATTTTAATGTCATGAAAATTATTACATGCAATTTAATACGGTCGATTTCAAGGGTTGGTGCGCATATTATAACGCATTTCTAGGTAATAAACATATACATATATATATATATATATGTAGTTTTTGCGATTTTAATTACAAACTAAGTTCGATTCGCACTTTAGTGCATAGAGCTTATAATATTTGCTCAAACTTTGCTCTGCTTCATAATGAGTTTGAATTCCTTACTGATTTTTTTTTTAAAAATGGTTTTCCACGGGTTCTTGTACAAGGTATTATTGGTAAATTACTTAATAATGTTTATTCCCCCAAACTTATCCCAACGTATGATGTTCCTAAGAATTGTAAATATCTTGTTTTACCTGATCTCTACCAATTTAACACTTTTGTGAAAAAGCAATTGTTGAGTGTGGTGAGGAAATTTTATTTTCACACTGATTTTAAGGTTGCTTTTGTGAATAATAATACCCTTGAATGTTTTTTCCGTTGTAAGGACAAAATCCCCCCTGCGATGAACTGTTCTGTCGTTTATTTGTTTACCTGCCCTGGGTGTTCCCAGGGGAACTACGTTGGCAGCACAGTTCGTTCTTTGCAGGCAAGATTTTGCTCCCATATGGGTATTAGCCATAGGACAGGGAAAGTTTTATCTAAAAAGGAACAGTCTGCCATTAGAAATCATTCTGTTAAGTGTAAAGTTGATATTTCCGTTAATAACTTTAAAATTCTTAAATCATTAAAATGTCCGTCCTCTCTCCGTATTTATGAATCTTTGTGCATTAAATTTCTGAACTCCAGCTTAAATATTGATTCTAGCTGTTACCCCCTTTATATTAATTAGAATGCCTACCAACTAAATTTTTCTGTTTTTCCCCTTGACCCTGTCTCCTTTTCGCCTCAGTTGTTTGAGGATGTCAAGTGAGCATGGTATGTTTCGTGCACTTTTGCGTTTTTTCATTTAACTTTTTGTTAGTGAAGTTTTTAACTAATTTGTTTGAATGTTTTTAGTTTTAAAGTTTTACTTTTATCATGTGTTATTTGTCATGTATATAATTTTTAATTTTTGTTTTTGGCTTATGCTTGTTTTACGCTTTTTAATTTTTATTCTTTAAGTGGTTTTATTCTGTGCTATGAATTAGTTTGTTTGACATTCGTATATTTTTTTTTTGTCATGCATTAATTTCAGCTTTTTATTTATTAGGCCTTGAAAATGGGTAGAGTTGCCCGAAACGTCGGCTGCAGCCAAATATAATGACTTTCTTGCTCTACGTCTTCGTTTTTATCCTAAATGTAAAATTACGTCTCCTTAGGAGGGATCCTATTTCATATGTATATAAATATATATTAGGGTGGTCCAAATCCATAGGGGGAAATTTCAAAATTGTCTTAGATAGTCTCCACAAGTGTGGTTTTTGTCCATTTAGTGTCCACATGGTCTGTGCAAAATTGCAGCGTGATTGTTGAATATTTAGAGGTCGCCCCACTCTGAATATATATATTATATAATGTACTTTTTCTTCCGTAGGTCCGATGGCTCAAACTCGATCAATTCCAAAAGTTTGGCTTCTAGGGATGGCAACTGGAACTTTATCCACGTCAAGGCTCCCTACATGCCTTGACGCCCTCCTCTTGGGGCAATACCACCACATCAATCAAAAGCAAACCACCTCCGACAGTCTGAACCAGGCATGCCAGAGGGTGATTGAAGTCTGGACCCGAGCGCGGATCCCAACTCAACGGATCGACTCCTGTGTCTGTAAGCTTTCAAAGCTTTTAGACCGCTACAAAACACTCAAGAAGCACAGGACCAGGCAACGTGCCAGCGATAGAATGAATGAAGGCATCTTCAAAGCAGACATCCAGGAACTGTTTGACATCGCAACCAGTGATGCCATGAGCACAATCGTCAACGTTGAGGACCGAAATTTCCTGTCCATGCAGCGCAAGGACGTCAATTCTTGCAGCATGGCTGGCATTGATAAGGAAACGACTACACAAGAGGACAGAAAGCGATCCAGAATGGAGAAGGAAGCCAAGAGGAAGGCAAGGCATGAAGCAACACAGAAAGATTTGGAAGAAGCAGGAGTGTCATCAATTGATCTTTCCTCTTCTTCTTCCCTTTTTTCGCAAGACGACGACGACTATAGACCATCGGTTCCGATTCCTTCTTCGTCTGAAGCTCCGGCACCAAAGCGTCCCAAGAACAAGGTTACGAACATTTTCCAATCTCCAGAAGTCATTGGAGCAATGGATCGCACCAATCTTTCTGACCGGAATGCTGTTTTCGTAACTGGAGCTGTATTACAGGCCGCGGGGCATGATCTGTCTGGGATGACGTGCTCTCGGAGCTCTATTCATCGCTACAGAGAAAGTGGGCGAGAACAGGCAGCTCGAGAAGACCTAGAATCATTCTCTCTAGAAGACCCTGTCCTTCTCCATTGGGACGGAAAGCTTCTCCCCGGCATTGAAGGGAAGAAGACGAATGTGCATCGGATAGCAATCCTTATAACATTCAATGGACAGAAGAAGCTGCTTGGTGTCCCAAAGATGAAACAAGGAACTGGAGAAGCACAGGCCCAGGCATGCCTTCAAACTATGAAATTATGGAATGTGGAACAGCATGTGAGAGGTCTCGTCTTCGATACCACTGCGTCAAACACGGGTTTACATCGCGGAGCCTGTGTCAGGATTGAAGAAGCATTGGGTCACGAGCTAGTTTGGATCGGTTGTCGACATCATATACTTGAAGTCGTACTTGCTGATGTCTTTGCCTCAATATTTGGCTCAACAGGAAGTCCTGAAACGCCTTTTTAAGCGATTTCAAAAGGAATGGCCATCTCTCCCACGAAGCATTTGTCTCAGCATCGGACAGCTTGTTCGAGAACCCTCAACTCCAAGAGATGAGAAAAGAGATGCTCACTTACTTACCTAACGCTCTTCAGGCAAGCCAACCTCGTGACGACTACAAGGAGTTCCTTGAACTATCTTTGCTCTTCCTGGGGGGAAAGACTGGTGGTCAACTCTTTATCCGAGCTCCGGGTCCCATGCACCACGCGAGATGGATGGCGAAGGCGATTTATGCGCTCAAAATCTACCTCTTTCACTATCAATTCAAGCTCACAGCACGCGAAGAACGAAACGTGACTCAGCTGGCTTTATTTGTCAGTCTGATTTACGTCAAGTACTGGCATGAAGCGCCAATGGGGACACAAGCTCCTCTCAATGATCTCAAAATGCTGCATCTTCTGGAAAAATATCCACACGGAGGAGCTGCACAAGCGGCGAAGACAGCTCTAAGACGCCACCTGTGGTACTTGTCGGAGCATCTGATTGGACTGGCCTTCTTCGATAATAGGATCGATCCTGATACCAAAAGGAGAATGGTTCAACACCTCCAACATCCCCAAAAGAATGGCTGCCCCCGACGAATCGACATGGCGGAAGCTGGTGTTGAAAATGATGTGGCATCCTTCGTCACGAAAAGGACATTGACCCTCTTTGATGTCTTGAAAGTTGGAGGTAAGGAGGAAGCGCGCCAGTTACTTCAAAAAGATCCACGGGAATGGCCAAATGACAAGAACTACAGGGAACTTAGAGATCGCGCCTTAAAGATGAAAGTCGTCAATGATGCTGCCGAGCGAGGTATTGCTCTCGCACAACGCTACAATGACACTGACACGAAACGAGGACCAGAAGCAGTACCTCCTACAACTCGTAGCCGCCCACCGAAAACAGATACCAATACCATCCAAGGCGACTCTGATGCAGAAGAAATAATGAAGATACACCCATTCATGTCCTATTGTCTTACTGTTTTCTTTCATATTCTTTGAGAACCAAAAAAAAATTTAGTTATTCAGTTGTCTATATATTTTCCCAAATTTTCAAAAAGGGGGCAAGTGGGGCGACCCCTAAATATTAACCGAATAACGTGAAACTTTGCACAAATACTGTCCACACCAAGAGGCATAAAACCAACCTTGTGGAGAACTTAGTCGATGCTTTAACTTTTTGGACCACCCTAATATATAATATATTAGGGTAGGTTGTGCTGTAGTTTTGGGTTCATAATATCTGTTCTCATTTAGAATAACGATGTAAATTTGTATTTAGTTTCACTTGAAAACGATAAATTACTGGAATTCTTGCGATTTACACACCATACTGGGTTTTGTGTTGAAGAAGAGTTGTCTCAGATGTAATTTGTGAATTACGACTTCCTATGAAATTTAGCGTTGCAGGTTGGAATTAATGTATTAACACTAGAACGGCTGAGGTGTCGAAATCGACACCTTCAAAATTTTAACTTCATATTTTAAGGGTACTCCCCTTTTAGTTCAGTGAGCTTTTGTGACTATTATTTTTTCCTTATACAGGCACAAACATGGTTTGCATTAAAGAAAAAAAAGATTGTATTTTATTAAATAGCGAAGTACTACCTCAAATGGCCGGCGTGTCGAAAACGACACCTGTTACTGTTTATCGACAAGAGATGAAATTCGTTTTATTTATGCTATTTCTCGTAGATAAACGAAGGTACGTTGTTGTTGTTGACGTTATAAGAGGTGAAATTAGAGTTGTAGGAGTGATAACAGAAAGTGGGGAAATGGGAAATATAGATGAAGAGTTGATAGGTCCTCGGGCTCACCAAGGATGCGCAGGTTTTTTTTTTTTTTATGGGGGTTTAAGGTCTGGTGATAAGTGATCACCTTCCTTGCGCGTTCAAGCTTTTGTAGGGTGCTTGACTTGTTAGCTTAGTTTGGGTTTTCTACCTCTTTTATTTTATTTATTTATTTTTTTTTATTTTTTATTTTTTTTATTTATTTATTTATTTATTATTTTTTTATTTTTTTTTTTCTTCTATACGGTACAAAAAGTGCCGTTGGTGGGGGGTGTCTGCTGCGGGGTAGACTTCTCTTGAAATAGAAGTACTCTCTCCCGCGCTGAGGTCCAATATCGAGTTCTTCATAGGTCTGTGGAGAGGTGTTTTGTACCTTCCTCCAAGTTTTCTCCGCCCTGTGCAGGAGGACATTGAGGGCTGGTAAGTTTGCTTGTTGGTGCAGTGCCTGGGATGATATCCTGTCGCTGAGTCGTTTTCCCAGGATGAATCTTGTTCCAGCGTTCTGTATTTTTTGTAGCAACATCAGATTTGTGTCGCTCGTTGTGTGCAGTGGAATTGCCGGGTATTCGAGGATAGACCGTACCAGCGCCGTGTACAGCATCTTCTTATTTTTTACCGAGAGTCCCCTGAAACGGTAGAGTTTACTGAGCTCTCTTCTCGCTTTGTTTGACCTTGCTGTGGTATGGTTTTTATAGCCAAAGCTGTTGATGGTCAGGCCGAGAGCTGTGCCTTGTTGCTTGTAAGGTTGGACTCGGTTGTTTATTTCTAGTGCGTGAACGTTCCTGTGGCCAATGTTAATAACTGTGAATTTCTGTTGGTTCGTCTGAATTTTCCAACGTTCCTCGAATTCATTGATTCTTTCAATTTGTCTCTTCAGCCTGTTGGCGTGTTGCTCTTTGCCGAGGTTTGATGTTACTATTTGCGTGATGTCGTCCGCGTAGATGACTTCTCGGGTGTGTGGTGGGGGCGGAGGCAATTGGGCGATGTACAGGTTGTACAGAGTGGGCGAAAGTATCGCTCCCTGTGGCACTCCCGCCTGGATGTCGAAGAGCTTGCCAGTGTGGGTCTTGTGTTGGACGTAAGCTTTTCGATCTTTGAGGAAGCTGCAAAGGATTTTCCCTAAGTTTGCGTCCATGTTCTGTTCGAGGATGCGGTATTGTAATCCTTGGTGCCACACTTTGTCGAAGGCGGCCTTCACATCTCTCAGTACTATCGAGACTCTTCTGCTGAACGCTAGTTTGTTTGCCACCGCTTCGTGCAGAATGGCGAGGGCTGTGGCTGTGCCTCTCTTTTTCCTGAATCCATGCTGGGCGTCTGAAAGTGCACCATTGACCGTGAGGTGGAAATTCAGTTTTCGAAGGAGTATTTTTTCCAGGGTTTTGCCGAGTACCTCTAACAGGCTGATGGGTCTATAGTTCTCGATGAACTCTGTGGATTTCCCTCCTTTAGGGATCATGATGATTTTTGCGGTTTTTAATGCTTTTGGGAAGTATCCGATGGAGAGACTGGCGCTAAATATGTTTGCTATCTCTTCGTGTATGTTCGGGGGCGACTTTTGGATCAGGGTTTTCGTGATTCCGGAGGGGCCTGGTGCCTTTTCTTTAAAGAGGCTGATCGTGTCAGTGACCTCTTTCACCGTAATTCTGAAGTTGGCATTTAGGGGTTCTGCCCTATCCGTTGGTAGGATCCTTTCGTGGTTGTCTTCCAGCCACTGTGTGACCCTTGCTTCATTGTCTTCGTCGAACAGGTCATTTTCTTCATCGCTTATGTTGAACGTTCTTCTGAGACGATTTCGAAAGCTTTCCGCTATTTCTTGGTCCGAGATGAGAGGTCTTCCGTTTTCATTCCGGAGTGTCTTGAATTTTTCAGCTTTGGGTGTTCCTTTTAGTTTCCTTATCTGTGACCAGAAGGTTTTAGGGTCTCTTTCTACGTCTATCCTGTCGACGAGCGCGTTCCACATGTCGTGTTCTTTTTCAATCCACAAGCCTCGTAGTCGGGCTCTGAGGATGTTGTATTGCAGTTTGTTATGCAGGTAATTTATGCCGCTGTCCATCTGGTTCCTGACGACGTTTAATTGGCGTGTGGCGGCGACGATTTCTTCGGAGGGGGAGGGGTGTGGCAGAATGCGGTGGGTGATGGTGGGTACGTGTTTTTCCTTGGCAGTCTTCAGCGCCTTCAGAAGGTCTGCCGTGGCAGCTTCAATTGCTGCTATCCCCCCACCATTCAGTTCTGAGGGCTCGTGTTGGGCGAGGTCAGCCTGGTACTCCTCCCAGTTCGTCTTGCGGATGGAGGGCGGGGACGGATTGGGACTTGTAAAGGAGCGCAGGCAATCTTCATGATGATAGGGACGTGGTCGCTGGGTGTGGCTGGGCCCGGATAGTGATGAGTGTTGAGGTATGCCAGATTATTGGCAATAATTTTGTCGGGCATCGTTCCGGCGTTCCTGCCGTAAAAAGTTGGAAAATGTGGCCCTAGCCACTTCATTTTCCCCCTTCTGTTTATTTCCGCCAGTTGTTTCCCGTAATGGTTACTGTAGTTATCGTCGAAGTCCACATGTCTGGCATTCAGGTCTCCGATGATGTAAACTGGGCAGTTGTAGTTCAGAAGTTTGATAATATCTGCTGATGAGATGGTGCCCCTCCTCGGGGGGCAGTATGTCGTCCCAATGACGAGGTCTTCGTGGCCCAGTTTTAACCTCACTGCCAGTGTTTCGTCTTCGAAGCTTGTGATCTCTTCGAAGCGAAGACCACGTTTGACGGCAATTGCAACACCGTCATGCAGTTCTTGCGATCTGTTCGATTGTATGATGTTGTAATTGAACAGTTTTATTTGCTGGGGCCTTTAGGCTGTGTGAGTTAATGAGGATGATGTCTGGGTCGATTAGTCTGTAGGTATTGGCCAGAGACGTCTTGTGCGTTTGCCAATGCAGTACATTTTGCTGAAGAATCGTTAGGTTAGATTGTTGCGCGTGCATGTTGATTGTGTTTTGCTTTTTGGTTCAGTGCCTGTGGGGGAGCGCGTCGCATTTCCTGAACGAATTTTTTTGAATGCCTGGTCCGGGAGAACGTCGAGGTCCTCACCGATGACAGCGATTTCTTGTCGTTCGATCAAGAGTGGGATGTCATAAGTGGTGTCCACATTCTCTTCGAAGGTGTACTTATAAGATCCCTCTCTCAGCCCTTTCACCAGTTGGGATAGCACCATGGATTTAGGGAAGGGGTTGGTGGCCTTCGCGACGATCCTCAGCCCCAGATCTGAGGCCTTGAGTTGGGTATGAGCAACCTTCTTCGGTAACGGCTTAGAGGATTCAGTGTTCGGCTTCTCAGGAGATTTGGGGCAAGAGGTTTGCCCGGTTAGGGGCTTCACTTTCGGTGCCTCCCGTCTTCCCGCACGAGTGCGGCGGGGTCGTGGGGCATCCGTGTAAGATTCCGCTTCGTTGTCTGATACTGGGGCAGAGACGGGTTTGGGTACGGGTTCGGGTTCTGATTCACTGTCTGATTCGTCGGAGGCGGCAGTTGTCCTTTCTGGAAGTCGTGCCGCGAAGATAGATGCCGAGGGGACATCGTCGGGGGCGTTGACTTCCGGCATGCCGTTTCTCCTGAGCATGTCATTTAGGTGCTTCGAGTATGTGCCTGGGGTGCCCATATTGAGGAGATGAGCGTGTATGACGCACGTCAATAGGGTCAGGCTGTTTGAGTTTTCAAGTACGATTTCTGTGGGACTGAGGTGGGAGCGAGCCTCCTCGATGGACTGTTTGACTGCAGCTCTGTACGGTTGCAGCTCTTTTACGGCCGAGTCCTCCTGAGTTTTTTCCTTCCTCAGTCGGATGGCCTCCTTCTTCTTCGGGCATGCCATTGCCAGTGTACGGTGCGGGCCGTGGCAGTTGATGCATTTCTTTTGTGTGGCCTTACATTCGGTCCACTTATGTCCCACTACTGCGCACTCGGAGCAGACCGTGATGTGTTTGGTGGGACAGTCCTTCGAAGGGTGCTCCTCGAATTTATAGCAATTGAAACAAGTCAGGACAGTAATAAATTCGTCCACGGTGATCTGAGAAGGGGTCACGAACATGTGGAATAGTAACAGTCCTGATTGCGCTTTGCGCGCAATCTCGGGGGTCTTGAATTCAACTTTAACGACGTGGGTGAAGTCTTTGATTTTTGTGACTACTTCAACTTTGGCCCACGTGTTCTCCTTTTCTAGTTCCTCTTTTATTTCTTCCTTAGACCGGCATCCGATGTGGCGGTCGAGTTTTCTCATAAAGACAGAGCTCTTGGCTCTGATATTAGGGGCACCTGGATTTGTATGCCCGCGGTACGAAGCGACTCTTTAGTTTCAGGCGCCAGAAGCTTCGACGCGTCTTCCTCCCTGCATACTGCGGTGAACGTAGGTGCTCACCGTAAATTCGGATGAAGGGCACGTGTGCCCTCGTGAAAACTTCCGAGATGACGTAGCTTCTCGTAGATGTTGCTTTGATTTTTAGTCGCATTTGTTTTTGGGGCGTTGCGGTCGCCATCTTGTAAAATGTGTCGCGAGATAGGGTCGCCAGGGGTCGGCCATCGGGCAGGAGGGGGGGGGGGTGAGAATGGTGGTGTATGATATGGGGTCTGGCCGCATCTCCTGAGGGGGATGACTCATGGCGGACTTATGAGCGCCGCCTCCCCTCAGGCTTGGTTATCAGGATTGCAGTTTCCATACACGGAGACGGGGTGATTAGTGTCGCACCGTGGTCTTGGGAAACCTCTAGCCCTGACATGCATTTCCCCCGAGAGGTGATGTCATGCCAAAGTTCGAGTGCAATTCTGGATGCAGTTCGAGCGAACCCTGATCTGGTCCGCAGCGGGCTAAGCCTCAGACCTCCTTCGTCAGATCCTATTGATGCACGCATCGATAGACGGGTTCTGGTGAAACCCCCCAACCTGGCCCTCCGGCTTGGCCCCAGCAAGCCCTGGTCTCTAGTGAAGACACATACTATCGTAGAACGCGCTCAAATAGAAGTAGTCTTATTTCTGCGATGTCCTGGGTTTATACTTTTTGGCGCCAATACTACTGAAGCGTGCACTTCGGCGAACGCTCAAATAGAAGTAGTCTTATTTCTGCGATGTCCTGGGTTTATACTTTTAGGCGCCAATACTACTGAAGCGTGCACTTCGGCGAAGAAAAACGAAGCGTTGTCTTGTCTGCGGGGTCCAAGCGAATTCACTGCTGCTCGTGTTAGTCTGCCTGGGAGAGATGAACTCTTATTCCCTTGCGGGTAGTGATTCTGGGCAGGCAGAAGCGGGCGAGAAATGATTCTCCGGGAAAAGAAAATTTTCCTCCAACTTTACCACCTTTGCCAGAGCGAGCGGGAAAAGAAAATTTTCCTCCACCTTTGCCAGAGCGAGATTCAATCGACGATATGTTGAGGTAGAAATCAGCGTAGCGAGCAGTCCAACGAAGGTACGATACGTGCATCAGTTGTGGGCGGGGCTTATTAGCTCCTCCCACCATTCACGCTTGGATGTGTTTGTTTCGTGCGAACAATTATATGGGGTGAACATGATTTTTCACAGAAGTTATTGAAACTTATGATAATCGCCACTATAGGTTGATAAAAAATATTGGCAACTAGAAAAAAGGTTATGACTCCTGAGCAAGTCATGGAAGCTTTATTAGAATCTGGAGAAATGAGGGAAGAGAAACGAGGAGGGAAGAGATGAGAAATGAGGGAAGAGATGAGAAATATGAGAAGAGATGAGAAATGTCCCGATACCTCAAAGTGAGCCCAGGCATAGATATCCTCAGACAATTTCTGAAAATGATGAGTGGACTAAACCTAGGAAGACCTGGAAAGCTAGAATTCAACAGCCAAGGAAAATTGTCCTTATAGAACTAACCAATCAGTTTCATACTTTCTCGCTGGTCCAGGAGATGAGAAAGCTGAACAAAGTAGGCCTATAAAACAAAATTTTGGCAATAATAATTCAGACTCATATAAACCTAGGCACTCTAAAGCTACAGGTGTGTTTGAACCAGCATCCGTTATATGAGACTCTCAAGTGAGGGGCTTAGGATCTAAATTACCTAGAGATAGCATAGCTTACTGTTATCCAGGTGCAGGGATAAATAGAATTAGTAAAAAAATTATAGAAAAAGGATCTGGTATTGACCTAACTGTACCAAAGAATATGGTTATACATGCAGGTGGAAATGATATAAAGGGTAAGCAGTCCAAAGAAATCATGGAATCATATAAACAGCTATTAACGAAGTTAAAGGAACGGAGACCTAACCTTAAAACATCACAAGTATAATTCCCAGAATACATGAGAATAATAAGTGGTACTCACAAGCACTATATATAAATAGTAGGCTTAAGACACTATGTCAGAGCATGGAAATTACATATATCGAACTGTGGAATAAATTTTACAAAAAAAGGAGTCCTATAACAGATATTGAATTCACCTTAATAGTAAAGGGACTGATTTATTATCAAAGATTGTATCATATAATTGACTAAAAACCAAAGGAATAGGCCAAATTAGTATAAATACAAATGCTCTTGATAACAATAAACTAATAAAAAATATAATTAAAACTCAAAAGAAAAAGGTCAATGAAGAAAGTAAGAGAGATGCAAATAATATACCATCACAGAACAAGAACCAGACTAAATTATAAGCAAAATATTTTAAGGGTTCTTTGTCATTTTTCTATGTAAATGCAAGAAGTATCCGAGATAAAATAAATGAATTCAAGGCATACATAGGTATTGAAAATGCTGATGTCATGATTGTCACTGAAACTTGGACAAAATTCAGTACGATACCAAATAGTCCATTTAGTGAGAGAGATAATACCATTACTTATGAAATTGATGGCTACAAACTTTTTTATTATGAACGTAAATATTCAGAGGGTGGCAGAATATTTATTTATGCCAAGACAAATCTGAATCCAGTTGAAGTTACCTCCATTAAAGAAGAAATAGTTGAATCTGTATGGATAGATATTGGGTATAAAAATGCCAGGAAAATTGGGATAGGGGGTATCTATAGAGCACCTGAGTGATGTTCAGTTGGAGGAATCCCAAAAAGTAAAGAAAATAAGTATGTAGAAAATAAACTTATTGATGAAACAAATAAAACAATGAAAAGCAACATTATTATTGTTGGAGATTTCAATTATAGGCATATAGACTGGGAAATATTACAAACACCAGAAAGTAATGCGAGATTCTTAGACTATAATTGAGAATGGTTTAACCCAGTTAGTAAAGGAGCCAACCATGACTGATGCCATTCTAGATTTAATTCTAACAAATAACCCAAATACCTTCTAGGATATCTCAGTTTCAGAAACACTAGGTTCAGGTGATCATTGTATCCTTCAGTTTAATATTGTTTACAAGTCAAGACCTGGTGAAAATAAAGTAGAAATCCCAGATTTTAAAAGAGGAAATATAAATGGACTAGTAAATAATCTGTGTCTAATAAATTGGACAGATATTCTACAGCCTGAACAGACAGCAACTAGTATGTGGGAAAAATTTAAAAAGTATAATAATGAACATACAAAGGAAGCATATCCCACAGTGTAAAATCAGAACTGGAAAAAATAAAAAACAACCTTGGATAAACTGCAATGTAAAAAGAGCAATCAGAGAAAAAAAAGCATTTCATAAATTCAAAAGAACTAAACATGGCACAGACTCTGAAATATATAAAAGTAAAAGCAGCATTTGCAAGAAAGCAATCAGAGCTAGCAAATGAGACCTGGAAAAAAGCCTAGCCAAGAATTCAAAAAACAATCCTAAGAAGTTTTTCAGCCACTTCAATTTGAAAAGTAGAGTGAAAAAGAAAATTTGCCCCCTCCATATAGATAAAACTATAGATGATGATCTTGAAATAACTGAAGAACTAAACAAATACTTCTCATCAGTATTCACAAATGAAAATTTAAAAAATATTCCTGATCTTATACTACCAGGACAAGATAGAGAAATAAATGAATTAAGGGTAACAAAACTAGATATCCTAAAAGCAATAGATAAATAAAAATGGAAAAATCTCCAGGGCCAGATGAAATGCATCCAATAGTCATAAAAGCTGTCAAAAAGAATATAGCACAGGCACTAGAAATTATTTTTAATAAATCATTGATATGCACTGAAATTCCAGAGGATTGGAAGAAAGCAAATGTGGCTCCAATCTTTAAAAAAGGAAATAGAAACTTGGCAAAAAACTACAGGGCAAAAAACTACAGACCCATCAGCCTCACCTCCATTATTTGCAAATTACTCGAAAGTATCATTAAAGGTAAAGTTACTGAGTTCCTTGAAGAGTGCAACCTTATAAATGATAGCCAGCATGGCTTTCGAAATGGAAGGTCCTGTCTAACCAACTTGATTGAATTTTATGATGGAGTCCTATTGCATTTGGATAATAAAGAGCCAGTAGATATAGTATACTTAGATTTTGCAAAGGCATTTGATACTGTTCCTCATGCAAGATTGTTGGTAAAAGTTAGAGCCCATGGTATAAGAAGTCATATAGCTGACTAGATAGAAGAATGGCTGAGAAACAGAAAACAGAGTTCATCTAAATGGAAATAAGTCTACTTGGAGACCCGTATTGAGCGGAGTCCCACAGGGGTCTGTGCTGGGACCTCTGCTTTTTGTTGTCTATATAAATGATCTAGAGAAGGGCCTATCATGTAAAACCTCAAAATTTGCTAATGATACAAAATTAGGCCATAATGTTAAGTCATTAGCAGGAGCAATGACAATACAAAAAGACTTAGAGTAACAGCCTGGGCAGATAAGTGGGAGACGAGATTTAATGTTGATAAGTGCAAGGTTATGCATATTGGGCCAAAAAATCCAGAATTTGAATACAATATGAATGGAATTTGGATTAAAAATGATGATAAAGAGAAAGACTTGGGTGTCACTGTGATTAATGAACTTAAACCCTCAAATCACTGTATGGAAATCAGAAATAAAGCAAATGCTAGACTCACTCATGCAGACACATATTGAATATAAATCACCCAATATTACAAAGCAACTATACATTTCATGTGTGAGACCCCTCCTCGAATACTGTATTCAATTTAATAGTCCCTATTTGATACAAGATATTGAAAAACTGGAAAAAGTACAGAAATGAGCAACAAGAAGATCCCATCTCTAAGACAATTGACATACAGTGGACCCCCGATTTGAGTACGTAATCCGTTCCAGCATGGCATACTCAAATCGAACTTAATAACCTATGGGAATTAATTAATTTGTTCCAAAACCCAAAAATTTCACCCCACCCCTACTTTTTCTATAGAAATTGGCCTACGAAATTTAGTAATTGTATGAAAAATAGACAGAATAGAATACAAAATACATACCATACAATATAGACAAAATAGAATAATCCTGTAGGAGTCTTGCTTGATGTGCTGGAAGTTCCAGATGAGGAATGGAGGGGAGGAATTATTGCTTGGAGGGAGAGTCTCCTTCCATGATGATGTCTGGTAACTCATCAGGGCTAGGCGTTCTTAGGCCCACAGCCAATGACATGGAAGAGGTAGAGGGTTGGGGACTTGAGGGCTTGAAATAAGCATCAATTTTCTGTTGCTTCTGCCTGTTTGCTATGAATGACTTAAAGTAGCTCATGACCTTGTCCTCAAACAAGCCGGCTGGCGTACTCAAATCGAGTTTTCTACTCAAGTCGAGTCAATAGGAGCCTATGGACGAGCGTACTCAAATCAGGGGTCCACTGTATAAGGAAAGACTGACGTATCTAAACATGTTCTCATTAAAAAGGAGCAGGTTAAGGGGTGATATGATAGAGGTGTATAAAATGATAAAAGGGTTGGATAAGATAGATTTTTAGTCTCTCTTCATTAAAGATCACAATAACCAGACTAGAGGTCATAGTATGAAATTATTTAAGCCAAGATGTAGAACAAATTTAAGAAAACAGTTTTACAAACAGAGTACAGTGGAACCTCAATATACGAACTTAATCCGTTCCTGAGGGTTGTTCTGATATCGAATTGTTTGTATATTAAATCAATTTTTCCCATAAGAAATAATGTAAATTGGATTAATCCGTTCCAGACCCCCAAAAGTTACCCCTTACGAAACATTTTTAAGTCAAAATATTGGTTAATTAAACCTGTAAAATAAGACTTACATGCATAAAATCATACATGAAACCTGTAACAACAATAAATAATGCAATATTATGCAAATAAATGAAAATTTAACCTGAACTTTACCTTTGCTGAGGAGTGATGATGGCCTAAGTGGAAGCTGGAGAGGAAGGTGGGGTGGAGGAGGGAGATTATTGTTTGGAAGGGGTCACCTTCCATAAAAACATCAGGTAACTCCCCTACTGGTGTTCTGTCTCTTTTCCGTCTCTTTGCAGTAGCACTAGAAGAGAGAGACTGACTGGCTTCTTTCGGTTCAGATATGAGGGAATGGTTCGTATACAAGGACAATTTTTTCTCAAAAAAGTTGTTCGTATATTGAGGTTCCACTGTAATTAAGTTTTGGAACAGTGACAGTAGTAGTGGTGACTTCAGATACACTTGATTCTTTCAAAAGAAGGTTGGATAGTTTGATGCCTGCAAGGGACATCTGGTGAGAGTGTTTAAGCCCATTTTTATTGCATGAATGGTACTAGTTTATTTCATATATATGTGCATTTAGGTGATAGATCCCACAGCTCAACACAAGTGTTGTGGGATATAGGGAGGCAATCTTTGGTTAGGGGATACACTCTGTCCTTACACCCCCCCATAGTACTGTGAGGTACAGGCAGTCTCCGGGTTATGAACATCTGACTTACGACATCCCGTACATACGAACAGACCACTGTAAAGTCTATTATTTTAAAAATCCAAATTACCTACAATGGTTCGTAGTAATGAATCAGCGCACTACTTACTGCGGTGGAGGAAAATGGTGCGTGCCATCCATTGTTGTCCATCCCAGCCAGGAATAACGCCACCACCATTTTAAGTCGAATTTTGTACTCGTGAAGACATTAGTGTGAATTCATATTCAATTTCTGATAACATGCAAACCCCTATCATGGCTCCTAAACTAAAATCTTTTTTATCTTTTTTTGGGTGTGTGTTTCACCCTTTGAGTCCTGATGGTACTTGTATGTACCACTTTTTAAAATATCTATAAATTTCAGTATTCATGAAATAGCACCACGAAGTCCTGTCAGTACTTGCAAGTACAACCTGAAATTTAGTTTTCTGAGGATATCTGGCAACTTAACATTTTATTGTAAACAATCATCTTTCATATTTGGAACCAACATTGGAATGATGGTCATTTATCTTTTGCTGTTTTTCTAAGTTAATTATACTGGGTGCTATGTAAGTTTTTTATCATCATTATAAAATTCAGATTAGAAATTGTCTAAAGCTTACTCTTAACCCTTCGGATGCGCAATTCCTGACCGTGTACTTTCCACCTGTGCGCAAAAAAATCAGGAAATTTACCCATTTGTTAACGTAAAATAAATCAAGTCAAGCACCATTTTGTTAAATTATTTTTGTTTCCCTTAATAAATAAAGATTTTCTCTTACAAACTAAACATTTTCTCTTACAAAATAAACAGAATTTAGTGGGTAACTTGGGAATATGTTTAGAATTTTATGAAAATTTACACGTTTTCAAGCGTTTATGTTCAGTCTTGCATGAGAAATTGGGGGAATGAAACGTGCAAATGATATCCACTAGGACATTCTGGAGCGATTGTAAAGACACTTAGCTAAATATTTGAATAAAGGCCACATTCTGTATACTGACAACTGGTATACGAGCCCATTACTATGCAAATATCTGCATGTAAATAAAACAGGATCTTGTGGAACTGTAAAGTAAATAGAAAAAACATGCCCAAGTTTCACCCAAGTAAAAAAGGAGAGTGCCATCTGATGGAATCAAAACCTTTATTAGCACTAAATGGACTGATAAAAGAGATGTGCATATGCTAACAACAATTCACAGTGGAAGCATGATTGACTCAGGAAAGGTTGATCGTCGAACAAACGAAATAAAATTCAAACCAGATGCTGTTGTGGACTATAACAAAAATATGCATCTGGTGGACAAATCTGATATGCAAATTAGCAGCGTAGAATGCGTTAGGAAAACTGTGAAGTGGTATAAGAAGGTATTCTTTCATCTTTTGGATATTTCTCTTTACAATTCCTTTGTACTCTACAAAAAAACTACGAAAAAGCAGATTTCAATGAGAGAATTCAATCTTACATTAGTCTCTCAACTACTCACGAAGTATGCTCAAATAACATCCCCACATCCTGGAAGACAAAGTGAGACCAAATGCTCCTGACAGACTTCTCTCAGCTAATTACATTGAAAAGCATCACCTGGAACAAGTTCCACCAACACCATCTCGACCTGTAGGTCAACGACAATGTCATGTATGCTCACATACAACACAAAGAGAAAAACATGTTAGAAAAGTTTCTACTTGGTGTCCGGAATGCAAAGTTGCATTGTGCCTTGAGTGCTTTGTTCTCTACCACACCTGTGCCAACTACTAAATACTAAATTCAGTAAAAGTGTAAAACAATGTTGTAAATAAGTATAATGGAAAGTGTAGATTTATCAAAATAATATTTATTTCATGAACAATTATTTTCCAAAAGGACAATTATTTTATAAGGAGTTATTTTTGAAAGGTAAAAAAATTATTTTTCAAGAGGACAAATAAAATGTATATTCTTCAAAACTCAAATGTAAGTATAATACTTGCTCGTTTGTGTACATGTGCGCATATGCATACATGCATGTGTGTGTGTGTGTGTGTGTGTGTGTGTGTGTGTGTGTGTGTGTGTGTGTGTGTTGCGGATGGTTTATGAATATCTGAGTCATAGATTCTTCAAAACTCAAATGTAAGCATAATACTTGCTTGTTTATGTGTACATGTGTGCATATGTGTACATGCATGCATGTGTGTATGTGTGTTGCGGATGGTTTATGAATATATCTGAGTCATCAATAGCATTAAAATGCAAAATCATTTATTTTTATTGGGATTTTGTGCGAAAACATAAAAAAAATAACGCGATCATCATATGATGCTGGGAGCATTCTTCCGACAAACTTCCTGAGCATCATATGAGGATGGGAGCAGCGTAAGTGTTAAGGTAAATTTATGTAGAATTTAATTAACTTTGCACATAGGAAGATTAATTTTAATTCAGGTACTCATAAGTACCCTCAGGCTGGCAATTGCCGTGGTTTATTATTGAATGGGAGACTATTTCAATTTTTATTTCATTGGTAGACTATTATAATTTTTGGTGTTATATACCATGACCACAAAAATTGTCCCTGTTTTTAATCGCTTATTACTCAGTCATTATTGCAGCTTCACAAATGAAATAAAAAGCTTTCAAAAAAGAATATTTAAAAGTTTTATTTAATTTTTTTGATATCCTGGATACGAAATCAGTACTTATAAAAAAATGACCAGTTTTATCCCCACAATCATGGGTTATTTGTCGGACATGCAACGTGTTTTCATCGCAGAAGAGATGATCAAACAATGGCTCGTAGTTGCCACCCATGGTCCTTTCAGACAACAATATGGTCAGCAAAGGACCATAGATCCTAAAACGATTCGCTAGATTTTCGCAAAATGGAAAACATCACGGCTCAATCAAGAACATGCATAAAAGGCAACTCTGGGCGCAACAAAGGTGTGCGAACTGCTGAAAACATTGATTCAGTCACAAATCAGCTTGAAACGGACAACAAAATCTGTGAGACGACTATCAGCTGTGACAGGAATCAAATGGGAGAGCATTCGGAAAATAATCATGTTGGATTTGAGAATGAAGTCATTCAAAATTGTGTGTTGCAACAGCTTAGCGAACAAGACTACCAGCGTCATTTGATGTTTTGTGAACGCATTGAAACAATAATTGAACAAAACCAGATAAGATTAAGTGACATAATATTCAGTGATGAATGCCACATCTATCTCAATGGGTTCATCAACAGACAGAATTACCGTGTTGGTCACAAAACAAGCCAAATATACCACTTGGAGAAACCTCTGCATTCACCAAAAGTTACTGTCTGGTGTGGTTTGAGTAGCAGCAAGTTTATGGTCCTTACTTTTTGAGGACCCAGAGACAAGGAGACCACTTTCAGTAACTTCAGAAAGATATGTAGAAATGCTGAACACTGTTTTTGAACAGAAAAACTGCAGTAACAAGTGGTTTCAGTAAACGGAGCAACAGCCCACACAACTAGGCAATCACTGGAATGTTTAACAAGATTTTTTGAACAAAGATTCATTTCTCATCGATCTATCACCTATGGACTTTTTTCTCTGGGGATTTGTCAAGGAAAAGTATTCAGGCAAGAGCCATCCTCTATCGAAGAATTAAAGCAAGCGGTGGTAGTGTGTGTACAGTCCTTGAATGCCGTTTTGGAAAATGTAATAAATAACTTCCTTTCCATTGTGTGAAATGTAAGAATGTCCAGGGACGTCACTTTGAACACGTGTAGAATAAATTAAAACTTTAAAATGTTCTCTTTCGAATGCTTTTATTTCATTTGTGAAGCTGCAATAATGACTGAGTAATAAGCGATTAAAAACAGGGACAATTTTTGTGGTCACACGGTAAAAGATCTTATTGATTATATACAATTTTTATGTACATTTTATTACTTGTACTTTTGAAAATTATAATAACTATAATATATTTGCCCCTAATAATATTAAGTATTTATAAGTTGTTTCTTAGTTTTTATATTTTCCTGAGCATTTGCAAACTATGCCAGACATACATAACCTGCTACAATCATAATTTAACTTCATTCTTATTATGAATTGTTTGATCTGATCTACTTTTGAACTTTTTGTATATTGATGTACATACTAACCTATCTGTGTGTGTGTGTGTGTGTGTGTGTGTGTGTGTGTGTGTATATATATATATATATATATATTTATTGAGAGGAGAGAGAGAGAGAGAGAGAGAGAGAGCTTAACAAAGATAGAAAGAGAAAGAGCAGGGCTTGAAATGGTTTGCATTAGCTTCAATGAGTTGAATCTTAGGCCTTTAGTTTTTTTTTTTCTTTTTAATATTTGATAAATTTCAGACACTAAGTGCAATATTTTTTGTAAAATCTTAACAGAATATAAAAAGGATTAGTATTTATTAGAACCTTTTTTTTTTTGCAGATCAACTACAACTGAGTGGAAGAGTTGGGTAGAGCTTCTATACTGTCAGAAGACAAGCCTGTGTGTGTGTGTGTGTGTGTGTGTGTGTGTGTGTGTGTGTGTGTGTGTGTGTGAATGGTAAGTTTGTATATATTTTGCCCAAAAGAGAAAAGGACTAATGATCATATTCATATTAGTAGTAGACAACATTGTTTTTACGAATGAAAAAAATTAAATCCCAATTGAGGGTAGCCAATGCTGCCTTATAAAATACCACACTGCAGATTATTTTTAGCTAACAATTTTTCATGTGCAGTGAAGATTAGTCTTGACATAGTGCATGTGGCAATAATATAGGATTAATTTTTAGACGAGTTGTTGAATGTGATCCATGTTTGAACAAGTAGTTTGTACATACTAAAATATGTTATCATCAGTGCTGAACGTATACCAGGTTGCATAGATATGCACAGCCATTTTATATTATATATATATATATATATAAATACAGGGTGGGCCGTAAGTTTCCATACATACGAAAATTTAAATACATGCGTCGGTATTTGGATCAGCAGTTTCCGGATGCTTGGATTGGTCAGCGTGGTCCTGTGGAGTGGCCTCCCAGATCCCCAGATCTCACCCCCCTTGATTTCTATCTTTGGGGGCACTTGAAGGCCATGGTGTATCAGGAAAAGATACGAGACATAAATCATCTAAAGGAACGTATCACCAACGCCATTACAAGCATAACGTCAACTGTGCTAATGCGTGTTCATCAACAGTGGGGAACACGTATTGAAATGTGTTTTCAAAACAATGGCAACCATGTAGAGCATATTATATAAATAAAAATGGTTGTTCATAAAAAAATGTTTATTTTTCCTATGTATGGAAACTTACAGCCCACCCTGTATATATATATACATAAAGAACAACGCTTGTATAGGAGAATATTCTGCGCAAGATGAGGAGAGAGAACGAAACAAATGAAAAAATGAGGTAACCACCCGAGAATCGAACCCGGGATCTTCCAATTGACAGTCAGATATGATAACCATTACACACGGGCCTCACTCGAACAAATGCTGTAATTCTCCTACATACGCGTGTTTGCAGTTGAAATGTATATAATGTTACGGCATGCGGGAGGTGCCCCCTTAGAGCATTGGTTTCTGTGCGTATGTAGGAGAATTACGGCATTTGTTCGAGTGAGGCCCGTGGTGTAATGGTTATCATATCTGACCAGCAATCAGAAGATCCCGGGTTCAATTCCCGGGTGGTTACATCATTTTTTCATTTGTTTCATTCTCTCTCCTCATCTTGTGCGGAATATTCTCCTATACAAGTGTCATTCTTTACGTTAATTATACTGCGTGTTTGCAGTTGAAATATATATATATATATAAAGGGTGATCCAGAGAAATGGGACCCAAAAGAAACCCCTGTAACTCTTAAAGTATAAGTCCTTTTATAAAATCATACGCATCATTCAAAAGAGGATAGTTACAAGTTTGTACAGGATTGTATAGGTTTTGAAAATACAAGACAAGATAAGATACAAAACAAAATAAAAGTGTTAGTTAAAACTAACCCTTCAAGATGACTGCATGGACTGTGGAACAGCTGCGTTTCATAACTGAGCAATATTATGAGCATGGAAGAAGTGGTTTCAGCTCAAAGATCTTTCAAGACAAATTTTCAGATGTCAAAATCACCTTCTAAGAGCTGAAACTACACTTCTTCCATGCTCATAATATTGCTGTGTTATGAAACGCAGCTGTTCCACAGTCCATGCAGTCATCTTGAAGGGTTAGTTTTAACTAACACTTTTATTTTGTTTTGTATCTTATCTTGTCTTGTCTTGTCAAAACCTATACAATCCTGTACAAACTTGTAACTATCCTCTTTCGAATGATGCGTATGATTTTATAAAAGGACTTATACTTTAAGAGTTACAGGGGTTTCTTTTGGGTCCCATTTCTCTGGATCACCCTATATATAAAACAGTTTTTACTCTGTTGTTAAATGGTAGTATATACATGCTCAGACTCTGTATAATGGAATCTCCCTGCAAGGGGGTTCTAAGCTTGTACTATGAAGTACTGTGCTTTTTAGTACATGCTTGCTCCTGGAGGCTTCGTGTGCACCCTCCCAGCCCTAGCACCTGAGGATGATGAGGTTCACTAGTTCGCTCTTCATCGTCCTCGGTCTCTTTCCTTTTCGACTTTCCATTTCCTTTTCTCCTGCCTCTGTTATCTGTCTGTCCCAGTCATCCTCCTCTTCTTTTCCCCTGGCCATATGACCTAGATGTTGGTGCTGGGGTTTCAACTACAATAACTAAAGTATAATGGAATCTAAACATTAAAAATAGATCATTTTTATGTGACTTCTATTTTGCAGATGAGCAACCATTGAGGCAAACCAGTCGATGGCCCACAGGCTCTCGGTCTACTTGATGCTATTCCATCTGACTACGATGAAAACAGATGATGATGATGATGATGATGATCAACATCACTCTTGGATAGAAGATCCATTAACTAAAGCCTTAGGTGAACAGCCAGCAGCAAATGACAGAGCCAGGTGTGTAATTATTGTAAATGCTCCCACCCCTCAAAATACTATGAACTTGACTGAGCCAACAGAAAATGATGCACTTACCAAAACTTCGAAAAAAGAAGTGATTCACAGATGGAAGAAGAAAGATGTGGCTTCTACTATTAAGGATATCTCATTTCATCAAGGTCCAAAAGAATCAAATTTTGCATTCTGTAATACTGCAACTGATTTTTTCTTACAATTTTTTGATGGTTCCTTGATTGATCATATTTGTTTTCAGAGTAACCTTTATGCTACTCAAAATCTGTTAGGTTGGGAGTATCTCAAGAAGAAATGCTGGCTGTTTTGGGCATAAATATGTATATGGGATATGTGAGATTACCTTCATATAAACATTACTGGTCCCAGGCATTAGGTTTACAAAATTATTTCATATCTACCCATATGACCCAGGACAGATTTCAGGCTATTTTAGCAAATCTTCATGTAAATGACAACTCTGTAATAGGTAACCACAAGGGTTAGAAGCTGTACAAAATTGATCCTTTAGTTGCTAAACTAAAAGAAAATTTCAGAAATCTGTATTCTCCAGAGAGAAATTTCTATTGATGAATCTATGATTCTTTTCAAGGGCAGATCCCTAAAGCAGTACAACCCTATGAAACCAATAAAATGTGGCTATAAAATCTGGTGTCTGGGAGACTCAACTGGGTATATTTCTAATTTTGAAATTTACTGTGGGGAAACAACGAGATTCAATGATGAAAAAGATATCTATGGGTTAGGAGGAAGTGTTGTGCTGCGCCTTTCAAGAAGCTATTTAGGAAAAGGCTACACGTTTTTTGACAACTATTTTTCCTCATTTCCATTACTTGAAAGGCTAAAACTTAAGCATACGTATGCATGTGGAACTATTAGAAGTACAAGGAAAGATTTCCCTGAATTAAAGTGATAAAAAACTTGAACAAGGTCAATTTGACTACTGATCTACAAATCAAGGTATCACTGTATATAAATGGAAGGATTCAAAATCTGTATTTTGTGTCTATCATGGAATTGAGGAAACAACTGTTTCACGAACACTAAAAGATCCCATGTCCTCAGGTAGTTTTTGATTACAATAAATTCATGGGAGGCATTGATAAACATATGCTTCGGGGTATTTATGGCACAGATAGGAAAAGTAAGAAATGGTGACATCAGCTTTTCTTTGGTCTAATGGACATGGCAGTAATTAATGCCTATGTACAGTGGAACCTCGACTTACGAACGCCTCTATTTATGACCAAATCGACATACGAACATACGCCCGGCGCTTCGATTGCGAGTGGATCTCTCGCATATTTGCTCCGTGATTTTTCATTTATTGCTTTATCTCTCGCATATTTGCTCCATGATTTTTCGTTTATTGCTTTATCTCTCGCATATTTGCTCCGTGATTTTTCATTTATTGCTTTAATAAGCCCTTCATTATGGCTCCCAAGAAAGTGAAGTGTGATAGTGGCAGTGAAAAAAGAAAACTTAAAATAACCATTGAATTAAAGAGACAGAAAAGAGACAAAACCCCTGAAGGAGAGGTGCCCAGTGTTCTTATGGAAGGGGACTCTCCTTCCAAACAGTAACTTCCCTCCCCTTCCTTTCCTCATCACCATCCACTCATGCCAGCGATTATCCTCCACAAAGGTACAGTAAAATTATACAGCTTATTAAATTTAGTATAATTTTTTTTCTCTTATATTTTCTCTTTATAAACTCTTACAAAGCATTAAAAGTACAATTATCTGGGGCGCTGGAATGGATTAATTAAATTTACATTAATTTCAATGGAAAAAATGGATTCGATTTACGACCAATTTGAGGTGCGAACAGGGTCTCGGAACAATTAAATTCGTAAGTCGAGGTTCCACTAGTTTACTGCCAAATGAATGAGCGCCTTCCACTTTTAGATTTTAAGAGAATGGTGTGCGTGGGACTTATCAATAAAGTAGGCATGGCACAGGCCAACAACAACAACAAAAGAAGAAAGTTAGCTATTCAGTATCAAAAGATGTGAAACTATGGAACAAAGGAGCTCATTGGCCTGTTTTTGGACAGAAAAGGGGTAGATGTGAAATTTGTTCAAAAGCATATATCCAGTCACAACCAACTTCTTTCAGTGCATGCAAAGTTCACCTTTGCATTAATAATTCAAAAAATTGCTTCCTTGAATACCATATTATTAGTTTTTAGTTACTACTGTATAATTTATAGTTCATAATCTGTATAGCAGTAACTTTACACATTTTTAATTTAAATTGTTGGGATTTTTGTAATTTTGTAATTTCTGAAATGTTTTTTTCATGTTTCAATAAATTCTTACCTACAAACAGCGTATTTTTTCTTTACCGGATCTGGGATACAATTAGGTATTTTCAAGATTTTTCTACCCCTTTATGTCCTGATGATACTTCACAGTACCAGCTCTATTTTTTTAACTACTACCTACTTTGATTAGTTTTGACTGAAATACCCTTAATTAGACCCTTTTAAATACTATGGGAAGAAAGAAAAAAAACTTATATTTTCCATACCTCATCCTCAAAGGGTTAAAGTGTAAGTATATTTGGAAGTGTGTTTTTAATGTTTCTTATACATACATATGTTAAGTGTGTATATATATATATACTATTAGACAAACAGACATTAAGTACAAACCATTCATATGGGTTCTGACTTACATACAAATTTGACTTAAACACCATCATGAGAACGGAACTCATTCGTAAGCCGGGGACTGCCTACATTGAAAAACTCATGATCTTCACTTGCCCCACAAACACCTTTAAATGGGTGCACACACATTTCTACATTACTGTAGAATCTTTACAGCCACACCTACACTTTTCCCCCTAAGTATATATATTGTAATGTACAGGCGTCCCCCGTTATACGATCATTCGGTTTACGATTTCCCACGTTAACGATTTTAAAAAAGTACCCCCATCTTTCGATTTACGATTGCCTTATTTCGCGTTAATGATCTCCAACTTGAAAGCATGTCTCAGAAAAGGCCAAGTGCTGGTGCTTCGGGTATTGCTTAGAAGCCTCGCAAGAGTTTGAGCTTGGAGGTTAAGCTTGACATTGTCAAGCATCACAAGAATGGACAAGGAGCTAATTCGATAGCGAAGATTCTTGGACTGGCTCAGTCCACTGTGTTGACAGTGATCAAGAATTCGGACAAGATCCTGGCAGCTGGCGAGAATGTGTCGTCATTATCTGCCAAGAGGATAATGAAGAGCCAGGATTCAACTATCCAAGAGATGGAGGCTTCTCAATCTCTGGATAGAGGATCAGAACAGGCGCAGGATGCCCCTCTCCACTGCCCTTATCTGCGCCAAGGCAAAGAAATTGTGGGAGGACATCTTTTATTAATCACAATTTCTTACTTTCACACACTTTTTGTACATAACAGTAAAATATATAGCAAAATAATAGTGGAATCTGCAAATTTTGGGGGTCTTCCAGAATGTTTGGGAACGTATCCCTATTTTTCCCATAAGGCCTTCAGTTCGATATACAATGGGGTTTTTAGGGACGCATCCCAATCGTATAATGGGGGACACCTGTATATGGTTGTAAATTGTGACTTGGTCTGCAATTGATATGGACCATGACTTATTTTTGGTTGGCAAGGTACTGGTATTGATGGGTACCATAATGAAATTGACTGGATTCTTTGGATCTGATATATTTGCATGTCAGTTATAAAGAGAGATAGAGTGTAACATATTTGTGGATAGTAGCCTATTATGACTTAGAATCTCTGCTGGATCAATCTTTATTTTTAAATTAATAATCAATTAATTTCGTAAAAATTGTTTGTTGCCAATGTACAGGCAGTTTTTACATAATGGAGCCACCTTGATGGGCTGAAGTGGCCCCTAGTGTGCCCACTATAAAATTTTCTTATGTTCTTACTATGACCTCTAGTCTGGTTATTGTGAGCTTTAATGAAGAGAGAATCAAAATCTATCTTATCCAACCCTTTTATCATTTTTTACACTTCTATCATATCATCCCTTAACCTCCTCCTTTTTAATGAGAACATGTTTAGATATGCCAGTCTTTCCTTATATGTCAATTGTCTTAGAGATGGGATCATTCTTGTTGCTCATTTCTGTACTTTCTCCAGTTTTTCAATATCTTGTATCAAATAGGGACTATTAAATTGAATGCAGTATTCAAGGAGGGGTCTCACATATGAAATGTATAGTTGCTATATAATATTGGGTGATTTGTATTCAATGTGTGTGTGTGCATGAGATTGAATCTAGCATTTGCTTTATTTCTGATTACCATCAGGGATGGGGTCAAATACGTATTTGTATTTACAAATACACAAAAATGGATATTTGCATTTGTATTTGAGAATTTAAAAAGCTGCATATTTGTATTTGAATTTGTATTTGAGCCTTTTATTTGCCATATTTGCTTCAAATACAGTCAAATACACTAATGTAATATAACTGCATATAACTACAAATTGATATGAACAGTAAAAATCAAACATTGAGAAATATGAATTTATTTTCTTTAATTATGCAAAAGTGCAGAAATATCAAGAAGTGTGAAATAATTTTCTCTAATAAAAATAATAAATAAGAGGAATTTGTTACTTTTCTTGCCTTGGTGTGAAAATGAAGTCTACTTTGATAAGAGCCAAAGTATTGCAATGTTAAGTTTTATACAATAAGTACTATACCAGTATTGTCTTACTTGAGGGGTAGCCGAAGTCAAGTAAATATTATCCGTTTATATTTAGGATGAAATTGGTATGAAATTTACAAATACAGTAAAAATTGTATTTGCATTTTATTTGTATTTGAAGCTTCATATTTATATTTATATTTGTATTTGGGGATTTATAAATTTGAATATTTGTATCTGTATTTGAATTTGGCCATAAAAAAAATAGTGTATTTGTATCTATCTTTGTATTTGGGCAATTGTATTTGACCCCATCCCTGATTACCATACAGTGATTTGAGGGTTTAAGTTCATTAGTCACAGTGACACCCAAGTCTCTCTATCATCATTTTCAATCCAAATTTCATTCATATTATATTCAAATTCTGGATTTTTTGGCCCAATATACATAACCTTTCACTTATCAACATTAAATCTCATCTCCCACTTACCTGCCCAGGTTGTTACTCTGTCTAAGTCTTTTTGTATTGTCATTGCTCCTGCTACTGACTCAACATTATGACCTAATTTTGTATCATTAGCAAATTTTGAGGTTTTACATGATAGGCCCTTCTCTAGATCATTATATAGACAACAAAAAGCAGAGGTACCAGCACAGACCCTGTGGGACTCCGCTCAATACAGGTCTCCAGGTAGACTTATTTCCATTTAGATGAACTCTGTTTTGTTTCTCAGCCATTCTTCTATCCAGTCAGCTATATGACCTCTTATACCATAGGCCATGACTCCAGATTTGAAAAAATTTACTGGAGCACAGCTCTGAATTTACTTTTTTTCCCCTTACACCACTAGATAGGTTAATGATAGTAAACTCTTGAATTGACGACATACCAATTACAAATTGTTTTAGCTAAACATAATAATACAATAATGTACAGTTTATAACTCACCTTAAGTTTATTTATTCATTGCAGCAGCAACAGTGGACGATGTTAGACCTTGCATGTAGGCATTTGTTGTGAATTTACTGCCATGTATGCTTGGCCACTGATCAATGGCTTTCTGTGTGATCATTACAGCAGATCTAGTGCCTGGAGCTGGACCCTCCTTCACAATTCTGCACAGCTTAGTCAAATGAGATGGCTTAATGGATCCTTTGTGTTCAACAATGTAACCAAGAATGGAGAATGATGTCCCTTCAGCTGGTGCTTCACTCCAGGCAGTTGATCCATCTTTATCAAAATGCTTTAATCTCTCTGTGATTCCTTTCCACAGCTGTTCTATATATTCTGTCAGCCAATTTATCACTGAGTCTTTTGTAAAACTACTTTCAGATCTGGTTCTGGATGGTCTAGCAACTTCAGCAACCTGGTAGTAATCAGAACGTTTCTTGATGTATTTGTAAACTTCATTTAGGATGTAATCCTCAGCTGTTAGTTCCTTTTGCTGCCCTGTGGTATCGTACTTAAATTCAGAAACTACATCATTTGCATTTTCTCCATTAGCTAATTTGGAAATTGTTTCCATCACTCTTAACATAACAGTTTTCCCTCCTCCTTTATAAAATATATTTTCTACAAATTCTGCACTAACTGTGGTTTTTTGAGCTACTTGCAACATAATCTTTGTTACATAGGAAATCAATACATAGAACTTGGCACTAATTTCTTTCTCTTGTGGATGATCAAAAAAAACAATTTTCCACAAATCTGTCAAATTGATCAAATTCGTAATTAACCATGTGAGTATCAGATTTGAGTTTTGGTCTCTTAAAACCAATGATATTGTCAAGAACCATATTGGTATAGTCAAGGCCTGATCTCAGATTTGAAGTGTGATTCTGAATAAAGTCTAAAAGCTCACTTAGTTTACAAATTTTCTTCACAAGATGCATTAAGTCCCATCGAAATTGGAAATTTTCTCCAAACAACTTTTTCATTTCATTTTTAAATGGCTCGTTGTCCTTACAAAAAGCCCCATCTCCAACCATTCCAGATACCTTGGATTTAATTGCTTCTTCAGATAGTTTCAAGTGATTAGGAGACTTCAACACACCAAAAATTTCATTGGCCAAATAAACTCCTGATTTGCTGCGTACTAAATTTATCCCAGCAAGTTTTACAGTCTTATCTTCTTCACTCAACTAATACAACTAGCATGCTAAATCCCAAAATTGTTCCAATGTCAGCTGTTATTGTTACTGAAGTTTGTTCTAAGAACCACTTTACAGTTTGTTCTTTAAGTTGATTATCTAATAGCTCACAAATATGTGTGCTATGATTCAAATTTCCAGCCTCACAACCTGACCTATGTAATACAGCTAGAAGTACTGGATATAGAGCCCATGCAGTGTTTGTTTTCATTATGTAGTATAAGATGTTGCCACATAAGTCTTCTATGCGTTTAGTAGTGTTCCGAGAAGATGTTTTCATCACTTCATAAACAGCAGCTCTTTGATGATGCTGAAGTTTAATTAAATGTCTCTTCAGGTGGGTTTTCAGATTTCTAAACCATCTCTCTTGATTTTCTCCTTGTTTGCATACATAGGTTAAATCTTTAACATTGAAGTAACCTTTTATGTTAGAACGTTTGTCTGAAGCACATGCTTTGGGGTCTGTGCAAGCTATACAATATAATGTAAACATTTTATCATCAGAAGCATCATCAATATCTTCTTGATTATCATCTTCATCCTCAACAGCTATATCTACATCAGGCATATTAGTGTCACTATTTGCAATGTTTTCCATTATATCACTTGGTACTGAAAATGAATCATCAGCATGCCCTAGATCCTTCTTTTCCACCAATTTGAATGTAGATTTGATCAAATCATTGTTCAGGATTTCTTGTATTAATTTACACTTGCTTAAATGGGCTATGGAAAGGTCAAATTTGTTGCTTTTTGCTTTATTAGATTTGGATGCAACACTTGAACTTGAAGGCATATTTTGACTCTTCTCTTTATTAACCACAACAGCTTGGTGAGTTTCTTTTGTTAGGCGCCAAATTGCATTTAATGTCTTCTGGATTTGGGAATTTTCAAATTCCTCTAAAGCAGTTTTGTTAGTCTGATGCGCAGATTCCTCACTTACCTTTTGTTTCTTAGGTGGAGGAGAAGCACTTTCTTCAGTCTGTGAAACATCTAGTGAAAAAGTTTCATTTTCTAGATTAGCAGTTGATGAAGTTGGTTCATTTTTCTGAGGTCTAGCACTAGCACATTTTGTGAACAAACTAAATGACTGCTTTGCCATATCTCTTTGCTGCACTTCATCCTGGTATTTCTTTACTGCAATATCTAAGCTGTGGGCCCAAACTCTGGGGCCTCTTGTATTGTAACAAATATTTTTTTTGGAATTAAAATGTTCCTCCCAGTTTTGCTTCTTTGAATATTTGTTCTTGCATTGACCACAAAAGTAACCCCTTTTAACACCCTCACTTTTCTCTCCAACTTCATCAATATTAGGATCCATTATTGATTATTGACTACCTGAAAAAATACAAAATAAGTAAAAATTAGTAAATATAGTATGGTAAAAGTGAGTAAAAGTAAGTAAATATAGTATAATGAAAGTAAGTAAAAGTAGGTAAGTTAAAGTAAGTAAAAGTAAGTTTAAACTTAACTAAACTTTTCAATTCTAGTCATGGTGGATTACTTAAAACCGCACAAGTAATTATCTGGCCAATTTATCAAACCTGGCCAAGATCAATGGAACATAGTCCAATCCTGATAATTTTATATTAAAAAAATATATTTTAATAAAATTTTAATTATCAAAACATTGAAGATTAACAAAAAATAAAAATAATTGTTAAATATGGAATTACCAACTAAACTTAAAATAACTAAAATTGTAATTTAAAAAAATTGGTTTGTACAAGAACGTATACGCAAAAAAATTGCATAATGTCTAGCGGATGAACAAAACCCAAACCCAAATTTACTTTTTCTCATGGTCAAATTTACTGGAGCAATGCTCCCAAGATCCCAGGAATCTGGAGTCATGCCATAGGCTCTAACTTTTACCAACAATCTTGCATGAGGAACAGTATCAAATGCCTTCGCAAAATCTAAGTATACTATATCTACTGGCTCTTTATTGTCCAAATGCAATAGGACTCCATCATAAAATTCAATCAAGTTGGTTAGACAGGACCTTCCATTTTGAAAACCATGCTGGCTATCATTTATAAGGTTGCACTCTTCAAGGAACTCAGTAACTTTACCTCTAATGATACTTTCGAGTAATTTGCAAATAATGGAGGTGAGGCTGATGGGTCTGTAGTTTTTTGCCAAGTTTCTATTTCCTTTTTTAAAGATTGGAGCCACATTTGCTTTCTTCCAATCTTCTAGAATTTCAGTGCATATCAATGATTTATTAAAAATAATTTCTAGTGCCTGTGCTATATTCTTTTTGACAGCTTTTATGACTATTGGATGCATTTCATCTGGCCCTGGAGATTTTTCCATTTTTAATTTATCTATTGCTTTTAGGATATCTAGTTTTGTTACCCTTAATTCATTTATTTCTCTATCTTGTCCTGGTAGTATTGTGGGGCTGCGCAGTTAATTTTCCGCATTTATATTATTTTTATATTAGTTACCGACAAACCAATTTTACGCGTACCAAATTGTATATATTTTATCATTGTGTAATTTTAAGAATCATATAATCTTTATAAATAAGTATTGTACATAAATTTATATATATATTTAATTAATTCAGCTGTATATAAATAACAAAATCTTCTGTAAAATAACCTCAGCCAACCAAGAACTCAATAAACTCTGAAAACGACCGGCTTTTCCTTCAAGACGCCAACCCCCAAACGACAGGGAGAGAAGAGGACACGAGAGGCCCCTAAAAGAGATACCCAACAAAGCGATAGCTTGCCTCTCGTATCCTTCATTCTTCCCGGCAACTACAAGTAGCACCAAGAAGGAACCAGCTACAATTGGTGACCCCGGAGTGAAGCAGCCAGCGGAAGCAGCATCCTTCAGTCGCCGGGCGGAACAAACCGAAGCCACGCCTCTTCGCCGCCCACCCGTAGTAGCCGGTCGGAACCAAAGCAGCAGCAGACCCGAATTACATTCCCGCAAGATGGAATCTGTTGAATCAGGAGTGCACCATGTCACCATCAAGCCACCCACGTTCTCTGAAGCGTCGGCCGCAGGATGGTTCTCCATCATGGAGGCACAATTCCACATTTCCAGAATAACATCCGAAGAGACCAAATTTTTCCATGTTCTAGCCTCGTTACCCCCCGAAGTCGTCTCACGAATTTCAGCAGCAACTCTCTCCAACAAGTCGTACACCGATTTAAAAGAAGAAATCGTGAGTCATTACGAAAAGACGAAGCCAGAACTCTTCGAACGACTCATCTCCAACACTCCTCTCACTGGAAAGCCCTCCCAATTCCTTCAAGATATCCACCAAACGGCACTGAAGGTGGGCGTCAGCGATGATTTGGTGAAGCATAAATTCATCCAGGCGCTCCCATCCTCAATAGCGCCCGTCGTAGCAGCACAAAAGGAGCTGACGCTAACTCAACTCGGCAAACTAGCCGATGAGTTAATACCGTTCGCTCAACAAAGCTGCTACGCGGCGCCAACGTCAACTCGAGCCAATACAAGCCCAAGAACGAATATCCCCATCGGCCTAAAACCCTTCAGCGAGAATCAGCGGCCGGTGGTGTGCCGCGCGCACCTTTATTATGGCCCCCAAGCAAGGACCTGCAGGCCATGGTGCAAGTGGCCAAATAAAGATGACGCCAAGCTGCTCCCCTCGTCACGCCCAAATTCAAGATCTTCCTCACCATCAAGAGAAACGTCGGAAAACTAGATAAGCAGGCTGTGATTAACGCGACGTCCGGCCTGCCGCTGATCTCAGTCGCAGCTCGCATCGCCAGTCTGAAGGTCAATTTTATCATTGACACAGGAGCGAGCATCTCAATTTTACCACCAACTTGTGTCAATGATTGTCAACTCCACCCAACCGCAGTAAAGATTTCCACCGCAAACGGTCAGCCGCTCGAAATATTCGGAGAAGTAACACTGGACATATCAATTCCTAAATTACGAAGAATATTCAGGTGGCCATTCGTCGTCGCCCAAGTCTCCAGTCCACTTCTCGGCGCCGATTTTCTATCCCATTATGACATCCTTGTGGACTGCAAGCATGGCATTTTGAAGGATAGAGCAACAACTCTTCAAGCCACTACTAAACCTGTGCAATCCAAAGACCTTCACCTCATCAATATTAACCCTACCGACAAATTACCTCAAGAAATCAGGAACCTGCTTGACAAGTACTCCTCACTACTGAAACCAGCTCAACCGCAGAAAGTTTCCACCAACACTGTCAAGCATACCATCGACACTGGCAGCGCACCACCAGTGTTTGCAAGCCCTCGACGTCTTCCACCCGATAAATTATCCTCAGCTAAGGCTACTTTCAACAACTTACTTCAAGATGGAATTATAGAACCCTCAAAATCACCATGGGCCTCACCGTTACACCTCGTTCCGAAGAAGATACCAGGCGAATGGCGGGCGTGTGGTGATTATAGAAGCCTAAACGCTGTCACGAAACCGGACAGATATCCACTTCCTCATATAAGAAGTCTGTCAACATCTCTGCACGGAAAATCATGCTTTAGCAAAATCGATCTAGTCAGAGCATATCACCAAATTCCAGTCCACCCAGAAGATATCGAGAAAACGGCTATAACAACTCCATTTGGTTTATTTCAGTATTTATACATGCCATTTGGTTTAAGAAACGCCCCTGCAACATTTCAACGCTTCATGGATACAATTTTCAGAGGAGTTGACTGCGTATTTGTGTATCTCGACGATATTTTAGTCCATTCAAATAACGCAGTTGACCATTTGAAAGACTTAGAACGCGTATTCAAGATCCTTCAAGAACACAATTTAAGAATTTCCTTAGAAAAATGCATATTTCAGCAATCCAAAATTGAATTTCTGGGTCATGAAGTTTCCCCAGCAGGCATTCGTCCTCCTGTAAACAAAGTCTCCGAAATTCAAGATATTCCCCAACCGCAAGATTACCAAAGCCTCAGAAGATTCCTAGGAATGACGGGATTCTATCGCCATATGATACCCCGTTACGCCGATTTAGTCTCACCTTTAAGTGAAATCGTCAGAACTCAAGTCAAAAGCAAAAGTCTACAGTGGAACGACGAAGCAATTCAAGCCTTTCAAGATGTCAAGGATGCACTACGGAACGCCGTTACGCTTTGTCATCCTCTTCCATCAAGCTCAATCCTTCATTTAGTTACGGACTGCTCACAAATAGCAGCTGGAGCAGTTCTTCATCAAATAATCGACAGCACACCAGTTCCCATCGCCTTCTTTTCCAAGAAATTAACTACAACTCAGCAAGCGTACGCCGCATACGATAGAGAATTACTCGCAGCATACCTAGCCGTCCTGCATTTCCGTCAATTTTTAGAAGGTCGTCAAGTAATACTCTTCACGGATCACAAACCGATGGTTTCTGCCTACAAGAGTCCCTTACGAGCCAAGACAGACCGACAACAACGTCATTGGTCTGCCATCACGGAATACGTATGCGATGTAATACATATCTGTGGATCCGAAAACGTCGTAGCGGACTGCCTTTCACGCAACGTAAACGCAGTACATATCGACGCTTTCGATTTATCAGCAATCGCGGAATCTCAACAAAAAGATCAAGAAACGCAAGAATTTCTCCCACGTCTCAAGCCGTTCCCGTTTCCAGAAAATACAACTTTATATTGCGATACATCCACGCCATATCCCCGTCCTTTTGTTCCCAAGCAGCATCGATCTTCCATCTTCAATCAATAATATTTCTCATCCAGGCATCAAGCAATCACTTCGTATCATTAAATCAAGATACTTTTGGCCCTCAATGAATAAGGATATTCGAACTTGGTCCCGAAATTGTGAATCATGTCAATCCTCAAAAATTTCTCGCCATACAAAATCAGAAATAACCCCCTTCGATTTACCAAGTTCAAGATTTGAAACGGTACATATTGACATCGTCGGTCCCTTACTGCCAACCACTTTGCCCGGTCAAACATATCCTTCCCCATATAGGTATATCCTAACCTGCATCGATCGTGCCACAAGATGGATAGAAGCATATCCTCTGATTGATACTACAGCCACATCAATAGCACACGCATTTCTCGATGTATGGATTTCAAGATTTGGTGTACCACTGCAAGTCATAACAGACCGCGGATCCCAATTCAAATCCAAACTCTTTAGGGAACTCTCAGCTCTCATCGGATTTCACTGACTAAGAACTTTGTCGTATCGCCCTCAGACCAACGGAATAATTGAAAGATCTCATCGCACCATCAAGACAGCAATCATCGCTCGAAAACAAGATTGGCTCCCCGCTTTACCCATAGTTCTCCTTGGTTTACGCAGTCTCCCCAATGAATCGGGTTATTCACCACCCGATTATGCCCGAGGCCAATCATCGCCAATTCATCGTCAAAATCAAATTCAAAATTCATCTCCGAATTAGCCAAGAAAATGACGCAAATCAATTTCGCCCAACTCTCTCAAGGAAACATTCACTCAGCCCCCAAATCATTCATTCCATCGGAACTCCACAAATCAAGCCACGTATGGGTACGCATCGACCGCGTTCGAAAACCATTCGAGGCACCATATCAAGGACCTTTCCGTGTTCTCGAACGCCACGATAAGTACTTCGTAATAGAAAAAACCAACGGATCATCAGAAGCCATTTCAATTAATCGTTTAAAACCGGCGTATATAGTTTCAGGTCCCACACAGGTACCGGGCGCACAATCGGACGACATCGGATCGGAGAAAAAGCACGCAAGGAAAAAGGACGATGGAGGACGCACCTCGGAGGTAGCAAATACAGACCTCAGGACGGGCGCGCAGGACAACGCAACAACCGGAAACGAGGCCGACCGAGGATCAACGCGAGCTGGACGAAGGATCCGATTCAAATCAAGACCCGAATATTTCTACTTTTGATATACGTGCTCCGCTTCTCGGGGTGGGCAGTAGTGTGGGGCCGCGCAGTTAATTTTCCGCATTTATATTATTTTTATATTAGTTACCGACAAACCAATTTTGCGCGTACCAAATTGTATATATTTTATCATTGTGTAATTTTAAGAATCATATATAATCTTTATAAATAAGTATTGTACATAAATTTTTATATATATATTTAATTAATTCAGCTGTATATAGAATAACAAAATCTTCTGTAAAATAACCTCAGCCAACCAAGAACTCAATAAACTCTGAAAATGACCAGCTTTTCCTTCAAGACGCCAACCACCCAAACGACAGGAAGAAGAGGACACGAGAGGCCCCTAAGAGAGATACCCAACAAAGCGATAGCTTGCCTCTCGTATCCTTCATTCTTCCCGGCAACTACAAGTAGCACCAAGGAGGAGCCAGCTACAGTATAAGATCAGGAATATTTTTTAAATTTTCATTTGTGAATACTGATGTGAAGTATTTGTTTAGTTCTTCAGTTATTTCAAGATCATCATCTATAGTTTTATCATCTATATGGAGGGGGCAAATTTTCTTTTTCACTCTACTTTTCAAATTGAAGTGGCTGAAAAACTTCTTAGGATTGTTTTTTGAATTCTTGGCTAGGCTTTTTTCCAGGTCTCATTTGCTAGCTCTGATTGCTTTCTTGCAAATGCTGCTTTTACTTTTATATATTTCAGAGTCTGTGCCATTTTTAGTTCTTTTGAATTTATGAAATGCTTTTTTTTCTCTGATTGCTCTTTTTACATTGCAGTTTATCCAAGGTTGTTTTTTATTTTTTCCAGTTCTGATTTCACACAGTGGGATATGCTTCCTTTGTATGTTCATTATTATACTTTTAAATTTTTCCCACATACTAGTTGCTGTCTGTTCAGGCTGTAGAATATTTGTCCAATTTATTAGACAGAGATCATTTACTAGTCCATTTATATTTCCTCTTTTAAAATCTGGGATTTCTACTTTATTTTCACTAGGTCTTGAATTACAAACAATATTAAACTGAAGGATACAATGATCACCTGAACCTAGTGTTTCTGAAACTGAGATATCCTGGAAGGTATCTGGATTATTTGTTAGAATTAAATCTAGAATGGCATCAGCCCTGGTTGGCTCCTTTACTAACTGGGTTAAACCATTCTCAATTATACAGTAAGAATCTCTCATTACTTTCTGGTGTTTGTAATATTTCCCAGTCTATATGCCTATAATTGAAATCTCCAATAATAATAATATTGCTTGTCATTGCTTTATTTATTTCATCAATAAGTTTATTTTCTACATACTTATTTTCTTCTCTACTTTTGGGGATTCCTCCAACTGAACATCAGTCAGGTGCTCTATAGATACCCACTATCCTGATTTTCCTGGCATTTTTATGCCCAATATCTATCCATACAGATTCAACTATTTCCTCTTTAATGGAGGTAACTTCAATTGGATTCAGATTTGTCTTGGCATAAATAAATACTCTGCCACCCTCTGAATATTTACGTTCATAATAAAAAAGTTCATAGCCATCAATTTCATAAGTAATAGTATATCTTTCACTAAATGGACTATTTGGTATCATACTGAATTTTGTCCAAGTTTCAGTGCCAATCATAACATCAGGATTTTCAATACCTATGTATGCCTTGAATTCATTTATTTTATCTCGGATACTTCTTGCATTTACATAGAAAAATGACAAAGAACCCTTGGAATATTTTGCTTATAATTTAGTCTGGTTCTTGTTCTGTGATGGTATATTATTTGCATCTTTTACTTTTTTTGTTGACCTTTTTCTTTTGAGTTTTAATTATATTTTTTATTAGTTTATTGTTATCAAGAGTATAGTCGACCCTCGACTTACGTAATTAATCCGTTCCGAGATGAATTACTTAACTCAAAAATTACGTAAGTCAAACCCCAAAATACATGTTAATTGGGTAATCCATTCCAGGACCCCAAAAAATATTGAAAATAATAAAATAAATTAATTTTTTTTATAAAAACAGTGTATATAAACAGAATTATAATGGTAATTAATAATTATTATTAAGAAACACCATCTGTAAAAGAAAATACATATTAAAAATTAATAAAAAATTAATTTAGACTTATATTGGAAAGAGTTATATAATGCACAGTAAAAATAACAATGAAATAATGTGAAATACCCAGCATCCTACCAGTGAGTGGTCACGCACTGCTTTGCGAAACACGAAATAATTATGTAAGACGAATCAATTACAGTCAATGGGGGGCTTCTCGTAACTAAATTGTGTGTTAAAAAAAGTGGTTAGAAATAACCGCATATATTTCCAAATAAAATATAAACAAAATAAATAAAAATAACAACCCTCGTTCTAACCAACTAGTGAAGTTGGGTTTCCCGAATTAACAAAAAGAAGAAAGAAAAAAAGTTTCTGAGATAAAGAAAAACGGAGCTTTGTCCCTTCTTGAAAAATTTTGACTGCATGAAGCGGGCTAGTTTTTTTGTAAAATGAAATTCTCGTGGTTACCCAACTAACCGGGCAACTTAGTCAACCTTAAAACCTCTCAGCTTTTAAACCTTATCCTTAATAACCACTGCAATTAATCAAAAACCCTGTTTAACTAAATAGAGGCTTATCAGAACTAGGTGTAAGTAATTTAATTAAAGAAAATAACTAGGTACCTAGAAGAAACTCAAACCGGGCTACAACTGCCCTAACTCAATAATTAAATGGCTGTTATAGCCCCTATTAAAACTTAAAGGCAATATAGCCCTAACTTAACTTGAATAAAACCCTCAAAACCTTAAACCTTTAAAAACAAAAACTTAAGGGCAATACAGCCCTAGCCTAACTTAACCTGCAAAACCTAGGTCTGGGAAATAGCCCCTACAAATAAATAACCTAGCAGTGTGTTAAATAGTAACTTAAAACTTAACAAATAAAACTCAAACCTGGAAACTAAATGAAACTTATGGATTAGTTAGAAACAGAAAGGGTAACGTTCAACTGGCAACTTCATTTTTGGTAAGTAAATTAATTTTAATGAATTTAGCTTCACCATAATTAGTAATCTGGCTGCTGACCAAATTTTAACCTGAAAACCACTGCAGCCTACAGTGAAAAAGTCTGTAGCTATGTTGACAGTGTCTAAATGGGCCATTATTATTTCTATAATTACTGTCTCTATTTAAAGTAAACTTAACCTTAATATTCACCTAAACCTAAATAATCTCTTAAAAAAAAAAAATAAGTTTTTTCAATAAATTTTTCAATATGGCGCCCCCGGGTGGGCAGTCGAGAAGTTAGTTACCTTTTTTTGTTTTATTTCTGATACTATAGTTTTAAATCCAGTGAATTAAATTTTTTACATAATCTGAAAATTTAATTATAAATATCATTGATAATATCATTTATAATATTAAACCTAAAAAATGAATAATGAAACTGAAGCCACTCCAGGAAAAAGTATGGAGACATGGTTGGGAAGTGATGTGGAAGCACTTGAAACTAGTAAATTGGTAAAAAGGAGGGGAGCAATCAGAACCTCAGCTACTAAACTTTTAGCTACAATCAAAGAGAGATGGGATGATTGGACTGAGGAACAAAAAAATTCACATGCTCGGCTTTTGTCCTCACAACTGGACAAGTTACAAAATTTAGATGAGGAAATCCTTAGAATGTATGTTTGTTCCGAAGGCTTCTCAGAGGCTAAACAAGAAAAACTAGATGAAAAAAATAGTTCTTACCACCTTGAAATAGATCAAATAATACAAGCATTAACAACTAAAAAAGAAAATAATGCCAAAGCCAAACCTAAACCAAGAATAAGTACTAAAATTCCTGAGCTTCAAATATTACCATTTGATGGAAATCCCTCTAAATTTCAAAACTTTAAGACCTCATTCAGAAACATTTATGATAACATAGGTCTTTCCGAAGAAGAGAAATTTGCCTACCTAAAACAACATTTGAGTGGAAACCCTGCCATTCAAATAAACTGCATGCAAGAAAGTAAAACATCTTATGAAGAAGCATGGCAGCAGCAGTTGGAGGGCTGTTATGCAACACCAAGCCAAATTAAATTCTCCATAATAAAATCACTTTTAACCAAATCCATAATAACCAAAAATTTTAAATCACTTCATGACTTTCAAGCAGATATGCACTCTACCATAAATTTAATGCAAACTCAAAAATTAGAATTAGAAGATATACTCTTGTATGTATATTATAATAAACTAAGTCAAGAAACTCAGGAATTTTTAAGAACTTGTGGGTTTAAACTCTATGACCACTTTGATAGATTTAAAGAAGCCATTGCTGAAGCTACCAAAACCTTAGCTAATGTTAATTTTGATCTTAGTCAAAGTGAATTAACCACCTTAATACCTAAACAAAAAAGAAACTTCTCTCCAAAACCAGCCAGAAAACCATGGTATTCTGGCCAAACTACAGCTACTCTGGCAGTTTCCACCGAAAGACAATCCTCAAGAGGAGCTCAACCTACTGACCAGAGAGAACTTTACTGCAAATTGTGGAACAAAAACTCTCACAGAATCTCAAAATGTGATTCTTTCCCTGAAAGTTGGGATAAATTGAAAAAACTTGCTAAATTAAATTATTGTACTAAATGCACCTCATCTAAACACCAAGCCAAAGAATGCCCCATTTCTTTCCAACCCTGTTCATTTTGTAGGTTTTCTAACCATTTATCCTTCCTTTGTACCAAACAAAAAGGAAAACCAGAGGAAGATAAGAAAACCAAAACCAGTACTGAAGTAGCTACCCAAAAAGAAAACTCAAAACAAGGGAAACAAGTTACTAACTTATTAAGTTTAAAAAACACTGATCAAGAAGTAGCGTTAATTCCTTCCATGCAGATGAGAATAAGAAACTCAGAAAAATCAATTAAATGCAGAGCACTTTTGGATAATTGTAGTCAAGCCAGCTACATTACCAAGGAACTTGTGAAAAAATTAAATCTTCCAACTAAACACTATGAGGAATCCATAACCATAACAGGATTTATAGCCAACAAGAAACAACCAAATTATGAAGTAGCTATAATTAAATTGGAGGATTCTAGAAACCCTGGAAACTACCAAGAAATAGAAGCCATCATAATTGATGATATTAATATTAAATATGAAGTTCCGGGATTACTGAAACTTCAAACTTATTTAAAATCCTTAAATTATCAACTTGCTGATCACTTTGAAGCTGATGAAGTGGCCAACTTCATGTTAATTTTTGGGGCTGCAACCCACAAACTTTTTGCCCTCAGCAGTCATCAGATTCATACTGCCTCTTGTTATAAATCTCCCTATGGAATACTTTTATGGGTTTCCCTTCAGATTATACCTGAAAAAGAAAAAGAACCAATAAGAGATCAGATCAGCTTCTGTATTACCAACCCGCTACTTACTAGTAAACTTCTAATGAAGATCTAGAAAAAATTGAACAACAGATTGCACAATTTAGCAAACTAGAAAACTTGGGTATTTCTGGGGATGAACCATTTTCAAACAAAGAAAAAGATATTGCAAACTTCGAAAAGGAAGTTACAATAGAAGATGAAAGATTGTCTGTTAAGGTACCATGGAATGACCAAAAAGATAAAATTTCACCAAACTTAACTATGCTATTAGCAGGTAAAATCCACTTGCAAAAAATTAAAAAAAGATAACTTAATGCAACCTTATTCAGACATCCTTGAACAACAATTCCAGGAAGGAATAATAGAAGAAGTAGCCTTAACAGAAAACTTAAAAACAAGCAGGAAATTTTTTACCTCATTTTCCAGTAGTTCGCCCTGGAGTACAAACAACTAAAGTTAGGATTGTAGTAGATCCCTCGGGTAAAAGCAAACCAGAAGAAATAACAGTAAATGTGCTACTAAGGACTACCCTTCACTCCTACCTCATTTAGCAAAAATTGTGCATTAAATTAAGGCATGGTAAATATTTGATGATTGGAGACATTCAAAAAGCATATTTACAACTTAAATATCAAACAGAATTTGACTGCAATGCCCACAAAATTCTGTGGTTAAAAGATACCCAATTGGCTCCAAATGACGACAACCTGATCTGCTATAAATATAAAAGTGTTACCTTTGGTAAGAAAAGCAGTCCATTTTTACTACAACAATCTCTCCAACACATTTTTAATGAACAACAAAACCAAGTGGCAGACTACCTAGCTAACCGCTTTTACATGGACAATGCTTTAATTAATGCCAACAATCTCTCGGAACTCAAAGACCTTTACAATTATAGTGTAAACACCTTAATTGAATATAATTTGAAGCTATATGAATGGGCCTCCAGTCACTCAGAACTTCAAGGACTATTTGAAAAACATGACATAGCCTCCTCAGAAGATAAAGAAAATGTAAAACTATTAGGATATGGTTGGAACACAAATGCTGATACACCATCTAAAAACTGTAAACTTGAACTCAGAAGCCAAAACTAAAAGAGAAATACTAAGTTCTGTGCAATCATTGTTTGATCCAATTGGATTTGTTGCACCCTTAGTGTTTAAATTAAAACTCTTCATGCAGAAAGTAGCAGCTACCAAAAAAGATTGGGATGAATATCTAGAACCTGAAATGCTGCTTGAATGGAAAAAACTTTGTAAAGAAATAAACAAAGTGGAATTTCTGAATTTTCCTAGACAAACTTTTGGAAATCCCAAACCTCTCATGGAAAATCTTCAACTCCACATCTTTTGTGATGCCAGCCAAGAAGGTTATGCAGTAAGTTGCTATCTAGTTGGAAATGGAAAATCTGAACTAACTTACGCTAAATCAAGAGTCAACCCCAAATCAAAAAACACGACCATTTGTAACTTGGAATTAATGGCAATCTGCCTAGGAACCAAAATACTAGAATACCTTAAAGAAACCTACCTAGAAGAAAACTCAGAAAACCAAAAATTCTTCAAAACAATAATTTGGACAGACTCACAGGTCGCTTTAAATTGGATTGCTCAAAAATTGCTAAAAATGAAATCCATCTTTGTAAAAAACAGAGTGAAAGACATTCAGGAAGCAACAAGAAATTTATTGAAAAACTTTTTTTTTTTTTTTTTTTTTTAGAGAGATTATTTAGGTTTAGGTGAATATTAAGGTTAAGTTTACTTTAAATAGAGACAGTAATTATAGAAATAATAATGGCCCATTTAGACACTGTCAACATAGCTACAGACTTTTTCACTGTAGGCTGCAGTGGTTTTCAGGTTAAAATTTGGTCAGCAGCCAGATTACTAACTATGGTGAAGCTAAATTCATTAAAATTAATTTAGACTTACCAAAAATGAAGTTGCCAGTTGAACGTTACCCTTTCTGTTTCTAACTAATCCATAAGTTTCATTTAGTTTCCAGTTTGAATTTTATTTGTTAAGTTTTAAGTTATATTTAACACACTGCTAGGTTATTTATTTGTAGGGGCTATTTCCCAGACCTAGGTTTTGCAGGTTAAGTTAGGCTAGGGCTATTGCCCTTAAGTTTTTGTTTTTAAAGGTTTAAGGTTTAGGAAGGTTTGATTTACTCAAGTTAAGTTAGGGCTATATTGCCTTTAGTTTTAATAGGGGCTATAACAGCCATTTAATTATTGAGTTAGGGCAGTTGTAGCCCGGTTCGAGTTTCTTCTAGGTACCTAGTTTTTCTCTTACCTTAGTTATTTTCTTTAATTAATTACTTACACCTAGTTCTGATAGGCCTCTATTTAGTTAAACAGGGTTTTGATTAATTGCAGTGGTTATTAAGGATAAGGTTTAAAGGTTGTGAGGTTTAAAGGTTGACTAAGTTGCCCGGTTAGTTGGGTAACCACGAGAATTTTTTTACGAAAAAACTAGCCCGCTTCATGCAGTCAAAATTTTCAAGAAGGACAAAGCTCCGTTTTTCTTTGTCTCAGAAACTTTTTTCTTTCTTCTTTTTGTTAATTAGGGAAACCCAACTTCACTAGTTGGTTAGAAACGAGGGTTGTTATTTTTATTTATTTTGTTTATATTTTATTTGGAAATATATGCGGTTATTTCTAACCACTTTTTTAACATTCCCCCCAAGGGGAAAAATTTACCCAGAATTATTCTTGGGAAAATTTATTTATTTTATTTTTTTTTGATGAATGAAAATGACATGCTCTACAGAAAAGTTCCTTTTAGGTGAAATATGAAAATGAAAGCGTCTTTTCTGTAGAACGTTAGTCCTAAGTTATAGCTATTTACAATTATTTACAATTTTCAATTTGTGGTCTTCACAAAGATCCACTCTGTATTTTCCTTTGCAGTTCTTCCCGAAATCTAACTGCAGCTTGTCTTTGTGGTCGGGGTTGAGTAGCGGCAGTAGTAGTGTCAGGAGAATCTACAGTTCCTGATTCTGTGGAAGAATTTTCCAGTTCTTCCAGGTCAATATTCGGTTTATCAGTTATTTCCAGTGGGTATAACCAGATATATGTGTCTTCTGGAGAGATGACCATTGGGTGTTTTTACAGTTACATGCCTGATTATGCCATCTTCATCTGGGTGTAATGTTTCAATTACAGCAATCTTCCAGAAGTATTTGGGATTCATAGAATTTTCATCTAAGAGACAGTTCTCCTACTTTAGGTTCTTTACTTACTGGTTGTTTGTGTTGTTGGTATTCTTTTTCCCTCAAACTACTCAAATATTCGTATCGCCATCTTTTTTTGATTTCTTGAGATTGTTTAACTCCCTTATGAAAGTAATCCAGTATTTTCTTTCTTTCTTTGTCCTCTGTTGCTGTCATATAATCAGCATCCACCTGATCACCTTCATTAACAGCTTCTTGGGTATCATTAGTGGTTAAAAAGTTGAATTTGGTATTGTCATACCCAAAAAGCAACTTGAAAGGAGTTAGTAGATCAGAGGAGGATCTTCATTTGAATTAACATAAGTGAGTGGTCTTGAATTAATTGTTCATTATTTCAAGAACAATTGTTTTTAGTTCAGTTAAAGGGATTTTTCTTCCTTTTAGGGAGGTATAGAGGGCTCTTTTGACTAAACCCACCATTCTTTCAGCTATTCCTAAGGTTCTGGGTGAATAGGCTGCTGTAAATTTCCACTGGATACCATGATCAGAGAGGTACTGAGACACAAGAACATTTTGGAACCAATGTTTAAGGTAATCTTCAGATCTTTTGAAGGTGGATTGATTGTCTGAAATCAAAACCTTTGGAAGGGAGTAGTTTAAGGACAAATGGTAGAGTTCTCTTAAAAAGGTTTTAGCAGAAAGGTCAGTGCAGATGTGAAGGCTGGTGAATCTGGTGGCGCAGCAAGTGAACAATAATAAGTAGACTTTCATGAATTGGTTATTCTCATCCTGGACAGAAATTGGACCAGCATAGTCAAGGGCAGTTTTTTCAAAGGGTTTTTCATAGCTTAAACGTTCCGTTACTAATGGTCCAGTAGTAGGCACTTCATAAGCCATGGCAAAGTATTTTTGGCAAAACAGACATTGTTTCAGAACCTTTTTAACTACTTGCCTTATTTTGGGGATCCAGAATTCCTGTCTGAGGAAATTGCATGTGGTAGCTAAGGTTGCATGACTGGCTTTTGCATGACATTCAGTTACGATTAACGTTGTTAAATGAGAATTTTCAGGCAGTAGTACAGGATACCTAGCAGAATAGTTAAGGTTGGTTGCATATTTATATCTCCCCATTGTTCTGACTAACCCTTCTTTGTCAATGAAGAGTTTTAGATTCTTTTGCAGCTTTGTTAGGTCCTCAACTTTTTCTCCTTTATTTAGTTTGTTGATTATTTCTTTTTCTTTTGAGAAATGTTGTTGCTGGACTAATTTTAGCCAGTAATTTGTGGCCTTAGTTTTGTAAGCTGTATGATTTTTCTCCAAAACAGCAATTTGTTCTTCCATTGTTAGGTTACATTTGGGGTTATATTTGTGAGTGCGGAAGTACTTTAAGTTTTCTATGAACCGTAGAACATAGGCAGTGATTCTGACCAGTTTTTTCCTGTTAGAGAATTTTCCATGTTTAACAAGGGAGTTTTTTCATTTATTTCTTTACAAGTTGTTTGACACACATTTATTGTTGTCTGTAAGGTTTCTTGGTGGGGGTTAAAAATTAAGTTGGTTGGCCATTCAATTTCATTTCTCAAAAATGTGGGACCATGTTGGTAAAAGGGAAGAAGTTTTTGAAATTTCTTGAAAGATATTGGTCTGGTGAGTAGGTCTGCTGGGTTGTCTTCTCCTGCTACATGTCTGAATTCCAGGTGATGGTTTAAGTTTCTTGTTGCTTCCTGAATGTCTTTCACTCTGTTTTTTACAAAGATGGATTTCATTTTTAGAGATTTTTGAGCAATCCAATTTAAAGCCACCTGTGAGTCTGTCCAAATTATTGTTTTGAAGAACTTTTGGTTTTCTGAGTTTTCTTCTAGGTAGGTTTCTTTAAGGTATTCTAGACTTTGGTTCCTAGGCAGATTGCCATTAATTCCAAGTTACAAATGGTCCAATTTTTTGATTTGGGGTTGACTCTTGATTTAGCGTAAATTAGTTCGGATTTTCCATTTCCAACTAGATAGCAACTTACTGCATAACCTTCTTGGCTGGCATCACAAAAGATGTGGAGTTGAAGATTTTCCATGAGAGGTTTGGGATTTTCAAAAGCTTGTCTAGGAAAATTCAGAAATTCCACTTTTTTATTTCTTTACAAAGTTTTTTCCATTCACGCAGCATTTCAGGTTCTAGATATTCATCCCAATCTTTTTTGGTAGCTGTTACTTTCTGCATGAAGAGTTTTAATTTAAACACTAAGGGTGCAACAAATCCAATTGGATCAAACAATGATTGCACAGAACTTAGTATTTCTCTTTTAGTTTTGGCTTCTGAGTTCAAGTTTACAGTTTTTAGATGGAGTGTATCAGCATTTGTGTTCCAACCATATCCTAATAGTTTTACATTTTCTTTATCTTCTGAGGAGGCTATGTCATGTTTTTCAAATAGTCCTTGAAGTTCTGAGTGATTGGAGGCCCATTCATATAGCTTCAAATTATATTCAATTAAGGTGTTTACACTATAATTGTAAAGGTCTTTGAGTTCTGAGAGATTGTTGGCATTAATTAAAGCATTGTCCATGTAAAAGCGGTTAGCTAGGTAGTCTGCCACTTGGTTTTGTTGTTCATTAAAAATGTGTTGGAGAGATTGTTGTAGTAAAAATGGACTGCTTTTGTTGCCAAAGGTAAACTTTTATATTTATAGCAGATCAGGTTGTCGTCATTTGGAGCCAATTGGGTATCTTTTAACCACAGAATTTTGTGGGCATTGCAGTCAAATTCTGTTTGATATTTAAGTTGTAAATATGCTTTTTGAATGTCTCCAATCATCAAATATTTACCATGCCTTAATTTAATGCACAATTTTGCTAAATGAGGTAGGAGTGAAGGGCAGTCCTCAGTAGCATCATTTACTGTTATTTCTTCTGGTTTGCTTTTACCCGAGGGATCTACTACAATCCTAACTTTAGTTGTTTGTACTCCAGGGCGAACTACGGGAAAATGAGGTAAAAAATTTCCTGCTTGTTTAAGTTTCTGTTAGGGCTACTTCTTCTATTATTCCTTCCTGGAATTGTTGTTCAAGGATGTCTGAATAAGGTTGCATTAAGTTATCTTTTTTTAATTTTTTGCAAGTGGACTTTAACCTGCTAATAGCATAGTTAAAGTTTGGTGAAATTTTATCTTTTTGGTCATTCCATGGTACCTTAACAGACAATCTTTCATCTTCTATTTTAACTTCCTTTTCGAAGTTTGCAATCAGATCTTTTTCTTTGTTTGAAAATGGTTCATCCCCAGAAATACCCAAGTTTTCTAGTTTGCTAAATTGTGCAATCTGGTGTTCAATTTTTTCTAGATCTTCATTAGAAGTTGTACTAGTAAGTAGCGGGTTGGTAATACAGAAGCTGATCTGATCTCTTATTGGTTCTTTTTCTTTTTCAGGGTAGTAATCTGAAGGGAAACCCAATAAAAGTATTCCATAGGGAGATTTATAACAAGAGGCAGTATGAATCTGATGACTGCTGAGGGCAAAAAGTTTGTGGGTTGCAGCCCCAAAAATTAACATGAAGTCAGCCACTTCATCAGCTTCAAAGTGATCTGCAAGCTGATAATTTAAGGATTTTAAATAAGTTTGAAGTTTCAGTAATCCCGGAACTTCATATTTAATATTAATATCATCAATTATGATGGCTTCTATTTCTTGGTAGTTTCCAGGGTTTCTAGAATCCTCCAATTTAATTATAGCTACTTCATAATTTGGTTGTTTCTTGTTGGCTATAAATCCTGTTATGGTTATGGATTCCTCGTAGTGTTTAGTTGGAAGATTTAATTTTTTCACAAGTTCCTTGGTAATGTAGCTGGCTTGACTACAATTATCCAAAAGTGCTCTGCATTTAATTGATTTTTCTGAGTTTCTTATTCTCATCTGCATGGAAGGAATTAATGCTACTTCTTGATCAGTGTTTTTTAAACTTAATAAGTTAGTAACTTGTTTCCCTTGTTTTGAGTTTTCTTTTTGGGTAGCTACTTCGTACTGGTTTTGGTTTTCTTATCTTCCTCTGGTTTTCCTTTTTGTTTGGTACAAAGGAAGGATAAATGGTTAGAAAACCTACAAAATGAACAGGGTTGAAAGAAATGGGGCATTCTTTGGCTTGGTGTTTAGATGAGGTGCATTTAGTACAATAATTTAATTTAGCAAGTTTTTTCATTTATCCCAACTTTCAGGGAAAGAATCACATTTTGAGATTCTGAGAGTTTTTCTTACACAATTTGCAGTAAGTTCTCTCTGGTCAGTATGTTGAGCTCTTCTTGAGGATTGTCTTTGGGGGAAACTGCCAGAGTAGCTGTAGTTTGGCCAGAATACCATGGTTTTCTGGCTGGTTCTGGAGAGAAGTTTCTTTTTTGTTTAGGTATTAAGGTGGTTAATTCACTTTGACTTAGATCAAAATTAACATTAGCTAAGGTTTTGGTAACGTTCAACTGGCAACTTCATTTTTGGTAAGTAAATTAATTTTAATGAATTTAGCTTCACCATAGTTAGTAATCTGGCTGCTGACCAAATTTTGACCTGAAAACCACTGCAGCCTACAGTGAAAAAGTCTGTAGCTATGTTGACAGTGTCTAAATGGGCCATTATTATTTCTATAATTACTGTGTCTATTTAAAGTAAACTTAGCCTTAATATTACACCTAAACCAAAATACTCTCTCTCTCAAGCTAAATAATAAATTCTTCAATAAATTTTTCAATATGGTGACAACTAAGTCGAGGGTCGACTGTATTTGTATTTGTACTAATTTGGCCTATTCCTTTGGTTTTTAGTCAATTATATGATACAATCTTTGATAGTAAATCAGTCCCTTTACTATTAAGGTGAATTCCATCTCTGTTATAGAACTCTCTTTTTTTGTAAAATTTATTCCACAGTTCAATATATGTAATTTCCATGCTCTGACATAGTGTCTTAAGCCTACTATTTATATATAGTGCTTGTGAGTACCACTTATTATTCTCATGTATCCTGGGAATTATACCTGTGATAAATGTTTTAAGGTTAGGTCTCCATTCCTTTAACTTTGTTAATAGCTGTTTATATGATTCCATGATTTCTTCAGAGTGCTTACCCTTTATATCATTTCTACCTTCATGTATAACCATATTCTTTGGTACAGTTAGGTCAATACCAGATCCTTTTCCTATAATTTTATTACTAATTCTATTTATCCCTGCACCTGGATAACAGTAAGCTATGCTACCTCTAGTTAATTTAGATCCTAGGCCCCTCACTTGAGTCACCTATAACAAATGCTGGTTCAAACACACCTATAGCTTTCGAGTGCCTAGGTTTATATGAGTCTGGATTATTATTGCTAAAATTTTGTTTTATAGGCCTACTTTCTTCAGCTTTCTCATCTTGATCCTGGACCAGTGAGAAAGCATGTAACTGATTGGTTAGTTCTATAAGGACACTTTTCCTTGGCTCTTGAATTCTAGCTTTCCAGGTTTTCCTAGGTTTAGTCCACTCATCATTTTCAGAAATTGTCTGAGGATATCTAGGCCTGGGCTCACTATGAGGCATACGGACATTTAAGTTTACTTGAACTGCTACTTCACTAGATTTAGGCAACTTTAGGCTTTGGCAAGGGCCTAAGATTAGGAATGAAATTCTCAACTTCTCTGCTACAGTTATTGCAAAACCACATTAATTTTATATTTTGTGTAACTGCAGTATCCATGCCTTTATAGATATCATTGGGCAACTTAATACAACTGGCATGGTACCAGTCATCACATTTATCACAAGCTACTGCGTTATCCTTGTTCGTCACTTCTACTTCACAAATCTTACAATCACTGCCATGCACCATTTTCTAAAAATGGGATATCACTAGCACTTTAGGAAACCACTGATCACACTTTGGTTAAGTTTGGTTATGTTTGACTAAAAGCTTATGGACTTGGAGATCCTATTAGGTCCTACCTCAGGGTTGCTGACTCAATGTGGGCCTGCCTCTCACACTTGTTTAAAAACTTGTCAGACTTGCATTTTCAATCCGGAATCCATTTGCCACCAATGTGGATGATGTTCCTGATGCAATTCAAGAGGAATTCAAGAGGAATTCTTGGATATGAAATTCAATTCCTTTGCCCAAGATGATTTTGAAATTCTACCTTTGTAAATTGTAAAATTCTACCTTTGGGGTAAAATATTTGCCTGTCTACCCAAAACTCGCTGAGCATGCTTTGAGAGTTATTGTACCTTTTTCTTCCACATACCATTGTTAGGCAGGCTTTTCAACACTTGTAACTGTGAAGACAAAGTCAAAATAGGCTGAATGTTGAGAACAACATGCTGTGTGCTCTTTCTTCAACTGCACCTAGAATTCAAATGCTCATGGAGAAAAAACAATGCCAACCTTCCCACTGATTATCATTCTGACAATGGGATGAGTGAGTTATGCATCGCAAAGCTACTAATTTATCTCAAATACAGAATTTTTTTGTTTAAAAAAATCTTTGTACAGAAATAATTCCCAAAAACGAGTATAGTTTATTTTATTTTTTTAATTATAGTGATGTTTTCTTCAAATGTGTGATTTTGGCTGTATTAATTTATAAGAAAATATATTATTTCCGTTCAAATACTTAATTTTTAGTTTGTAAGTAGTAGTAGTATTTTGATTTTCTAAAAAAGTATACAATACATGAATTTATTTAATCTGCAAAAGTGCAGTAAGGTTTCTCAGTTTCATATTTTTTGTACATATAAATACTTAATTTTCTTATAAACACATGAGCTTTGATGTTTATTATTATTAATCCTATAATTACCTGGATTCTAGATGTCCATATAGAACTGATGAAAACTTTCACCCTTTGGGTATGGGGGGTACCATGGACAGAGCTGGGCAATAAATACATTGAATGTATTTAAATACTAAATACATGGGAGAAATGTATTTAAATACTAAATACATTTTACGAATGTATTTAGATACTAAATACAAAATACATCAATTGTATTTAAATACATTTGTAAATACATGCACTTTACCTTACTACCGTCTTTAGATTTAATTTTAAAGTATTTTCCAACAAACAGAGGGTGCACTAAATTGTTATCTGCAGATATATCACTGTTTGATTCACCGGATTTGCTTGTTGAAGCCGTGACACGCACACGATAAAGAAATCAACTACTTTCGGCTAAGTGGCACACAACTGATTGAACTGACACGTTGAAACATGAACCATGCTGTACTACACTGTCGACGCGTCTTACTGTGCTAGTACAGAACGTGTATTAAACCAGTAAAAGTAGTTACATTTTTATATTTTGAGTATTTAAATACATTGTATCTAAATACTCATTAAAGTATTTAAATACTATATTTAAATACATGAAAAACAATGTATTTATAAATACAGTTCTAAATACACAAATGTATTTAAATACTGCCCAGCTCTGACCATGGATACAAGGTTGACCAAAGGGGGGCTGCAGTGCCAAAAAGGTTAGAAACCCCTGCTATAGAATGATCATTTTGGCTGGCATCATAAAAAACTGCATTATTAGAATTACAACTTCTGAAGGCATATTTATGTCCTTTTAATATGGGTATCAATATTTCTTCCAGTTTCTCCTTATGTATACTAAATCATAACTTTTACAGGGAATGCTGTAGACAGGCTTGTTCCTGTTTTGAAACATTATTCCAAACCAATTTACTTTTTAAAGACAAATATTTGAATGCCAGAGCAAACAAAATCTTTTGTCAAAGGTTTTATACTTTCTAAGACAGCAATGTAAGGCAAACTCGCATATTGTTTTTTGGTTAACTAAAGGGTCCCGAGGGGCATAAAAAGATTTCCTGGCTTTAAAATATGCCTTTCTGATAAATCACTCAGGATATTTTAAATCCTTAAAAATGTTCCAAATCTTTGAATTTTCCAGGTCCAGCAAATGTGGGCTACAAATCCTGAGTGCTCTCAGAAACATGGAAGAAATAATTGAGCTTTTAACACGTTCATCATATGAAAAATAATGAACGTACAAATTACAGTGAGTAAGTTTTCTATACACTGTGAAATTGGGCTTTCTGCTCTTGTTAATGACCAAAACATCTAAAAAAGGTAATTGTTTGTTGTTCTCCCATTCATATTTAAATTTAATAGAGGGAACAAGATTATTTAATGACAAAGAAAGTATCAAAGTTGTTCCAGTTGTCAGGCCAAAATGAGAAAATATCATCTACATAACTAAACCAAATTAGATTCCAGAGACATTGTTTGCAACAGTTCTGACTCAAAATATTCCATGTATAACCAACTCGGTATTGGGGATAAAGGGGACCCCATTCCCATACCAAAACGTTGCAAATAAAATTCTTCACCAAAGGAGAAGGCATTATTGGTGACAGTTTTATCAATTCTAAAAATACAGGTGCGCGCATGCCAAGGTCTACATTACATGTTGACAATTTTCTATCTAAAAAATGAAGTAGCCTACATCATCAATGGGAACTTTCATAAACAATGACTCACCATCAAAACTGATCATTCTTCCCCACTTTAAATCTAAGGACATAACTTTGTTAATAAAGTCACAGGAATTAGTGATGTGCGAGCCAGAAAATTTACCAACTAATGGGGACAATTTATCTGCAAGAAATTGAAATAACCTGTAACTAAAGGAACCCCTGTGTGAAATAATCAGACAGAGTGGTATATTATTCTTATGGGCTTTGGGTAAGCCATAAATGTGGGGGTTTGGGGTTAATCTGTAGAAATCATTTAGGGTCAACTGACGGGACATCTTTTAATAAGTTCTTGATAGTTTTGTTAAATTTGGCAGAAAGACGCTTTAGGGAGGATGATCTCACTTTGGTGTAGGTGAATTCATCACTAAGTAACGCTTCCATTTTTTGTTTATAATTGCGCTTGTCCAAAATAACCACAGTGTTACTTTTGTCTGCTTTAGTAACAAATATTGCTTCATTCTTCCCGAGCTTGTCTAAAGCTAACCAAAACCTTTTGGGAATCAAGTCCAATGAGCTGAAATGTTCCAGAAACTTGCTCAGAATCAAACCATTTAAACACGGAATATCCACCCTGGAATTAACTACGGAAGACAAAATCTAAAACAATGTTTTTATCAGGTTTTAGGGCAAAGGACAGCCTTAAATTAAGAACTTCCCTTTCGGATAAGACATGTGTCAATAAATTTAAAACTGAACCTTCCACCACCACACTTTGACCAAGCACTTTCATCACATAAATTGGATAGCTTTCTGTTTTGTTGTTGTTTGGTACGTCTAGTCTCCACATCGCACTTATAATCTGCAGTTTCAAACAGCGCCACAAGTAGTTCCCACGACACATACAATTTAAGGACATGCAGACAATTTCTTAGTTTGAAATACGAAGTCACTCTGTTAACACAGAATAAGTTCCTTCAAAATTTCCCTGGCAAAATTTGGAAATGGTGTATGGTCACTCCTGAAGGTAAATGGTATTAACCCTTTCATACCCAAATTAAGTCAAAAAGTAAAAAAAAAAAAAAAATTGGGATATAAAAATTGTTTAATTGGACCCAAAATAACTGAAAAATATATTTTACAAAGTTTTATTATTCATAATTAATAAAATACGAAATGTGTTAAATTTCACATTGGGAACTGGAAGGTCTAAAATTGCTTCCAAAGTTAACGATGAAAATTTCACACACTGGGCATTAAAGGGTTAAGGACTTTGGGCACACTTGCTCCACTAAACACTCCTGCAGGAACTTGCGTTGCAGCTTCTTGGTCTTCACAGTCACTAGTGTTTTTTCATGCAGACAATAGGAAGATACAAGCTGGGGAACAGTAACTAAGAAGGCGAATAGATGGCATCTGATTGTGGGATCAATAATAAATGCAAAAAACTTTTCTATGTGAAGGTCAAAATATGATGATAAAAACCCACTCTAATAGACAATTACCCTATTTAGATGTTTTGATCATTAGCAAAAGCAGAAAGCCCAATTTCATGGTCTATAGAAAACCTACTCACTGTAATTCGTACATTCATTATTTTTCATATGATGAATGTGTTAAAAGCTCAATTATTTCTTCCATGTTTCTGAGAGCACTCAGGATTTGTAGCCCACATTTGCTGGACCCCAAAAATTCAAAGCTTTGGAACATTTTTAAGGATTTAAAATATCCTGAGTGGTTTATCAGAAAGGTGTATTTTAAAGCCAGAAAATCTTTTCATGCCCCTCAAGAACCTTTGGTTAACCAAAAACAATATGAGAGTGCCTTACATTGCCATCTTTGAAAGTGTAAAACCTTTGACGAAAGATTTTAAGTTTACTTTGGCATTCAAATATTCATCTACTGTAAAAAGTAAATTGGTTACGAATAACGTTACAAAACAGGAACAAACCTGTGTCTACAGCATTCCCTGTAAAAGTTGTGATTTAGTATAAGTAGGAGAAACTGGAAGAAATATTGAAACCCATATTAAAAGAACATAAATATGCCTTCAGAAGTTGTAATACTAATACCGGTAATGCAATTTTTTATCGTGCTATAGATTGGGAATCAAGTAAGTTACTTTATAAATGCAATTATTATGTCAAAAGAAAAATAATAGAATCTGTATGGATAGAACAAGCGGATAATTTTAATTTGTGTGAAGGTACTTATACACTGGACCCTGTAGTGAGATTCTTGGTCAAAAAATCCCTTGTGGTGTCAGGTGAATGGGATCTAACCAAGGTGTGAATTTCTTAAAGGTTTCTTCTCTGGATTGTTTCCTTACTCGCATTTGGTTCATTCGTTTTTTTTTCAGTAAAATGTAAATGGAATAATAAATGTAATAGTAATAAATGTAATAAATGTGGAAATAAATAAAATGCAATAATAAAGGTAATAAAATAAATGTAAAGGTAATAATAACAAATGTTATAAACGTAAATGTAATAATTATCAAAATAATAGAATCTATATGTATAGAACAAGAAGATGGTTTTAATTTGTGCAAATGTATTTATAAGTGGGACCCTTTAATAAAATGCCCTTCCGGTGTCAGGACAATGGGATCTATCCAATGTGTGAATTTCTCAATGGTCCCTGGACTGTTTTCCCTCTTGTTTTTGGTTCATTCATTTTTCTGTATCCACCCGAAGAGATGCCAGTGGGCATCGAAACTGTTGTGGAAATAAACTCTGTCTATTAGAGTGGGTTTTTATCATCAAATATTTGTTATTTGGCTGCCACTCAGCCTCATACTGGATCCATGAGTGCAGAGCACTCTGCTTCTCAGCCTCATACTGGATCCATGAGTGCAGAGCACTCTGCTTCTCAGCCTCATACTGGATCCATGAGTGCAGAGCACTCTGCTTCTCAGCCTCATACTGGATCCATGAGTGCAGAGCACTCTGCTTCTCAGCCTCATACTGGATCCATGAGTGCAGAGCACTCTGCTTCTCAGCCTCATACTGGATCCATGAGTGCAGAGCACTCTGCTTCTCAGCCTCATACTGGATCCATGAGTGCAGAGCACTCTGCTTCTCAGCCTCATACTGGATCCATGAGTGCAGAGCACTCTGCTTCTCAGCCTCATACTGGATCCATGAGTGCAGAGCACTCTGCTTCTCAGCCTCATACTGGATCCATGAGTGCAGAGCACTCTGCTTCTCAGCCTCATACTGGATCCATGAGTGCAGAGCACTCTGCTTCTCAGCCTCATACTGGATCCATGAGTGCAGAGCACTCTGCTTCTCAGCCTCATACTGGATCCATGAGTGCAGAGCACACTGCTTCTCAGCCTCATACTGGATCCATGAGTGCAGAGCACTCTGCTTCTCAGCCTCATACTGGATCCATGAGTGCAGAGCACTCTGCTTCTCAGTCTTATCCTGGATCCTTGGATCCAGACACTGCTTCATCGCCAGCTCAATACCATCTCACACATGGCACCTCCACCCAAGGGGCCTTGGTGAATCGGGATGCTGGGAATGCAGTCGGGAGTCATGATGAGGAGGCATCTTTGACAATAGTGGTAAAGAGGGGCCGGAAACAAATGACCCCTCCAAGAACTGCAACCACTGCAGTAGCTGATGGTGGTGGTCCCTCAAGGGGGTCTGGTCCCACTCATGCACCAGCTAGAGGGAGTCAGCATGCGGCAAAGGCTGACATAGAATGGCGGGGTATCATAAGGGTTACCAAAACAGATCATACGATGGCTGTACCAACAAAGACCACAAACATTTTCTTAAGATGTTGACCTGATCTTACGGCTGAGGAGCTGCAGACATTTGTGGAAGATAAAGTGAACCTTCAGGTTACATTCAGGAAAATTGACTCAAGATGGATTACATACAGTTCCTTTCAAGTTACACCGCTCAGTCTGTGATGATCCAGGGGTACTTATGGATCCAGCAGTATGGCCAGAATGGGTATATGTACAGCAGTTCTATGAGAAGGAAAGAAAAACACCTCCAGCCCTCTCACAAGTGCTGGAGAGGGTAATTATGGAGACATCATGCGTCGTATTGTGGAGGAAAATTCAGCTGGGTCTAATGCTGTAACTGCTGTGCCTGGTATAAGTGGAATTCAATATGTAGAGATGGCTGGCAGAACTCTTGCATCTTCCTAATTGCAACATTCAAGGTAATCTCTTATAACTGTAGAGGCCTAAGCTTAGGCCATGACTCCAGATTCCTGGGATCTTGGGAGCATTGCTCCAGTAAATTTGACCATGAGAAAAAGTAAATTTGGGTTTGGGTTTTGTTCATCCGCTAGACGTTATGCAATTTCTTTGCGTATACATTCTTGTACAAACCAATTTTTTTAAATTACAAATTTAGTTATTTTAAATTTAGTTGGTAATTCCATATTTAACAATTATTTTTATTTTTTGTTAAGCTTCAATGTTTTGATAATTAAAATTTTATTAAAACGTATATTTTTTTAATATAAAATTATCAGGATTGGACTATGTTCCATTGATCTCGGCCAGGTTTGATAAATTGGCCTTACTTTTACTAAGTTTAAAGCACTTACTTTTACTTACTTTCATTGTACTATATTTACTTACTTTTACTCACTTTTACCATACTATATTTACTAACTTTTACTTATTTTGTATTTTTTCAGGTAGTCAATAATCAATAATGGATCCTAATATTGATGAAGTTGGAGAGAAAAGTGAGGGTGTTAAAAGGGGTTACTTTTGTGGTCAATGCAAGAACAAATATTCAAAGAAGCAAAACTGGGAGGAACATTTTAATTCCAAAAAAATATTTGTTACAATACAAGAGGTCCCAGAGTTTGGGCCCACAGCTTAGATATTGCAGTAAAGAAATACCAGGATGAAGTGCAGCAAAGAGATATGGCAAAGCAGTCATTTAGTTTGTTCACAAAATGTGCTAGTGCTAGACCTCAGAAAAATGAACCAACTTCTTCAACTGCTAATCTAGAAAATGAAACTTTTTCACTAGATGTTTCACAGACTGAAGAAAGTGCTTCTTCTCCACCTAAGAAACAAAAGGTAAGTGAGGAATCTGCGCATCAGACTAACAAAACTGCTTTAGAGGAATTTGAAAATTCCCAAATCCAGAAGACATTGAATGCAATTTTGCGCCTAACAAAAGAAACTCACCAAGCTGTTGTGGTTAATAAAGAGAAGAGTCAAAATATGCCTTCAAGTTCAAGTGTTGCATCCAAATCTAATAAAGCAAAAAGCAACAAATTTGACATTTCCATAGCCCATTTAACACTAGAACAGCGAAGCGGTCATTTTGACCACTTTTTCCAAATTTAATTAGCATATCTTGCTTAATTCGGATTAGTTCGCTGTCATATTCCATGAATGCCTTCACTACGCCAATAACCTTTTTGTGGTATAATATGATTCAATATATCTAATTATTTCACAAGATATTCAGTGATATTACTATAACAGCGAAACGGTCACTTTGACCGTTTCTCATAAAAGCAATACAGGAGTGCTGTAAAGACTTGTCATAACATGTTCAATCTCGCTGTATGTTGTTGACAACAACACACGGCGGTTCAGTGTGTGTTGCGCTTCCAAGCTGCAAGCATGTGTGCAAACCCCCCCCTTTCAAATGAAGAAATTCTTCGATGTTTGCAAGCAATTTCAGAATCAAACTCAGAAGGAAGTGATATATCATTGGACAGTGATGATGGTGAAGATGATTATATTCCTCAGGCAGAAAGTTCATCATCTGAGTCAAATGAAGAAAGTGATGACCAGGCACAAACTGATTCAGCTAATAAAACGTTCAATGCTGGTCATGTTGCGGGTGAGTACAATAAATATTTACATCTTTGTCAGTTTCAGTATGGCGATTCGTGCATAAGTTTATTGATGATGATTAGCAATGATTTCGTGTCATATTGTAGAACCATTATGGTTATATATATAAATATTATAATAGCACAGGCCCGTAGCCATGGGGGGGGGGGGGGGGGGGGCAAGAGGGGGCAAAGCCCACCCTGTAAAACATTCTGCCCCCCCTGGAAAAACTCGGCACTTTTCACCACTGTTTGCCGAATTGAATTAGAACCATATATATATCTATATATATATATATATATATATATATATATATATATATATATATATATATATATATATATATATATATTCCTTCATTGTCCCCCCTATCAATTTCTCCGCCCCTCCTACTCATTCGGTCTGGCTACGGGCCTGTAATAGCAACTTACCATTGTGCTTTATTACTTGCAGGAAAGATGGGAGGCTTTATGGGAAGAAAAAAGTGATGCGAAACTCCTGCTTTGATTGAAGTTGGTTCAGTTTTAACGGCGAAGGATGGCACAGAATGGGAGGTTATTGAACAAGGCAACAGAAATGAGGGAAAAACCCGATCACAGAATATTGTACGTGAAGAACCTGGCCCCACAGTTTATGCCAAACGACAAATTGCTGAAAATGATTTTTTGAGTGCTTTTAGATTGCTAATTGATGATTTTATTTTGAAACATATACAAAAGTGTACTCAAGCAGAAGCTCATAGACGATTGAAAACTACTTCATGGACTGTGTCACTGGAAGAAATTATGGCTACTATTGGCATCATGTTTGCTCGAGGAATATTGGCCAAGGGGCAACCTGCTGATGATCTCTGGTCAAAAGAGTGGGGACCTCCTTTCTTTCGTGAAACAATGGCACGAGATCACTTTCGAGAAATTATGAGATACCTCCGTTTTGACATGAAGTCTAACAGATCTGAAAGGCTGAAAACGGACAAATTTGCACTGACATCTCAAGTTTGGAATCGGTTCACCCAAAATTGCATTGCTTGCTACAGACCAAGCGAATATATAACTGTTGATGAACAGTTATTCCCCACTAAAGCAAGGTGCCCTTTTACCCAGTACATTGCCACTAAGCCAGACAAATTTGGTATAAAATTTTGGATAGCTGCTGATACCAAGTCAAAATACTTCTTGAACGGATTCCCATACCTTGGTAAAGATGCAAAGCGCCCATCAAACCAACCGCTTTCAGAATATGTAGTTCTTCAACTTGTCGAACCATACCTTGGCAAAGGAAGAAACATTACGACTGACAACTTTTTTACTTCAGTGAGTTTATGTCATAAATTACAACACAAAAATACTACCCTTGTTGGGACAATGAATCGTGCCCGAAAAGAAGTGCCAATTGCCATCAAGAATTTGCGAGACAAAAGGTTCAACACTCATGTTTTGAAAAATGACCAAGCAACACTAACTGTCTATCAATACAAACCAAATAAAAATGTGATTCTTCTGAGCAGCGTGCATAGCTGTGTTCAAGTTGAAGATAATGCAAAAAGAACCCCTGAAACTGTGACTTACTACAATTCAACAAAATATGGAGTAGATATAGTTGATCAGATGGCTCGCAAATACAGCACTAAAGCTGGTTCAAGAAGGTGGCCCGTTCATGTTTTCTATAATATGTTGGACCTCGCTGGAATCAATGCAGCTGTTCTCTATAGGGAAGTTACTGGTAAGAACATTACTCGTCGCAACTTTCTTCTGCAGCTAGCATTACAATTATGACAGGGTTTTAAAAAGAGTGACGCAGAGCAGGATATCAGTGAAGACGACACTGCAGAGACAGATGTGATATTGTCCCGGAAAAGAAAACAATGCCAAGTGCGAATGTGCAAGCAAAATAAAACTTGTGAAATTTGTCACAAATGTAAAAAAAAGGTATGTGGATCATGCACAAGCCACGTAATCAAGAAAATCATTTGCAAGAAGTGTTCTTCAACATAGAAAAGCACAGAAATAAAAACTAGGATTTATTAGTAAGATGAAAAAAGGATTATTATTTTGTGAAGTTAACCCTAAAGTTTTATTAATTTATAAGCGTAATTGGTTTTATCGTATATGGTTATAAATAAATACCATTTATTTACTTCAAATAAAATTAAATACCTGTAAAAAGTATAATTTTCTTTCGATAAATACAAATGTAAACGTAAATTTAAAATAATATTAGGTGGCGGTCAATTTGACCACCTCGCTGTTATGGGTATGCAAAAATTTCCGCTGTTCTAGTGTTAAGCAAGTGTAAATCAATACAAGAAATCCTGAACAATGATTCGATCAAATCTACATTCAAATTGGTGGAAAAGAAGGATCTAGGGCATGCTGATGATTCATTTTCAGTACCAAGTGATATAATGGAAAACATTGCAAATAGTGACACTAATATGCCTGATGTAGATATAGCTGTTGAGGATGAAGATGATGATAATCAAGAAGATATTGATGATGCTTCTGATGATAAAATGTTTACATTATATTGCATAGCTTGCACAGACCCCAAAGCATGTGCTTCAGACAAACATTCTAACATAAAAGGTTACTTCAATGTTAAAGATTTAACCTATGTATGCAAACAAGGAGAAAATCAAGAGATGGTTTAGAAATCTGAAAACCCACCTGAAGACACATTTAATTAAACTTCAGCATCATCAAAGAGCTGCTGTTTATGAAGTGATGAAAACATCTTCTCGGAACACTACTAAACGCATAGAAGACTTATGTGGCAACATCTTATACTACATAATGAAAACAAACACTGCATGGGCTCTATATCCAGTACTTCTAGCTGTATTACATAGGTCAGGTTGTGAGGTTGGAAATTTGAATCATAGCACACATATTTGTGAGCTATTAGATAATCAACTTAAAGAACAAACTTCAGTAACAATAACAGCTGACATTGGAACAATTTTGGGATTTAGCATGCTAGTTGTATTAGTTATGAGTGAAGAAGATAAGACTGTAAAACTTGCTGGGATAAATTTAGTACGCAGCAAATCAGGAGTTTATTTGGCCAATGAAATTTTTGATGTGTTGAAGTCTCCTAATCACTTGAAACTATCTGAAGAAGCAATTAAATCCAAGGTATCTGGAATGGTTGGAGATGGGGCTTTTTGTAAGGACAACGAGCCATTTAAAAACGAAATGAAAAAGTTGTTTGGAGAAAATTTCAAATTTCGATAGGACTTAATGCATCTTGTGAACAGAGCCCACGTTGATGCATTGAAGAAAATTTGTAAACTAAGTGAGCTTTTAGACTTTATTCAGAATCACTCTTCAAATCTGAGATCAGGCCTTGACTATACCAATATGGTTCTTGACAATATCATTGGTTTTAAGAGACCAAAACTCAAATCTGATACTCGCATGGTTAATTACAAATTTGATCAATTTGACAGATTTGTGGAAAATTGTGTTTTTTTTGATCATCCACAAGAGAAAGAAATTAGTGCCAAGTACATTGTTGAACACAAAGGATCCATTAAGCCATCTCATTTGACTAAGCTGTGCAGAATTGTGAAGGAGGGTCCAGCTCCAGGCACTAGATCTGCTGTAATGATCACACAGAAAGCCATTGATCAGTGGCCAAGCATACATGGTGGTAAATTCACAACAAATGCCTACATGCAAGGTCTAACATCGTCCACTGTTGCTGCTGCAATGAATAAATAAACTTAAGGTGAGTTATAAACTGTACATTATTGTATTATTATGTTTAGCTAAAACAATTTGTAATTAGTATGTCGTCAATTCAAGAGTTTACTATCATTAACCTATCTAGTGGTGTAAGGGGAAAAAAAGTAAATTCAGAGCTGTGCTCCAGTAAATTTTTTCAAATCGGGAGTCATGGCTTAGGCAATAACAGCAAACACAGGCAGATCATAATTAATAAGCTGTTATAGGATGCTGATATTATGTCTGCAGGAAACAGGACTTAAAGGACCTCAATAGCCTGTCCAGTAACTTTCATGGGATAGGAGAGGCCACCAGAGATAAACAAGATGGTCTCCTTGGAGGTTTGGGTATGGGAAATATATTAGTGAATTAAAACTTGATTTGAATTGGCTAACTGGGATAGAAATTTGTGTAGACAATAAAAAATTTGTAATTCTTGTATCTATATTGCCTTTTCAGGCAATTGATAATGAAGGAGATTACCTCATTAAATTGGGGCAGGTCAGCAGTATTATTGATGAGTTGGATATGACATGTGTAGCTATTATTGGCAATTTTAATGCTAATGTGCTTAATGATAATTCTTTGTTTAGCAACCACTTAAAAGCCTTCTGTGAAGATAATAACTTGACTCTTTCATCCATGTGTAGTCTTCCTGGTGATAGCTTTACTTATGTTAGTGACAGTTGGCACACCACCTCATGGTTGGATCATTGTATTTGTATGTTCATTATACACAGTGATTCACTGGCCTACTTAGTGCTCCAGACAAGTATCTCTTAATCTTCTATGGACCTCTTGTATAATGTTTGTACCTAATAAAGTGTTTGTTAACACACCACTTCTAATTGCATTTAAATAAATGTAAAGATCCTTTTCAAATGAGTGAAGTACCCCACATACAAAAGTAATAGATGACCAAGCAATAGTAATAGAAACCCAGTGATTGACCCCATGTCTGGTCTCCAGTCATTACTGTCGGTGGAGGGCTCTCTCCAGAGTCCATTGTTTTGGGTCCAGATTCTAGGGTGTACAAAAGAGAAATGTCTCTTGTTGTGTCACCCGCTGAAGTCCTTAATTTGACCACTCTTGTTACCCCATCTACCCCTGGTCTGAGTTCTAAAACTCTAGCCAGAGGCCAGTATTGTTTTGGAGTACTGCCATGTATTAGAACAAGGTCCCCCACCCCCCCACCTTAAATGTGTCAGACCAATCCTTCTTAGTCATTCGTTTATGTCTCTCACTTAGACCCATCAAGTACTACAGTTTTCCACTGTTTAATGAAATGAGCTTTAACTCTAGTTAAGTGTTGTAACTTGGTTCATGGGAAGGTAGTAAGTCACAGCCAGAAGTAGTCAAGGATCCTGTGGAATACTTTAGATTTTATTTTGATAAACACTGTTGGAAAGTATCATTTTTCAATCAAATCTTTATTCTGTTCAGACCAACCCCAATAAACCACTGAATTTATCTGTTGCTGAATTAGAACAATTTATAGGTACAGTTTTTTATATGGCTTGTGCTTCATTGTCAAGCAGTAGGCTGCAGTGGAGTAAGCTATATAGAAGCAGTAATGTTGCAGACATCATATCATGTCACGTGAAAGGTGGGAGAACATAAAAAAGAACTTGCATTTCAATGACAATGATAAGCAACCACCTAGAGATCACCCAGACTGACAGAATGTACAAAATAAGACCTTTTTCTTACTTGCAATGTAAGGTGCGGAGGGCCCTGAACAAGAATGTGTGTGTTGATGAGCAAATGATACTCTATAAAGGATGTCATAGCAGCAAACAATATATTCCTAAAAAACAAAAACATGGGGGCTTTAAAATGTTTGTTTTAACTGACTTTACTGGTATAGTGTATAACTAACTTATACACAGGTACTATTGATAAAGTCCCCACACGAGGGTTCTAAGCTTGTGCTCTTGAGTGCTCTTTGTACGTGCTTGTTCCAGGTTTCACGTGCACCCTCCCAGCCCTAGAACCCAAGGATGATGGGGCTCGACTTTGCAGTCCTTGGTCTTTTTCCCACTTCAACTGTCCCCTCCACCCTTTCTTTTTCCTCTGTCTTTCCTCTCACTTTTTCTTTGTTTTCCGCTGAGATATGCCCTTTTAAATAGAGGCAAATCAGTTCTTCCTGAACTTTAAAAAAAAAAGTGGATGGGTTTCCAGATATTGGTGCAAGTGGAAACTCGCTGATAGCAGTCCTTGTCATTCAGTTTTCACCACTCCGGGGTGGGTTCAGGAGAGTTGCACACCCTCCGGTTCCCTACCGCCCAAAGTCTTCTCTTTTGGCTACTCGGGTTATGTATCTTTCACACATATCACTTCTCCTAATTTTACCACTTTCTTTACAAACTTCTTTTCAGACTTTCTGGCAGAAATGCCCTTGTTAGTTTCCGCCTTTAAGTTAAAAAAACTGGAGGTGTCTCTTTTATTTGTTTTCCTCCATTCTTTTCCTACTAGGTCAACATGCCCTCGTTGGATTATACAAGTTGATGGTGTTAAACCAGGGTAGCCACGAGTAACCTCGAAGCTCGGTTTCAACCGCCACCCTCCCGGTCACACTGGAAAACTGCCCCTAGTGTTTATGAAAATTAACAAAAATAGTAGTACAAAAATATTATTTATAAAATAGACTTTTTAAAAATGGATATTTAACAATGAATTATTAATAGATATCTATACATACATACATACATAAAATAATAGAAAAAATGGAAAACTATTAAAATTGCAAATTGTGTGCTATTCCTTTCAAAAAATCCAACACTTCACAGTTCTCATAATCTTCTACAATAGTTGCAATTCTGGTCAACAAATCTTGATACCGTTTCTTCTTGGGTGGGGGCAGATGTCCTGCAAGCATTTGGCTTATGACGACGTTGGTGAGTCCTTGCTCCTTTTTCAACACGAAGAAAGGTCCAGATATTTGGATGGCATGAAGTAATGCTTGCTTGCAAATGGTTATGCCATCCTTCCAAAGCGTTGTTAGTGCGTGAGAGGTCATCAACTATGCATTGGTGCATACTCCACATGTTCATAGGAAAATGTGGAGTTGCTCTGTTACGGTGACATACTCTACCAATGTAGACATCCTCGAGATAATCGGTAATTGGATCTGCTTCCTGAGGCATATTTTCTTGCAGTTCTTCAAATGCAACAACATTCTCTGATGGTTCGAATGCTAGTGCTGGTAGCATGCGAATTCTGAGAGCAAAGTCGGCATCACACTGATATTTTGCTTGCAATCCCTCCGATTGCACCTTGCGATATACAGCCTGAGACAAGTGGTAAAAACATCCTTTGACTATCGCGTTGGGAAAGGCTTCTTGGATGGCACTCTTAGCAGCCTGTTCGTAGTCGATGAGGACGGTCTTCGGATTGAGCCTGGGGTTGATAGTAAGAAGTTGGTGGAAAAGATCTTGATAGGAGTCTTGTCGTTTGTTTGGTAACAACACAAACACATGGAATTGTTCTACTCGAGACTAGACAATGAACTGTGTAAAGCTGGTAAAAGAGGGTTGGCACAACTTTAAATGTCCCATCGCAAAACCAATCAGTCGAGGTTTCCAGGAGTCATGTTTTTGGCTGTAGAAAATATAAGCATACGTTGATTAATTGTCATTTAAGTTCTTTGGAATGGGATGCGGAGTGTTCACAACTTGCCTGTGTCTTCTTATTGCACGCCTAATATGGTGAATGGATGGTAGTTGCACTGAAACTCCTTCTGGAATGCTCTGTACTGCCTGTGTGATGATTTGTTGAACAGTTTCCTGGGTGTCAATAGCTTTCTGCTTTATTTCATTCCGTAGAAGCAAGACATATTGACGATTAGTATCAGGAGCGTGGTTATGTTCATGAAGATGGCTGACTAATTCTTCTTCACATATTTTAACTTGGGCTTTGCAGTTTTTATGCCGATGGCGTTCACATTCGTAGGATATAATACCAGATGACAATTCTTTGTGCTTGACATAGATGTAACCATCAAGGCAGAGTTTATCTTGACCACGTTGACTTTTAATGAAATCCATGATGGGGGTGATTTCAAGTGAAGAAGTAAATTTGGAGAACTGTGGACAGACTGTAAGGACTTAAAGGCGTTGGAAGTTAGACTGGTCATTTTTACTATAATCCTGCATTTATAGGTTGGTTAAGGGTGGGGTGAGTCAAGGAATGCCATATTTCCCACAAAATCGTTTCTCACTTTATCCCATGTTAATCCTTCCATGCGATCCTGACAGATTATCTCCTGGTCATTAGTATACAATGAACCTCCAAAATAGAGACCTTGAGGTCAAATTACTCCGGATTTTTTGGTTGCCTTTCACCTTATCTTGTTTCATTGCCCCAAATGACTTACTCAAGTGTTCGGCAGCAGCTGTGATAATTTGTTTACGAGTATATATTAAGGAGTCAGGTAGGAGCTTCCGGACATAGGTCGTACATGAACAAATACTGCACAAAAATTCACTAAAACCGTGAAGTGATTTATGTAAAGGATATAGCCACAAGGAAAAGGAAAGAAGTATATAGTGAGATCTTTCATCTATTAAGACATTTTCAAGCAGAGATGAGTAACAAAAAACAAAAGTTATCACAGGTATAGTATACATAGCAAATGACCGGAAGAGGAGGTGGTTTTCATACATTTTGGGAAGGTCACCCAGGTGCAACCTGTTTTGTGGCCAAAGAAGATAGCAATGGATCGACCTTGACATGCCTATAGCTAAGATTAAGATTATGTTCAAAATTTTTATAAATAAAACAAGATTCGATCAGATTCCTTTCAATAACATTTTTATTTTTTACATACCAATGCAAGTTTTTAAGTAATCCTGAAAAAATAAAAGAAACAAGGATGAAAACATTACCCCCCCCCCTACAACTTTGATGGAATCTAGAATAAAATTGTTGGTCTTTTTATTGGACTTAAATCAAGTTGTTTTTCAAATTTTACTAAAATCTGTTAGATATTTTTTGAGTAATCCCTCTAACAAAAAAAAATAAAAAGTTAAAACAATACCCCCTCCCAACTTTGCTGGCTGGGTTAAATAAATTTTTTGGCTATTTAGAGTTTCAAAACAAATAATAAAAGCATCTAACATTTTCATATAACCCCTAAATTAATAAAAAAATATAGTACGGGTCATATTGACCCAAACAGTATAAGTGTATAGTAAATAGGAACAGTGCAGCAGGGTTTTAGAGTATGAAATTATATTGTATTACCTAGTAACACAAACCAACTAACGGAATTCGTACAATCAAGGTCATAATTTCCTTGTCTATGCTATACCTATGTGGCAAGTATAAATGACATTGCAACAAAGACAAGTGTAAAGTGTTGTTTTAAAAAAAATATGCCAATTAGAAACTTTTTTATGCCATTTATAGATCGATTTTAGTCGCTAAACTTCTGCAATATTTAAAAATACTTTTCATAAAATTTAAAAATTTAAAATGAGCAAAGCTTTTAGATGACACATTCATATAACATTTTATGGATTCTTCTTTTTTCTCATTGCTATATCTAAAAGGCCTTAATGCTTCAAATATTGCTAATTTTGTCAGAAAACGCCATCTTTAAGTTAACTTTTCTTAAAATATATTTATCGAATTAAAAATAAAATGAGCAAACCTTGTAGCGAGTTTTGGGTTTAATGCAGATATGAAAATTATATCATGGTGTTATTCCTTTCATTTAAGTTATAGGGGTGCAAAATACAATTAAATGTCCCTAACCCCTACGGAACTCCCTTAAATTACAATCTTATTTTTTAAAATATCTATATTTTCTAGTAGCTAATTTTTCAAAGTTGAATCTTCACAAACAGAAACGCATATCACCTGGGACCTATTATATACTTAATAAACGTTTTTTTTTAGTCAGTTATAGCTTTTATTTGAATTAATATAAAATTGGGGGCAGTTGTCTGGGTGGCAGTGTTCCAGGGTGGCAGTTGTCCGGATACCCACCAACTTTGTTAACTTCGTCACATACAATGCATCTTGCCACCAGTGATTGTTCTTGTAGATTGTCATCAAGGCAGTATTTATTAGATGAAAATCCTCTTTCCACTGCAGTATTGCCATGGAACAGTGAAAGGACCAATGAGACAAAATCTGTATACACATCATTGACAGTCACATATTTGAAGAGAGAGTGGAATAACTCATCCAAACGATCGATCTCAATCAAAGTTGCGCAACGTTTCTCAAGCTTCTTGGTGCACAGTGATCCTCTCATGGCACTCTTTTATCACATCTCCCTGCAATCCATCAAACCATTTTAGGCCAATTAAATGTGATATGCAAAGATCCAATCGCTGTGTCATTGGTTAACATTACTTTAGGAGAAATACAACTTAAACCCTTAGTAATTGGATAGCGAAGTGGACAGCGTTCGATTATTTTCAATACAACTGCTTTAATAAACAGCAAGCATTCTTTCTTAAAAGCTTTTAACTCGGAGGTTGTCGCTCTTCTCTCAGCATTGCGCAATCCATCTTTAGCAGAATGGTATAAATCCATTTCTGATGGTAACAGCAAGCTGTCTTCTTTTGACAGATCAATTTTAAGCAATAAACAGATATTTCCACACTGTTCGTCATACACTTGTTTTTTAAGAATGCGCTTCATCAAGGATTTCAACAGGTGTAAATTATCATAAAGGAATGGGGTCAGAGGAGTGTCTTTGAAATTTTACTAAAAATCCTTCTAGTTGATGGGCAATGCCTTGAAAAAATCCCAACTTTGCTCCCAAAAGATTATCACGTAGGAAGGTTTTTACCTTCCCAAACACTTTTGAATTTTTCATATCCCCTACCACATCCACATACTTTCGGATGTGGGGTAGCAGGCGGATAGTGGTAGAGGTTGTTTTTTCATTCTCTGTCTAATTGGTAACACAAAATTTTGCTGGGAATTGTTGTATGCCCATTATTTCAGTAAATGATCCCCTTCGTGAGGGAAAATCATTGAAAAGATAAAAGGTAGATCTTAAATAGTCAAACACAGGCCAACTTACGCTACCATGACTGGTTTTTAGTGCTCCGTGTACATGAAGAGAACAACTCCCAAATTCTACAATTTTAGGTGACTCAGGAGTAACTGCTAACTCATTTTTCAAAAGACCAATAGTCTTCCAATTGATGTTTGGTCCATCCATTGAAACACTAATGATTTTTTCCATATTTAATTTAGGCCCAATGCCCTGCTTCAAATTGTGCAGTAGATCTTCGGCTTTTGTAGACTGCATGAATTGCGAAGTTAGATAATGTGTAATCAACCGGCCAGAACACGTGTCTTGATATCTGACATGGATATCCATCTGCGATCAATTTACAACTTGATTAAGTGCTTCATCGTAAGAAATTGATATATATTTGGCTTTACTTAGCTCATCAACCAACTTTGCACTGAAATATGACGACAATCCAAAAATAGTTGTACATCTTTGCTTTTCCCTACCTACCAAAAAAGACTTTGCAATATTTGAATCAGGAAACATTGCACTGAATTTTTTTTGACAAGATTTAGCGGCCCTGTTTGACAAATGAGTAGCGGTTGATGTGAGAATCCACATAATTTCAGCCTTTGTAACATCAATTTTTGATTGGTAGCTACTAATTACACTCTTGTTTTCTGGGTTCTTGCTCGGAAGAAGAGGGTGTGACACAGCTCACTTCCACTTGAGCAGTGGAACTTGATCCTTTGGTAGCAGATGAAGTGAAAAAAGTACTTATTTTGCATTTATTCATCTTAGCACTTACTTTATTTTGATGCTTTTTACTCGATGAATGACACTTCACAGCCTGAATTCCCATATTGGAGTGAAAATACTTTCAGACACAGAATACATTTTGCCAGCCATATCTTCCAGTCAGGATGAATCAACAGGTCCAACCACTCTTCAGAAAAGGTACAATGGGCATTTTTCACCATAGCGTCAGTAAAATAAACAATTCCACAAAAATTCCTGGAATAAAACACAAAAATTAGAATTGGTAACATTCGTTACAAACTTCTGAACAAAAGCTCAGTGACTGAGCCATTTCATAACATAAAACCAAATTAAGTACACTTACTGCAATCCCAAATCATGTTTCACCATATTGTTTTAAAATAATGCCTAGACTGGAACACACAGACTGCTCGCTACGCTGATTTCTACCTCAACATATCGTCGATTGAATCTCACTCTGGCAAAGGTGGTAAAGTTGGAGGAAAATTTTCTTTTCCCGCTCGCTCTGGCAAAGGTGGTAAAGTTGGAGGAAAATTTTCTTTTCCCAGAGAATCATTTCTCGCCCGCTTCTGCCTGCCCAGACTCACTACCCGCAAGGGAATAAGAGTTCTCGCCCAGGCAGACTAACACGAGCAGCATTGAATTCGCTTGGACCCCGCAGACAAGACAACGCTTCGTTTTTCTTCGCCGAAGTACACGCTTCAGTAGTATTGGCGCCTAAAAGTATAAACCCAGGACATCGCAGAAATAAGACTACTTCTATTTGAGCGTTCGCCGAAGTGCACGCTTCAGTAGTATTGGCGCCTAAAAGTATAAACCCAGGACATCGTAGAAATAAGACTACTTCTATTTGAGCGCGTTCTACGATAGTGTGTGTCTTCACTAGAGACCAGGGCTTGCTGGGGCCAAGCCGGAGGGCCAGGTTGGGGGGTTTCACCAGAACCCGTCTATCGATGCGTGCATCAATAGGATCTGACGAAGGAGGTCTGAGGCTTAGCCCGCTGCGGACCAGATCAGGGTTCGCTCGAACTGCATCCAGAATTGCACTCGAACTTTGGCATGACATCACCTCTCGGGGGAAATGCATGTCAGGGCTAGAGGTTTCCCAAGACCACGGTGCGACACTAATCACCCCGTCTCCGTGTATGGAAACTGCAATCCTGATAACCAAGCCTGAGGGGAGGCGGCGCTCATAAGTCCGCCATGAGTCATCCCCCTCAGGAGATGCGGCCAGAGCCCATATCATACACTACCATTCTCACCCCCCCCCCCTCCTGCCCGATGGCCGACCCCTGGCGACCCTATCTCGCGACACATTTTACAAGATGGCGACCGCAACGCCCCAAAAACAAATGCGACTAAAAATCAAAGCAACATCTCAGAAAGCTACGAGAAGCTACGTCATCTCGGAAGTTTTCACGAGGGCACACGTGCCCTTCATCCGAATTTACGGTGAGCACCCTACGTTCACCGCAGTGTGCAGGGAGGAAGACGCGTCGAAGCTTCTGGCGCCTGAAACTAGAAGTCGCTTCGTACCGCGGGCATACAAATCCAGGTGCCCCCTAATATCAGAGCCAAGAGCTCTGTCTTTATGAGAAAACTCGACCGCCACATCGGATGCCGGTCTAAGGAAGAAATAAAAGAGGAACTAGAAAAGGAGAACACGTGGGCCAAAGTTGTAGTAGTCACAAAAATCAAAGACTTCACCCATGTCGTTAAAGTTGAATTCAAGACCCCCGAGATTGCGCGCAAAGCAGCGCAATCAGGACTGTTACTATTCCACATGTTCGTGACCCCTTCTCAGATCACCGTGGACGAATTTATTACTGTCCTGACTTGTTTCAATTGCTATAAATTCGAGGACCACCCTTCGAAGGACTGTCCCACTAAACACATCACGGTCTGCTCCGAGTGCGCAGTAGTGGGACATAAGTGGACCGAATGTAAGGCCACACAAAAGAAATGCATCAACTGCCACGGCCCGCACCGTACACTGGCAATGGCATGCCCGAAGAAGGAGGCCATCCGACTGAGGAAGGAAAAAACTCAGGAGGACTCGGCCGTAAAAGAGCTGCAACCGTACAGAGCTGCAGTCAAACAGTCCATCGAGGAGGCTCGCTCCCACCTCAGTCCCACAGAAATCGTACTTGAAAACTCAAACAGCCTGACCCTATTGACGTGCGTCATACACGCTCATCTCCTCAATATGGGCACCCCAGGCACATACTCGAAGCACCTAAATGACATGCTCAGGAGAAACGGCATGCCGGAAGTCAACGCCCCCAACGATGTTCCCTCGGCATCTATCTTCGCGGCACGACTTCCAGAAAGGACAACTGCCGCCTCCGACGAATCAGACAGTGAATCAGAACCTGAGCCCGAACCCGTACCCAAACCCGTCTTTGCCCCAGTATCAGACAACGAAGCGGAATCTTACACGGATGCCCCACGACCCCGCCGCACTCGTGCGGGAATACGGGAGGTACCGAAAGTGAAGCCACTAACCGGGCAAACCTCTTGCACCAAATCTCCTGAGAAGCCGAACACTGAATCCTCTAAGCCGTTACCGAAGAAGGTTGCTCATACCCAACTCAAGGCCTCAGATCTGGGGCTGAGGATCGTCGCGAAGGCCACCAACCCCTTCCCTAAACCCATGGTGCTATCCCAACTGGTGGAAGGGCTGAGAGAGGGATCTTATAAGTACACCTTCGAAGAGAATGTGGACACCACTTATGACATCCCATTCTTGATCGAACGACAAGAAATCACTGTCATCAGTGAGGACCTCGACGTTCTCCCGGACCGGGTATTCAAAAAAATTCGTTCAGGAAATGCGACGCACTCCCCCACAGGCACTGAACCAAAAAGCAAAACACAATCAACATGCACGCGCAACAATCTAACCTAACGATTCTTCAGCAAAATGTACTGCATTAATGAATTAATGAAGGTGGATTATTTTGGGCACCTAGGCACACGAGACAAATTTAATGTGAAAATCTACGGTGAATAAAACACAAAATCTGGAACAATTTTTTCTGATATTAAAATATAAAACTAATACAAAACATTTTTATAGATAATGAACAGCTAAGACTTATTTTTATTACTATTCAAACATTTTTCTGCAAATATAATAATGAAATTTGAATATTACTTTACTAATTTTTTGTATGAAAGTCTGCAAAACAATTCTTTTTTTGTCTAATACACAAATATACATTACATTTCTGGCAGTGTGTCATATAACTTCTTTTGCAACCAATCATCTTACACATGTGTCTAACTGAACCAACATTAGGTAAATGGCCAAGATTGTCAAATCATATCATTTTCAGGTATAGGTAAACCTTGGTTAACAATTTTTCTTTTCGGTTCTTCTGTGGCTTCTATAGATGGTCTCCCCCTTTTACATTTTTTAGTTACTTTACCAGAAAACATCAAAGATTTAGCTGCCCTAGCCTTGAATTGTGCCAAAATATTTTGGTTTTTACGGGGAACACTCATATCATCACATGATCGCCTGTACAGTAGCCAAGCATTGACCAGTGCCATGTGAAACAGGTGCCAAACAATCCTATGATAATACTTTTTAGACTTAAAAGAAAACCTATACAAGGATACCAATTGGTCATGCAGGTCTACACCACCCATTGCTTTGTTATACTCGTGTACAATACTTGGGCAAATAATGGATATCTTTCCCTTTTGGTGATGGTCAAACCTCTCTTTCTGAACAACAGGCTCTGCTGTTGCAAAGGTTGACAAAGTTGTAACAGCTCTACTATCAAACCATTTTACTGCTGTTACTCTTATTCCATCTACATTTGCATCCCACTCTTCAAATGTACCTCTACCCTTAGCCTTCATTTCTTTATCCTAGGTGAATGATAGACCAGGTAGCCTTCTTGATTGAACAGTGCCACAAGACCATATTTTTTCTTTTAGCTAAGAATACTTGCAATGGCAAAGAAGTAAACCAATTATCATAAAACAATCTATACCCTTTGTCATGTGGAATATTTTGTGTCAAATGCAAAACTATATTAGAACTAGCCCCAAGTCAGGAACAGTAGGATCATCAACTGGCTCAATTTTGCCAGTATATGGAATAAAATCATAAACCATACCACCCTTATCAGCTAATACAAATATTTTAAAACCCCATTTGTGTGGCTTTTTGGGAAGGTATTGTTTCAGTGAAGAATTGCCTTTGAAATGGATGATACTTTCATCAATACATAAATCTCTAATCATTGGAATTTCCCTAAATTTGGCCCCTAGATGTTCTACAAAGGTCTAACTTTCGCAATCTTATCTCCCCTCTCCCCCAATCCACTAGTTCCTGGAAAGAGTGAGTATATATATTAAATATATATATATAATAGCATATATATATATATATACATACATATATATATATAATTTTTACTCTACAAATATCTCTCAAAACTATTCTAAAAAAATGTTTCCCAAAAATTTTCAATCTATGAAAGAAAACGTTTGCCCAGGGGGGACTTTGCCATGCCTAGCTGCTCATTTTTGAACACTATACTCTAATGACATCTAATATTTATGCTAATATATTTTTTAAATAAAAGCAATCTTATTTACAATCCAGGATATATGTTTTTGCCCTAAAAATTATTAGAACATTGTATCTTACCTGTAAATGATTCTATTCTTCAAAATATTTTTGGTTTTGAACTAACATTTTGCTCAAGGCAAACGTCGTTTGAAAATGCCACGAAATAAAAAAAAAAACCGATTTTGCTCAAGGCAAACGTCGTTTGAAAATGCCATGAAATAAAAAAAAAAACCGAGATATTGCCGAAAGAGGTATCTGGCATCTACAGTTAGGTGTTCAAGAAAGGCCACCTCGGCGTAGCAGACGATATTACAATAATTATTCAATATATTTCGATTATTTTGAAGGTGTCCAAATATGGGCACCACAGCAGTTAAGGGTTAAATTTGTTTACTGCATGGAATATGGTAGAAAAATCCATTACAGATTTGAAGAAAGGATCAAGAGAATTTGATAAAGTATATAGTCAGGCTTTGAAATTTGCCAACAAATCCAATGAGCACATTGCACAATTCAATAATGATTAAAATCAAAGTGAAAATTGATTTTGTAGAAACTGAGTTACCAATCAAGAGGAAACAAAAAACAAAGAGAATGGCAGATGAACTAGCTGCTGATGAAACAAAACATCTGATTCTTTGTCAGACTATCGTGAACATGTGTTCAACTTGATAATGGATCATGTTGTACAATCACTGGAATCCCGTTTCATTGATCATAGACAACTATATAAGGATATATCATGCCTTGATCCATCAAATTATGAATATATTACTAAAAATGGTCTTGAAGAAGCGGCATTGGAAGGTATTCTTGAGCTTGCTCCAGGGATAATAGAAGTGAAATAAAATTAGAATTGCAGTCTTTCGCATTGAACTTTGAAATATTTGAGCTTTTGCTGAATGATGATAATGCAGAGAGCAGCAGTAAAATGAATTCATGCTCTAAATATTGTGGCAAGTGTCCATCATGTATTCTGTATATTCTTGCATCAAACAGACTTAATGACAAGGCATATGATAATCTTTACCAAATGTACAAAGCTATCTGTACACTGTCTGTGACAAGTTCAGTGTGAATGGGCATTTTCTAAGCTTAAAATAATAAAAACAAGATTATGAAATTCTTTGTCGGAGGAGAATCTGGAAGCATACATGTTGATGCCTATAGAAAAGGTCATGTTGGATGAGTTAGACATGGAAACTATAAGAGACTGATTTGCAAACCTGAGTAATGGACTTAAAAAACTACTCTTAGTATAGCACGTAGGTATGTATATGCAGGCAGTACTTGTAAAATATTTGTACTTATTGGTAAAATAAATTTATAAAAAAAAATAACTTTTTTATTTAAACAAACTTAACTCATAAATAGGCCTATTAGGGTAGGACTGGAATTGAATTATGTAATGGGGTTATGGGTCCCCTGACCCCTTTGGCAGACAAAATTTTGTGAGCTAGTCCACCACTGCGTGTCAACTTCCAAATGGGCATTCCATCCCTTTCCATATACTGTAACTTCACGTAGTAAATGATATGACAAAGGCAGAATAGAGTATAATGGATGTTCTGAAGGTTGGATAGTTTTCATCCTATAAAAGCCATGGAAAAAAATTTATCTATGAGAGTGGATCGAAAAGTAATGCCTCCACTTTAATAATTCTGGATTGTGTAGAGGTAGCTAGATAATATTTGCCTACACTCATTCCACGTTGGGTTCAGTATCAATTCAATGGAAAGGAGTAAAGACATTTGCTTCAGGCAATATACCATACTTCAACCACAGTGTGTTGCTCCCATAGACATTTATCGGTGAATGCAAGCTATGTACAGCAAACTGTGTTGATGGGAGTACCATTTGATGTTGTGTGAGGCAGTGTAAAGGAGCAGCAGCATGGCAAAAAGATTTGTGAGACAAACCACAAAGTGGAAGGCCTGTAACAGTAACCAATGAGTCATCAGAACTACATTGACGAACTGATCCATGAAAATCATCGCATTAAATAAAATGAAATTGCTGCAATGCTCAATATCTCCAGAGTGGGACACTATCAGTATTCCTGGTTACCGAAAGGTCTGTGCCAGATGGGTGCTTCACATGCTCACTGCCGAGATGAAAACTGAGAGACTACGCATTTGCCAAGAAAATAAAATATTGGCACAAAAATTCACTACAACCAAAAGACTAGAAATTCAGCTGAGAAAATGGTGGTGATTGGTTTTTTGGGATATCAATGTTGTTGTTGACTTTACAGAAAGAGGGACAGCAATCAACTCTGCACGTTATACTGAAACTCTGCATTTTTGTGGGAGTGAACCCTCCTGATGCATTTTTTCAACTTGTCATTGTTCACCATGACAACTCACCTCAAACACGAGAAGCAATTGAGGACCTGCAATTCACCATTTTGCCACATCCACCATATAGCCCCGATTCAGCACCATGCGATTTTCACCTTTCCTAAACATCTCCGTGGAAATCAATAAGAGTCTGACAAAGAAGTTGAGGCTGCTGTGAAATTTTGGTTTCATAGTCAAAGCACCAAGTTTTACCTGTATAGATTTCAAAAACTCTTTTATCATTGGCGTAAATGTATCGAGGGAGAGGGTGATTTTATAGAAAAGTAAATGTATTGTTTTGAAGAATAAGTGATAAAGGTACATACCTGCTTTTGTTTCGATAAAATCTTTCAACCCATTTAAAATTTGAGTAGAGCATTACTTTTCAGCCCACGCTCGTATATTTGAAGGAAGGGGGTGTGGGAGAAGGAAACCAGATACCAATTATCCTCACTTGGTGGGAAATCAAAGTATAATTTGAAACAGTCAAAACATTTTAGAACCAAAATGTGAACGTTTATGACAACTCCAGAGGACACTAATTGAATTTTGGCTATATACCAAGACAATGCTGAATGTATTTCCTATTATGTTCACATCTTAAATGCATGTTGTGTGTAAAAGCTTTCATAGATGAAATTGTAAATTAAGCTTCGTTAGCGGATCCTTTTAGCTTCTAAAAGTGAAATTATTTACCCTTTATATGATAAAAGTTTCATCAGTATCAAATAAGATATTGACATTTAAATGAAAGAACAGTACACTCAACAGACAAGATCACTAATGGGAAAAGTTGAATAAATATATATATATATATATATATATATATATATATATATATATAAAAAAAGTTATGTAATATTTGTTAAATAATAAAAATATAAATGCGACTTACAAACTAGTGTATGAATTTTTAAAAAATCTGTAAAAATTCTAAAATGTGTTAACTTCAATTAATAACCAATAACCAGCCTGCAACAAAGACACTTATCATGACTTGGCTTTCTCATTGTCCACAAAATTTAATATATCATCCTCAGTGAAAATACAATTATGACTGTCTGAACTTTCTCCAACTTTTCCTCTATTTTCTCCTTCCATTTTAGTTTTACCATTCATTGTGCTTAAATCTTCTCTGGAACCTCTCTCACAATGAGCAGACAACCCTGGTCTTTGTACATCATTAAATGGATCCACCTCCATCGTTTTAGAACCCAATTCTTCATTAATCAAATTATTTGGTTTTGATTTATCATCAGTTGCAATTTCTACAGTTTCTTCACTGATATGAGACTCACTCTCATGGGGGTTTGTGCATTCAGTCTTTGACACATCATGAATAAATGGAACTTCTGAACTAGAATCTTCTGAATTAATTTGATTCAGAGTTATGGGTAAGGCATCTGAAGTTGGTGTAAATATATTCTGACTCATTGGAATGGATTCTATATCAGTTACACTGCAATTTTCTATCTGGGAAGTTTCTTCATTCTGCCATTTTAACAATCTTGCCCTTCTCCTTTCCAGAGCTGAAAGTCTATTTTTCTCCATTCTTTCGCGTTGTTCCGCAGTCAAAGTCTAAAAAGGAAATTACTGAATATTAGAGAAAGTAAAAGATATAAAAGATATTAGCCACATCCTTCAAGTGATATTTAGTAATAAATGAAAGTGATACCACTGAAAGATTATGCAAAGGGTGCATGTAAAAATGCTGGAATATCACAAGATTATGTTGTCATTGTGGCTGTCAAAGGGATAAGAAAGAGAAGCTTAGCTAACAAAGTATAGAAGAACGCTTGAAGACTAAGATTAAGGACTATGTTGTGGCCATGTCGCAACATCGTTTCCAGTTAGGTTAGCGAGGTTGCACAACGCTAGGCATATTTAGTAGTCGGATGGATGGATGACCATCCTCTACATTCAGACAAAGTAATGACCCATGGTTCAAATCGCACAAAGTTGTAGGTCCCCTTCATCACATGACCTTTACTGTTACAAAGGGGTTTAATTAACATCTCCAAACATTATATTGCCCAAGATTAAACAGTGTCAGCTATTAAAGTTGAGCCCCATGAACAGAATTAAGTCAGATGTTTTGTGGCTGTAACTGAAAGGAGAAAGCTAAAGGCGAGTATGAATAGTAAAATTTATGGGTGGTACGAGGAAATATCTTAGAAGTGGAATCAATATAAAATAGCTTGAGTGCATAACCAGTAAAAATTAAGTGCACAGAAACAATTATTAAAAAGTTAGAAAAAATATGCAATCAGTAAAGGCGTTAGTTTAAAAGAAACATTTGAATATGCATTATTCAAGGATTGAATAAGACTTATTCATCTCGAAGTGAAGAGCAAAGGCAAAACCACTTTAATCAGTAGCTAAGCCCAATTAATAATGTTCTAAAGTTGTATTATTCATTAGTCAACATCTAAATGGATTTACAAATACTGCCAGATTACTGAAGTGAGTATAGTAAAAGTGACAATGGGCCTGAAGTGGAAAGCGTCTTAGGTTCTTGTAACTGCGTGAATAAGCCACTTGATATGAATTAATGTCATTTAACTCGTTAAAGATAGACAGAATGGACTGTGAAAATGATTTCTGCAAATATGATCTGCCTCACCTACTAGTTGGGAAAAATATTTTTGTATCTACTTCATTAAAGATCTACAGATCTACAGAAGCTAAGGCTAACAAAGACTCTAAGGTTAGCCCGAGAGAAAGGAAAGAGTAGGGGGTTAAGAGGAGAGAATAAAGGGTTAAGTAAGTAGCAACACCTATCACTCATGGGTTAACATTCATTCAGAAAAAGAGAGAAAAGACTCGCCATCATCATCCGCCGGCCACTGCCAACAAGTCAGAAAAATAGTCAGAGAATAGGAAAGTGGTAAAAGATGAATAGTAGTAAAATAAGAACACTTACAAACCATGCAAACAGACTTAACTCTCAGTCATACCATGCAAACTACAGACATGCAAGTAAGGAGAGGATAAGAAAAAAATAAAAAGTAGGTAAAGTTAAACAAAAAGTGGGTTAGTTTACTCTACAAGCTACATCTACATTCATGTTAGTCTAATTTTTTTTTTTTTAAATTTTATTGCTGGCATATCACAAGCTGGCATTAATCGTCAACAGACTCATCCTCAACCACCAACACCAGAGGTTCTGTTGCTAATTTTTTTTTTAAATTTAAGCAACGTTAATATTTTTAAAATGCCCATCTAAATGGTTTTTAAACATATTAACACTGGTAGAATGAACGACTGACGCGGGAAGATTATTCCATTTATCAATTACTTTAAACGTAAAGAAGTTTTTAGCGATATTAGTAATGAAACGTCTGCCACGCAACTTAAACCCGTTATTACGAGTATTGCCATTATCAAAAGTGAAGAGTTTGTCAAATTTTACATTATCTACGTTATTAATGATTTTGAAAACTTCAATAAGCTCCCCCCTTAATCTCCTACTTTCGAGTGAATACAGGGCTATCTCTCTAATCCTATCTTCATAAGGCTTGTTGCGCAATGATGGAATTAGTTTCGTGGCATGACGCTGAACCCTTTATTTCTAATACTACGTGCGTTACAATAAAAGACGTTTATGTTATTTTTTACCACGGGCCGGCATTCTAAACTATTTTTCATGTCAGGCCCGCATTCCCCGGACCCACAACGTTTAAAGAAGGCTTCGACCTATACAGCTTTCGCACATTTTTGTCTAACTTACCTAGCCTAGCATTACCTATTTCATTAAAATGCACCCCCATCTTTTATAAAAAGGCTAGGATCACTGAATGCGGACCACAGCTTTACGAAGGGTACATTTTCCTCAGCACAAATCTCTTCTAATTTATTATTAAAAAATATTGTTTTTGACGTAATCCTAAGACCCAACCCGTGCCTAGGGGTAATACCTAGAACTAAAGACCTATCTGACCTCGCCTTCAGGGACCTAATTAACCCCCTATATCTCTCCAAAAGGTCAGGCACTCTTGTATCAGGCCTATATGAGTCGTTGCCTCCTACCATCGTCACCAACATCGAGTGACAGGAGGCAACATCAATCCTATCCACTTCGTCTCTAACTCTGTCAACCCTGGCCCCTGGGAGACAGACCCTCCTCCTCTTGGTTGGATACCGTTCAACGAACTTTTTGTCCATGTGGCGCACTAAAGAGTCCCCAATTAAAATAGTTTCCCCCTCATTCACGTCCCTTTCCAAATGGGCGAAAGGGTTCGAAACCTCGATAGGGGGGGTGGATTCCTACCACCTAACGTACACGGCCTAGCTCCACCCTTAACTTCTCTAAATCCCTCCCCAGCTACTACTCTCAGACTAACCTTAACCTCTTCCTCAACTCTATCCAACCTTCCCGACAAGCTACCTAAACTAGAAACTAGGCTACACACCTCACCCTTCAAATTACTAACGTCTTCAACGTTAGTATTGGTTTGGCTTCCATCAACCGTAGCCCTACCCCTGCCCTCATCAAGCGTTACAAGTCTTTCGGTTACCTCACATACACTGCATTTTATGTCAACTATTTCCTCCATTAACTCGCAAAAGAAACAAACTGATCTCTCAGTAATCGCCATAGGACCGCCGTTATAATCTTTAAATTCCGAATACCACCAGTTTACCCTACACCTAACACGACGCTTTCTGCGACAGCATCCCGCAGTTAAAAATTAGTTTAAACCATCACAAGTTTAAGTTAAATTAAGCCAGCACGCTATGAAAACTTCTAAATCGCTAAAAACCACTAATATGCAATTACTTAACTATAACAACATGAATATAAACGCAAGTATACAAAATTTAAAACTCCAAAAGTAAAATTCTCAGCAATATGCAAAGGTAGATGCAATATTAGAGCTCAGGAAATGCATCCATTCAGTACAGAGTCTGGCTGATGTACTGTTGCAAGTTACTCACATTTGTCATATCTGGAAATTATTCAATTTTTTATTCTGAACAAGAATGAAAAATTGGGTAATTACGAATACCTTTATATTACACACAATTATGCATTAAAATAAAAACAATCCTCTCGTTTCTAACATAAAACCTGGAATTTACAATTGTTCAAATGGTAAACACACGAGGTGAGGAAGAAAATGTCTTGGTCAATGAATTAAAATGAACTATGTCAGAACAACAATAACGTCTGCCTATATAACTTGTGACATCAACCTTTGGTGCAAGAACCAAATTCTTGCATCTTGCAACACATCGTCTTGTGATGATATGTGCATAAAGTTTCATCAATTTATGTTGAGTGGTTCAAAAGTTATAGTGCAAACATAAAGTGTGACACAGATGGACAGGTGCAATCCAGTATGGCCCCTATAAATGTATTTGGTCAGGGACAATTCCTGTTCCAAACCCTTCAACCAGTGGAACACACACACACACACACACACTATTCTTCACTTGAATGATTTCACTTACGGTCACTTTTGAGGTTTGAGAATCGGATATTGAGGTGATCGTGTCACTTGGAGTGTCTGGAACCACTGAGCTATTGTCAGCAAAAGGTCCAGTCCCTAAAAGTTCATCAAAGACATCCACTTCAGCAACCTTATTACTTTCAGCCTGAGAATTGACAGAAGCTTCCGGTTCATTCATTTCATCTGACTGGAACATGTCCAGTCGAATTCTTTTTACCATGTTCTGAAAAAGTTGGAGTTTTCTTGATAGAGGATTAACAAGGTAGCATAACAATGATTACTTTTATTACTAATTTTGCCGTTATTTTCAGAGAAGCCCACAATCACCAAGTGACATTTTTTGATATTTTCTAGTTCAGTATATTGGTAACATCGCAATTTTGACAAACGAAATATAAATTTTGGATTATCAGCTTATCCTTCAACCACAATCTGGCGTTTCTTGTCCTATGACTCCACTTTGAACTTTGGATCCTCACAAAGTCCCCCCAATTGGCGCCACCAAATAGGGGGGCCCCTCAGGCAGTACTACTATGATTTTCCATGGAATGATTACTGCTTCTGTGGCTGGGACCCCTCCAAGTGCGCCGAGCGCATCACAGTAGGGTGTGTCAAATTTTTCAACTTTCAAATATGAGGGGTGCTAAAAAGTTGCAGCATGACTTAGGAATTCTGAAGATATTTTTGTTAATTTAATATAATTTAGTTTTGCTTGGTAAGAAGCTACATAAAAATAGTGACTGACTTTTTTGTGGAATTATAAAGGGTGATCCAGAGAAATGGGACTCAAAAGAAACCCCTGTAACTCTTAAAGTATAAGTCCTTTTATAAAATCATACGCATCATTCGAAAGAGGATAGTTACAAGTTTGTACAGGATTGTATAGGTTTTGAAAATACAAGACAAGATAAGATACAAAACAAAATAAGTGTTAGTTAAAACTAACCCTTCAAGATGACTGCATGGACTGTGGAACAGCTGCGTTTCATAACTGAGCAATATTATGAGCATGGAAGAAGTGTAGTTTCAGCTCAAAGATCTTTCAAGACAAATTTTCAGATGTCAAAATCACCTTCTAAGAGCTGAAACTACACTTCTTCCATGCTCATAATATTGCTCAGTTATGAAACGCAGCTGTTCCACAGTCCATGCAGTCATCTTGAAGGGTTAGTTTTAACTAACACTTTTATTTTGTTTTGTATCTTATCTTGTCTTGTATTTTCAAAACCTATACAATCCTGTACAAACTTGTAACTATCCTCTTTCGAATGATGCGTATGATTTTCTAAAAGGACTTATACTTTAAGAGTTACAGGGGGTTTCTTTTGGGTCCCATTTCTCTGGATCACCCTTTATAATAATGATTATATTAATAATTATATATGCTGTATATATTAATGCACTGCTGTTTTTGCTTATTTCACAGGTTGAAACATATTCATCAGTGTGCTGAAGATTACTTGTCTGTCAGTGCTACCATCCTAACCAGTGGGAATTGACCTACAATGGCTTCTAAAAGGAGGACAAGACTGGGGACATTCACACATATGAGCAACCTAATTTGAACTGGTAGTGTGTTGTTGCCCTCTGAACTCCCAACTCTGCGAGACGTTCTGAAATATGGGCTACTGCTAAGAGAACAAAGTGGTGAGGATGTGAGAAACTACCCAGCAGCCAGTCTTGCAAAGGACATTTACCCTAAAGTGCTTGAAAAGTGAGAATGAGCAAACAGTTCTTTTGTAGCCCCCGTTGTAAATTAACGAGTCACAATCTTAAACAAGATCCAAGAGAGCTGGGAGCAGGCCAAAAACATATCTCTTGGGAGAGGAAAGCTACATGTCAAAGAGGCTTTCATTGCAAAACTTGACAAGCTTATTGACATCCTCAGTTGCAAGTGTAAAATTGTTCTCTGCTCTGAATTTGGCTGCCTTGCAGATGCTGGTTGCAAAAACGAAACTCACATTAACTGTACATGCCCTAGGGAGATGAAGATCCCTGTGAAGGAACTTGCTTTCATTAAAGGTCAGAGAGACAAGTCTGGTTCTATTGGACCACATCAGATTGGCTTGCCAGATCAACCTGAGCACAACAGACAAGTCAAAAAGCAGAAGCGACAAGACGACGAAAGAAGAAGGCTTGCTGAATATAAGCAGACAAGTAAGCAGGATGTTTCAATGCTAGTGATGTAGGTCACATCCGCATCCGCATAACATCCGCACATTTTCTCGCATCCGCACTTTGGACTGCGGATGTCGTGCGGATGTGGACCGTTGAGATAAAATGTCATTAATAAGCGGAAATTATCAAATTCTACTATATTAATAGAACTAGTTCATTGTGCGCAAAAGTGATGCAAGCGACAAGACGAGAGGCTGTTCTTGTATGAAGTTACTCTCTTGCAACCTACTTAGATCCACGTTACAAAGCTAAGTTATTTTCACCTAGTACATTAGAACAAGTTAAATCATCACTTGGCAAAGCAGTTGAAGAGCTTCAATCTCTTGAATCTGTCGCTTCGCCACCCACCAAAAGAATAAAAGTTTCAGTGACAGAACCAACACCTTCAACAAGCAAATCTATCACAGAATCTCTCTCTCAGTTTCTTGAGTCAAGCAGCAATGACGAGACCTACGCGATGTCAAAAGATGTAGTAAAAATGATCGAGAGCTATCACCAAGAAAAACGCCTGGCTGCATGTGACAATCCTATTAGTTGGTGGAAAAATACGCAGAATATCTATCCATACTTGAGTAAACTTGCAAGGAAACATTTAGCCTGTCCTCCAACAAACGTACCAAGCGAGAGATTATTTAGCAGTGCTGGATTAATATATGATGAAAAGAGAAACAGACTGGCAGCAGAAAAGGCAGAAAAATTAATGTTCCTTAAGCATAACGTTCCTATAATTAAGTTTGAACATTAAACGATGAACATCTTAGTTTACTTTATTTTAATTACTCATTTATAAATATGCCTAATAAAACTTTAAACTTAATATAAATAGTTATCAAGCTAATTAAAGATCTCTTTCTATAAGGGTGGAGGTTGGGGAAAGAGGTCGGTGGGGGTGCATTTGAGTTGGGTTCACGTCCCGCATCCTGGTAACACAATTATGGTTTCTAATTGTGGCTGAAACTCAACAAAATATAACGAATTTATTTGCAGACGAATTCACTAATTGATTTCTATATTAGTTAGATGCTTGATATTATTTTATATGTTCAGAGAAAAGTACAGCAATTATTGTACAATTAATCAATTATACTACATTATAGCTACAGCTCTCTCTATATAATAACTTATTATATACGTTAAACACAACAAATCTCGAATATATCCTAAAAAATAACGAAAATGTAGACATCCGCATCCGCGGATGTTGAAATCAAACATCCGCATCCGCGGATGTGAAAAAAATGACATCCGCTACATCACTATTCAATGCCATCAAATGAAATAATTTTCTCTGATGATGAAAATGAAGAACAAATAGCTGATGCTCAAGATGGAAAGGATGGAAGTTATGAAGTGACATTAGAAATACCAAGCACGTCTTCAACTTCCAATAAAAAGCCAGAGTACAACACATTAGAAATACCTAATGTTGCTATGCATAGCATCAGATATGGTGTTGGCCTGCTTGCCATAGCTGCCTTTATGGATGCTGGCTTGATCACTGAAGAAGACGAGAGACTTGTAGTTGATCACAATAAAGTCAAGAGGGCCCAAGAAAAAGTTATGAGATCCCTGGATCAGGAATTTGATGATCTTTGTAAGAAGGGTGAAATTGACTGCATCTTCTTTGACAGCCATCAAGATACAACTAAAGTTATGCTGAAAGCAGACAATTCAGATTGTCAGTTCCCCAGCATCATCAAAGAAGAGCATTATTCTGTGTGCAGTGAGCCAGGTGGAAGATATCTCTACCACTTCACTCCTGAGAAAGGCTCAACGAGAAAAAAACCTGAAGTTATTGCTGATAATCTTGTAGATTTCATGAAGAAGGGCATTGATAAAAGCCTGCAGGCCATTGGAGGTGATTCTACAAATGTTAACACTGGCTGGGAGGGTGGTTCCATGCATTGGGTAGAGGTCAAGCTTTGCCGTAAGCTGATCTGGTTGGTTTGTGCCCTCCACACTAACAAGTTACCCCTGCGACACTTGATCACAGCACTGGATGGGAAGACCTTGTCTAACAAGTGGACAGGTAACATTGGCAAGATGCTAGACACTGCAACCGAACTTGAAATTGATCCTTCATTCACCAAACTCTCAATTGGAGAGCCTCTTACTTCACTGAGTGACAATGTCGTAAAGGATCTCTCTACTGATCAAGCGTACGCGTACGGGTATAGGATCACACAGGCCATAAGGACAGGAGAACTTCCCAATCTGGCCCTTCTTGAAATTGGTCCAGTGAGCCATTCAAGGTGGTTGACAACAGCAAACAGGCTTTGTCACATATGGGTTTCAAAACATGGCCTTAAAGGCAAAACCCTCAACAACTTAAGACTGACAGTGGAATACATTGTTGGTGTGTACTACCCCTGTTGGTTCAACATCAAAGTAAAACACTCTTGGGTGGAAGGCCCACGCCACATCTTGTTTCAGCTGCAGCTAGTTAGGCTGCAAAAGAAGGCTGTAGTGGATGCTGTTTTGCCAACCATCAAGCGCTCAGCATGGTATGCATTCAGCGAAATGATAATCCAGACTCTCTTGTGCTCAGATGACAGTGAGGAGAGGAGAGCTGGTGTCCAAAAGATTGTTGACATGAGGGGTGGAAATGATGACACACTTGGAGATCTTTCTGTACACCCCAGGAAGACACCTTCCATCAACCCCAGTGCTTCTTCCATGTTGGAGCTGACAGATGGTCTGACGGGGTATTTGAACCTCCTTTGACATGTAAACTGACTACAGCAGAAGTAAAGAAGTTCTTTGACAAGCCTATGCAAGTTCCACAGTGGCCCTGTCATGCTCAGTCAATAGAGAGGTGTGTGAAACAAGTCACAGAGGCAGCAGGCAGGGTGTTATACACATGAGAAACGTGAGAGCTATATCAGAGGCCAAGAAGCAAGTCGGCGGCTGATGTCCAAGAACGAATCAAAGCAAGACTTTATGAAACTTCTTGTTTAAATATTTTTTTTACTGATGTCATTACTTTCTAATGTTGTTTTATGATTACAAGGATATGTTTTATGCAGAGAAACTAAAATTTTTATAGCATTACCTGATATTTTGAGAAGCTAAAATTAATAAATGTTTTCCCCGAGAGCAATTTGTGTGCTTTTTAATCAAACGTAGATTTACCAAAGCTAAGTGTTGAGCAATCACAAAAATAATAGCAGATTTGAATTCTTCACATCCAAAAACATTTTTAAAACCCCTGTGAAGGAATTGGCAAAAATTAATTTTCACCTCTCAAATTGACACACCCTAGCATCACAGTATGCCTCAGGAATGGAAGCATACATTCCATATTCTATTTCTGCTACTAATACAAAAAACCTTGGTTTAACTTTGCTTGCTCTAATGCTATCTGCAAGAGAGAAGAGGCTTTCAGAAAATACCATTGCCATCCAACTCTTGACCCCCTCAGTCTACTTAAATTTCTACCTGCTATCATGCAAAATGTTGTTAGACAACCCAAATATTTTCAGACAAATATGAAACCTACCCAATTCTAATTCTTGCTCTTTCTGGAGCCTAGCCAAGAACCTCCAACAATTTTATTACTTCTTTCCCTCCTCTTTCCCATTCTGACAATTGTTAAATGGCTTAAAACACACTGTCTTTATCTAAAGAAAAAACAATCTGAGGTCTTCTAAATATTGAATATAGTAGGCAACTACAAATTTTAAATATAGAATTGAAATTTCCTTTGTGAAGTTAATTAAAAATAATGGAGTATTTCAAATAGTGCAGTCATAATTTGATTTAGTAGGACAGAAAAATATATAAAAATTTGGAGATGTGCCTCGGTATATAGTTAGCATCACTGGCTATGAATCCATTGGCCTCGGAGCAGGTGATACACAGCAAAACCCAGCTGTTCATCCTTCCACACAAAAAAAATTGGTTGGTAGATAAATTGGTACCCAGGTAGCCTAGCAGTTAAGACACTGAGCTACTGTCTGGAATGTCATGAGATCCAGTCTGGGTGAGGACTTTGTAATTTTTGACCACCCATGGTGGGGCATGCTTCAGCTTCCACATTAAACTGTAGGTCTAAGGTGGAGTGACAAGCTTGACATCAGAAAAAACAATTTGGGCAGAAACCAAACCAAGGTTAACATTTTTGTGTGTGTTTCGAGAATTAGCTAATGGCTTTGATACATTAATTATATGTATTCAGCAAATGTTCAAACTATTACATAAACAAAAACTTGCAATAAATTAAAATTAAAAACAGTCATACAACTGATGCCAAATCTTGAAACCAGATCATTTTAGGTTGAAGCTCAACTTCAAGCAAGGCCATTGTGAATTTATACTGTACCTAAATAAAAATTATATTAATTTCTACACTCACTTGAACTGGTTTTTTCATTCCTAACTTTTCTATCTGTTTCAAAGTGTCATCAAATGGTAATTTAGGGAAAAGACGATGAGCCCAATGTTCAAGTTTCTTCATTAACATTGTTAAATCTTCTTTTTCATGTCCTTTGCCTCTGAATTTCATGTCTTTAAATGAACTCTGAAGAACTCCAACTCCTCTTGGTCCCATCAACCTGTGACCAAGAATTTTATTATGGTATAAAAATTCTGCTATAACCCAACTATAACTCAAAGGTAACCAAAGGCAAGCTGGGTTGAGTTTTTTTATTTTTATGAACAAAGAAATGGTCTACTAGTTTTTAGGGAGAGTAAATGTAAAAATGTTAAAAGGGATGCATGAGAGTAAAATACATTGCATGAATAATCATTACAGTTAAGAGAATGATAAATGAAATCCCAAAAAATCAAAATTATTGGAGTTCAACAAATTATGGCTACAATGCACCAAACTGAATGGCTTCTTGTATCTAGTTTAATGCAATGATACAAATGGCAAAAGTGATAACCAGGGTTGGCAAAAACCCAGGTTTTTCACAAAAAAAACAACCCAACTGGGTTTTGGCTGGATTGAAATTTTTTTTTTTAAAGGTTCGATAATTATGTAGTGCCTAATATACTGTATCTATTTTATTAACTTATTTATCTAATCTACAATATATATTATAAAGACACCTTTATTTCACAGAAAGTTCAGATATGAGAGATAATAATGACATATTAGAATTTTCTCCATTTTAATTTTAGATCTTTCCTTTATTTCTTAACAGCAGATTTCAGCTTTATTTAGACCTAACTCAAATTTAAATTTTTAAGATGCCAAAGAGTTAGAGGTGGAAGATCTAAAGCTAGCGAATGGGACAAGGTGACTAGAGTACTATGCAATTATTGCAAAGAAAGTATCACTCGAAAAATTGAGTGAAACATCATCTAGAGAAAGTTAGACCCGCACATACTGGTGGCAGACTTAAAGCTGCTGAATGAGATGAAGTAGAAATGTTGAGTAATCAACCAAATAGAGTTTGGTGCAAATACTGCAGATGTGTATTTTTGAAAAAAATAGAATGAGTGAATCATTTAGATCAATGCAATAAAAAATGGGTACAGGCTAATCAAAGTGAATAATGAAGTAGGTACTGGATTCAATGAAAAAAGACTTGGTCAATTCTACTGTAACTTTAATTCAAGATGGTTGGAGCAATGTGTCAAATGATCCAATAATTACCCATTAGTGTGGACCAAAATGGGGGGTAAATTATAAAGTTGAAGAAATCCTTGTTCCACATTAATGCCCTTGTTCCTTTGGACCAGATAGACATGTCAGCAAAATTTTGGTCAAATATGAGAATATTTAGGGGTCCCGAGATTTAATGACTTATAAAAATTTTCCAATGAATAGGCGCGCTTAGAACATCAATGATCAACTCAACTCTTTAGTTGCAACTTATGAAAAAAAAATTTCTTATTTAAGAATTTTGGTGTTAATAGAGTACAAAAACAATCTTAGATCATTATTTCAGAGAAAATTATTAATAAGGAAAACAAAAATTTTGGATAAAATATATTATCCTTAATTGGTCAACTCTAAATTAAAGGCTTTGCCTAACTGGCTTGAACCTTTTAGTTATCCTTTTTATCTCCTAATTTAACTGGTTTATTTTACTATTTCAGAAATTTAATTTTTTAAACTAAAAATGGCTACTCGTTCTAAAACTAAAGTTTGGCTCATTGGCCATTTATATAAAGATATACTTTGTTGCCGCTTACCTACAAAACTGCAAGTTTTGCAAAAATATTTCTTCCATCAAAAAGAGGAAAAATTGGGATGAAGAAGATCCATTAATCTTTGCTTAGATGAAGTGATGACCTACTGGGAGAAAGCCAGGATTCCCACAATGCGTAGACACAGTGCCATCCGAAAGATTGACTCTTTAATAAGCTGTTATGATAAATTGATGAAAAACAGAAAAAGGCCCGAGGAAAAATGCCGTATTGAAGAAGCTATGTTTAAAGATGAAATTAAGGCTGAAATTCTTGATATTGGTCACTCTAATGCCCTTTTGATGATGTCAAATGAAGAAGACAAGCTTTTCTACTTAAGCCAGCAAGAAGATCCTACACAAAGTAGCATGGGTACAGTAGACCAAATTCTGGCAAAAAGAGAGAAAAGAAGGCTTCATCGTGAAGAATTAGTGTGTGAAAGAGCCCTCAAAGAGCAGAAGCGATCTAAAAGATAATTCTTGCCTGCCAATAGAGATGATTTCACATCATCATCATCATCAACTAATGACGACAACCTTGAAATGAATTTTCAAGGTCCCTCTGAAGAGCAATTTAAAAAGAAAATGTTGGCTCCTAAAAAGTCAAAGCCTATTGACAAAAATGTTGTAGCAGCCTATGATAGAATGAATCTTTCCAATCGAGATGCAGCTATGTCTTATGCTGTTGTTGCTCAGTCTTTGGGCCATAATTTGGAAAACATTACAGTATCAAAATCTACTATGCTTCGAACTCATCAAAAGTTACGCAAAGAAATAGCAACAGAATATCAAGAGCAAGCATTTTGTCCTGGAGTCTTTAGTTCTTCATTGGGATGGAAAAATGCTCCCAGAGATATCGTTAGTTTTTTTGTCTGATTAATTTAGCATATTTATATTTTATCTCTCAGGTGAAAAACTTAGTTGTGGGTCTGGTTTTCACACCTAGGCAATGTGTTATTATCTGGTTGGTTTTAATTAAACATTTTGATAGCTAAATTTCTATTTAATTAGGTTACATTTCACTGTCTGAAGCTAGTTTTCACAATCTACACCATTTTACCTTCAAATTAAAATAAATCAAGTTTAATTTAAAATAACTTGTTTAATTTAAAATTATATATTATATATATATAAATTATAATATATATAAATATATTAAATATAAAATAAAATATTAAATATATATAATTATATAAAATAAAATATTAAAAATAAATATATATAAATTATATATAAATTATATATTTTAACTTTTTCTTGCAGGCGAAGGAAGAATGGAAAGGATTGCAGTGTTAGTCAGTGGGAATGGTGAAGAGAAATTGCTGGGAATTCCTAAAGTCACTGCTGGCACGGGTACGGAGATGGCTCGTGTTTGCATTTCTCTCCTGCAAGAACATATGACCCAGAGAATTATTGGGCTGTCATTTGACACAACAGCATCCAATACCGGAATCCATGCTGGAGCTTGCACTAAAATTGAACAAGAACTTGGAAAAGAGCTTTTATATTTAGCCTGCAGACACCATATTTATGAGATTGTCCTATCTCAAGTCTTCCGGACTTCTATGGGCCATTCCTCTGAACCTGATATTCCAATCTTCAAAAGATTCAAAACTCAATGGGATTTTATGGATCATTCTCAAATCACAACTGCTGTTGATTCCCAAAGCTGCAGAATAATTGAGAGTTCAAGATTTAAAAAATCAAACAGTCTTAATCATGAAGGAGGCACTCAACTCTAAACAGCCAAGAGATGATTATAAAGAATTTTTTCAACTTCTCTTGTTTTTTGGAGAAGAAAGCATTTCTAATACTCCCTTGAAGAGACCTGGAGCGTACCATCATGCAAGATGGATGGCAAAAGGAATTTATGCATTTAAGCTTTTTCTTCTCCAAAATCAATTTAAGATGACTAAAAAAGAACTTGATGCAATAACAGAAATTTGTTTATTTGTTGCATTGGTATACGCAAAATCTTGGGCAAAAGCTTCTCAACCAGAGGAAGCCCCAAATGTTGATCTTAAATTTTTGCAAGATCTTGCAATAATGGAGGAAAATTCTTTGATATCAAGTGTTATCAAGCAAGCCCAAAATGCCATTAAACGACATCTGTGGTACCTCTCAGAAACACTTGTTGGATTAAGCTTCTTTGACAAAAGCATATCCCTTGAAGAAAAGGAGCAAATGCGAAATAATATCAAAATGCCTCCAAGAAATAAGGGACTGAAACGTTTAGAAGCAAAGGTAACCCTAGCTTCTTTTAAAGAAAAAAGGATTTCTGATTTTGTTACTTCAAGGACAATCTCTTTTTGATGCTCTACATCTCAATTCTCTCTTCACTGAAAATTCTGCATCAACATGGGGAATAGATCCTGAGTACCAAAGAGGCTGTGCTAGAGTTCGTGCCCTTAGAGTGACAAATGACACAGCTGAGCGGGGTGTTGCATTGATTGAAAAATTTAATCAAGCAGTGACAACTAAAGAAGAGGACAAACAATACCTGCTCAAAACAGTTTTCAAGAATCGTAAAGAATTTCCAACAAAAAATAAAGCAGAACTTATGAAAATGAGGAAAAACTAATTTTTTCAGCAATATAAGGAAAAGTGCAATTTTCTCGGGACCCCTAAAACTTGACGTAGAGGTTTCAAATTTTGTAATTTGATTAAGGTAAGCAAAAGGAATAACATTACTCATGTGGAACAAAGATTTTTAAACCTTCATTTTTTTGGTCCACACTATTACCCATAGTGTTCACAATGGGCGCAAATCCTTTAATAACTTTTCAATTTTTCATAATCTTTATTTACACATTAGCTACATAATTTAAGAATTGTTTTATAAGTCAGCTTACTGAATTAATCAACATGCCAAATCATTCTAATTAGCTACAATCGAACAATGTAGCAATCAGAAAAATTTCAATTTTAAAATAAACATTTCGGAACAAAAACCCCAAAACCCACTGAAAATTCCAGTGGGTTTTGGGTTTGGTTTTGGGTGCTAACCCTGGTGATAACACCATATAAAGTTGATTTATGTAATATGGTACCTAACCAAATAGTTAACAAAATTACCAAGTCACTAATTTTTTTTTTTTTACGCCAATTAAGAAAATCTAAATGCATGAAAAGGAAGATAAATGTTAAATACTTGTTTTAATATGATGATTCATCAACTTTTGGAAATACAATTTTTTAAAATTTTAATTAGATATTAGCCTAACATGAATTTCAAAACACACTATTATCTAACTCATAGCATATTACATTGTATCTACTGTACCTTACTGTATCCAATTTTGGCTGTGGATTTTTTATTACTCTCTTTGGTTTAACTTTTGGTTCTTCCTCAGCTGTAATTAAAAATAAGTAGGCTAAAAAGTTTCCAACTTTCCATCCAATTAATAAAAATATTACCAACCCACTTGAAAAATATTTGTTATAATTTTATGTATAATGTTTCAGACCAACAAAGACCCTAGGATCCGCTCATGGCTGGTCTACCAAACTATGTTTGTAATTGTGTATGTCCTCCGTGGTGGCGGAGAGGACCTACAATTTTACATGGGTTCCGAACCACAGCCTTAATTTTAGTACCTTAAACTATACCCAATCTATCAACATATGCATCTAATCAATTTTTAAACATATTTATAGATGTAAAAACCATGTTTATACCCAATGATTAGGCCTATAGTCTATCAGTCTGATAGTAACTGATCACACAATTTATTGAGTTTTATATATTATGGGACCACTTTTAAAATCAAAACCTAATGACATGTTCCTCACTACTCTTTACAGTATGAAAAACAAACACACTAAACCAAATACAAATTTAGCAGTGTTCTTAAGCAGGGTCATTCCATGTCAAATCACACACACAAGGGCAAAACAAATGTAGACCATCTCCAATTTTGTTTATACTTAGTACACTTAAGGACCCTTATGAGAAATGTAGATACCCAAACTTTCAGACCTCTGTGACCTCAGGGTGCTGAGATATGATGTCACGAAAGTTGACCTTTTGACCAGATTTTTTTCAAAATTTAATATCTATTGTCATATCTCAGTTTCTACTGGACCAATTTACTTCATTTTGGTGTCATTTTAAAGATTGAAAGGAGTAGAATCTTTTGTCTATCTTGAAATATATCCCATAAATGATTCACAAAAAAGTTAAAGAAGTTGGAAATATTTGAACTTTAGTAATAAATAAATAGTCTGATTTTTTTAATTTGTCCCAAGATACCTCTATCCAAGCACAATATTGTGTAAAAATTTCATTATTTTCTGCAAATACTTTAGAAAATATAGCACTTTGTATGATGAATTTAAAAAATGCCGGAAAATGAAAAATCGTTGCTATTCCTATGGAATGATGTGGAGTAACTTTTATTTTTGAAAGTATAGCACTATGACAAAAAAACTAATTGAGAGCTGTAAATTTGACACATCCTATTAGGTATACCAATTTTGTATCTGTTATTTGTATGCAAACATTAACTCCTAGTACAAATAACTGTTTTATGTGTACATGTACTTTTTTCTTTTTTTCAGATCTTTTAGGAAACTATAAAATAAGTCATCAATATGTAATATATTCAGAAATTCCTAGCCAGGTACCTATTCTATTTCAATTACGAAATTTTGAAGTGGATTTGCTTAATTTAACCCTTTCACTCACTGGGTAGACAATTGTGTAGCTGAAAAATAAACCATATTGATTCTTATATAACCACACAAAGGCAAATTTCTTTTTTACCCTATGTCATAATTCGTGAGTGAAAGGGTTAAAAAGAAAATGTGCTGATCCTTTCAATGAGCATCAAGGGAAATGAAAGAAAATACTGAAAATTCAGACTGACTCATCTCATCCCTCTGGCTCTGTCATATCTGAAAGACCACTTGAATTTGTGTCATCAGGGTCAGGCTCAAGTTCAGCATCTCTAACAGTAAATTTTGAATTAGCGACGCTGAATAGTTCATTAAAAGAAATAGGAGAGAGAGTAGTTAAAAAACAAAAATTAGATACTCAAAAGGCATATGGACTGAAAAAACTTAAACAAGTTAAAGATATGTTCAAAAGAAAAATAGAAGCTGCTAGTGAGAAAACTATAGTTGAAGAGGAAGAAACATCACAGGAAGAAAAGGATTATAAAGAAATTTTAGACCAGCTAAAAGAAAAATTTAACGATTCAAGCACTAAAAGAAGTGAAAAAATTACAATTTTAACAGTTCTGCCCAAAATCTGGAGTATAAGAAAAATATGCCAAGAATTCAATACTACCAAGCACACTGCATGCATTGCTAAGAAAATGGTAGAGATTTCTGGAATTTTGTCAGAATCAAATCCAAAATCTGGGAAACTTCTGGAAATGGGAATAGAAGATTCAGTTAAAAAATTTTATTTAAATGAAAACATAAGTAGATTAATGCCAGGTAAAAAAGATTGTGTTTTATTAACGAACAAGGTCAAAGGGAACATAAACAGAAGCACCTCCTTCTTTGTAACTTAAAAGAGGCATATGAGGCCTTTAAAAATAAATACCCAAGGATAAAAATTAGATTAGTAAATTTGCCTCATTAAGGCCTAAACAATGTGTAATTGCAGGTGGATCTGGCACGCACTCAGTATGCGTTTGTATTATCCACCAAAACCTAAAACTTATGTTCATTGGGGCAAAAATTGATAAAATTACAGAGCCTAAAATCAGTCATATCTGCCAATTGTTACCTTTCCTAAAGTGCAATCCTCCCTCGCAAGTATGTTGCCTAATGGAATGTAATCTCTGTGGTGATACCACCTATTTAACCACAGCTCCAAAAGTTATTCAATGAAAATTATGTTGACAACATTCAGTTCAAAAAATGGACCAACACCAATAGGTCAAATTTAGAATTGATGCAGTTGTCTACAGATGATTACATAGAAGAATTTTGTGAAAAATCAAAGCAGTATCAGGTAATAATAATAATAATAATAATAATAATAATAATAATAATTTAACAACACTTACTGAACATATGTATAATTATTACAAAATCATATAAAAATAATATCTTGATATTGACAAAATGACCTTGTACTACAGGGTGATTCAAAAGTCAGGTTACATGGGGCCTTTGTAGGTAAATGAGTTGAGATGTTATCGAAGGAGGAGCGCAATGATGTGATATTCCTAGCTGGCTGCACAAGTGCACTGCCATTAATGGTGGCCATATCAAACATGTGATGTGACTATTCCCTTGTATCATTACATAATACAGTATTTCCCTATGTAACCTGACTTTTGAATCACCCTGTAGAACATCATTTGAAAAATCCAATGAAATAAAAGGCCGAATTTTAATTGGTTTTTAATAAAAAAATAATATATCTACAAGCCCTTCTAAATTCTAATTTACATACGTACTTTCAGATCCATGATTTCCCAACAAATATGCAATCAAACTACTATTAGGATAAGAAAACATCATTGGAAAACAATGAAGTTTTGGCAGTATGCAACTTCTCGGAAAATTATTCAGCTATTCTCCAAGATGAAGTTGTCGTTCTATTGGAACAACCAAATGACTACTATTCATCCGTTCATTCTATATTTCAAGGTCCAAGGAAATCTAAAGAACTTAAATTTTGTAATTATTTCAGAATGTAATGATCACAGGGTAATTCCAGGACAAATAGACAAATGAAAGTGCCAAATGTACACTCCACCATCTCCAAAATTCATGAAACTTGGTGTGGTGTGAGGGTTGGTTTTGGTCCAAATTACAAAAATCTGAATTTTTTTGAAAATTGGTCAAGTTGGTCAAATTTTATGGCTTGACCAAATTTTGGCCAAATGAAAAAACCAACAATTTTCAAACGTAAATATCTCAGCTGCTAATTGGGGTAGCGTAATGTCTTAAATGAGAAAATATGTAAAATTAACTGTAGTTTCTAAATATGTATAATTTTTTTAGGGTAACAGAAATAAAATTATGATCTTTTGGAAAAAAAAATTTTTTTGCAATTTGGCAGCGAAGATATTTTTTGAAAAAAGACCAAGAATAAAAAATGTTTATTTGATGTATATACACCATAATAAGTAATAAAAAGTCAGCTTATAGTTTATTATAAGGCTCAAAACTGAGTTTGAAATTACGTACTAAAATTTTTTTTCAGACGACGAAGATTTATTACAGACTTGTTAGTCCAAAAAAAGACAATTTTCAATTCATATAAAAAATACATGTAGATAAACCAAAGGAGAAAAAATCTTTTAAAATATATGTACAATGTACATACATAACCTCTTATATTTAGGGACAGAATATATTGACAATAATAATGTTTAATTTATAAAGCGCTTATCAGAGTATAAAATACTCTTCCTAATACTACACGTACACAAGTCTGAGAATGAATTAAGAGACAGTATTCTCATCCAGTGAATCCAAATTTTAGACACTAATAATATAATAAGAAAAAAGAATTTGAAAAGATTTTTATAACTATTAAGTAGATACACAAATCTTAGATAAAAATTTTAGAAATATTATATAGACAATCTTAAATAGTATACATTCGATAGAATTTATTTTATCTTTGAAAAGTTATTTAATTCTTGAAGCGGAAAAATGTATTGTATTCTTGTTCCTCCTCGTAAACTTGCTTCAATACTCCCAAATATATTTTCTGTTGGAACGTGACAAACATCATCTTGTGCAGGAAAAACGTATGAGGGACATACACTCAAAGGATGGAGAAATTTTATCAGAAAATCATCATATTCAGTCAAATGACTGGACTAATCTGAGCCATAGTTTATCTTCATACATACAACCCACAAAAGAGCCTGTTTCAATTTCGCATTGAGAGACAGTATTATGTTCTTGAACCGAAGCAGAAACTCTAATGAGCTCTTATTTCGACTGACTGTGCACTCTGAGAGAGTGGATAAACCTTCAACAAATTCTTGGAAATTGGGACGAAGCGATGTAATTGTTGAGTACCTTTGATAGAAGTAATAGGTTCACTCAGACATTTTTGCAAAGAAAGCTCTACATCTACAACTTCATAAAAGCCTTTATCTGTTTTTGTCCCAGCTTCAATCCAGCTGTAAAACAAATTCATAAATTTAGGTTGCGTGAAATAATCAAATATCAAATATTTTGTATATATGTATTCAAGTGCTGATGCTAATATTTAAAAACAGAAAACTACAAATTTGGCATTAAGAAACAAATGTCCTGAACGGAGTCTCTATTGTTTTATTACCTGTTTTAATAGGGCTTTCATCAAATAAAGGTAAAATATTGTCACTGAGCAAATCTTTATTGAATTGCCTGTCTTGAACGACAAATTCTTCCAATGGTGGTGGATTCGTGGAATCGCTACTGCTTCGCTCCATAGATTCGTTAAGTATGTCTGGCTCAGGTATTGGTGCAGGTTCCGGCTCTCTGGATGAACGTTGAACATGTTCTAATACAATTGGCTTCTTTTTAATTGTGACATAGCAATTGCTGCATAGTAATTGATTTTCTTCCAAAATTCCATAGCTTGCAGCTGCCATGGCAGAGTTTACTTTTTTGATGTTACAGAAAATTCTTCTCGAGTGTTTTTTCATAGGATCACAACAAAATTTTGTGTTTTGAGGCATTTTAAGGGTTAGGTAAATTTATGTATACTAGAAAATTAGGTATATACTGAAAATCTGGAAAGAAAGTAAAAAATTATTAAAATTTGGAGGATTTTTTTTTAGTCATTTTTTTTTTCATAATAATCATCGATAAGCTGACTTTTTTACTTATTATGGTGTACATACATCAAATAAACATTTTTTATTCTGGTCTTTTTTTCGAAAAATGATCTCTCTGCTGCAAAAAAAAAAAAAAAAAAAATCAATTTTATTTTTGTTACCCTAAAAAAATAATAAATATTTAGAAACTACAGTTAATTTTACATATTTTATCGTTTAAGACTTACTACACTACCACAATTAAAAGCCGAGATATTTAAGTTTGAAAATTATTGGTTTTTCATTTGACCAAAATTTGGTCAAGCCATAAAATTTGACCAACTTGACCAATTTTCAAAAAAATTCAAATTTGTAATTTGGACCTAAACCAACCCTCACACCAAGTTTCACGAATTTTGAAGAGGTGACCCTGTACTTCATTTGTCTATTTCTCATAGAATTACCCCACAATGTTGTCACAGTTCATCTTTTTCACCACCACCTGTGTAAATTTATAGAAGAAAAAATTCCATTCATAAAATTTTTTTTATATTTTTCAGATGGATGTGCTGCCCAATACAAAAACTAAAAATTTCCTTAACCTCTGTTACCATAAAAAGGATTTTAATTTGGAGGCAGATTGGAATTTTTCACTACAAGTCATGGGAAAGGACCATGTGATGGATTGGGAGGCACTATTAAAAGATTAGCTGCAAAAGCAAGCCTCCAAAGACCATATGATAAGCAAATAATAACACCCCAAAATTTGTTTGAATTTGCTAACATCAAAAACATAAATTTTACATTTTTAACAATTGAAGGCCATCAAAGAGAAGAATTTTTAAAAGACCAAAATTCAAAAGCCAAAACTGTTTTCCGAACTCTAAAATTGCACCCTGTGAAACCCGTTTCACTTTCATCAATTACTGTTAAAAGATATTCGGCATCTAATGAGTCAACAATCATAAAAGTAACCGAGGAAGAGGAAATGATAGAAGAAAATGATATAAATGTTTTTGTTGCTATAGATTATGACAACCACTGATGGTTATCATATGTTTTGGAAAAACCAACAGAATCCAGAGGTGAAGGTGTCATTCTTACACCCTCATGGTCCCAATCCTTCGTTTTTCTATCCCCAACATCCAGATATTTTGACTAAGATTTTCAAGCATCATTCAAAAAGTCAACGTAATGACAAGAAACGGGAGTGTACACAATTTAGTAAAAGACGTACCAAAAGTTTCTAAATCTCAAAGAATTACTTCAAAGAAAGATAACCTAAAATACCCATTTAAATTTAGAATTTTCAAATTAACAACCATCTAACCCATGCTATATACCAATAATTTAATGTAATCACTAGCAATTCACTTTCATAATTTCTCTATTTAATTTCAGATTTAGTCAATAATTTTTCTTTATTTAACAAACTTCAATTATTTTTACAGATTAACAACAACTAAAGAGGATCACAAAATTTTACAAGAAGGCAAGATGTCTCTTCAACTCGGACAACTGCCCCCCTGGATTATTGCCCCCATAAGTAAATAAAAATTAAGTAGGAATTAAATTTATTAATATTTATAAAAAACAAACTTATGAGAGTTCATATTTATTAAAATTTACTAAAAAAAGTAAAACTTGCTTGGAAGAGGTTTTAATGCTAAAAATTCAAATTATAGGCAATACCTCTTAAAAAATTAATTAGTTCACGATTCTCAGTCTTCAACCTAACCTAACCACCAACTATGACTTTCAAAATGACCTTTCAATAAGTATTGCCAACTGTTTAAATATAATTAATTAATCCATAGTATATATGAAATACAATAAGTCTTGCCAACTGTTTAAATAAAATTAAGTAGCTAAACTTCATAATTTTATTATAAATAAGTAAGCAATAATTGGAAAAATTTTTGTTAAATATTGCTAACTTTTTAAATACAATTTTTTTTCAGGCTACAAGCAAAATTAAGCAAGAATTGGCAATAATGTTGTTAAATATTGTTTTAGCTTGCCATTTTTTAAACGTAAATTTAATTTCTATTTAATTTTTATTTACTTATGGGGGGCAATAATCCGGGGGATGATTGTCCGGACACCTAAAAATAGGTACACCTATAGGTGCCAAATTTAAAGCTCCAAATTACCATAGTTATTTTATTTGTCATAATGCTGTATATACTTTCAAAAAAAAAAGTTACCCCACATTAGGGGTGTGCTGGATAGTATTTTTTACTATCTGGCCGGATACCGGATAGCCAGATAATGAAAAAAATATCCAGCTGGATACCGGATAATATCATTCAAATAATTCATAATTTTTTATATATTATTACTTAGCTATTACTTGACTAATTGACTATACTATCAAATTTTAATCACTATTTGATGTAAATTATAGCTATCTTTCAATAACTTTACTAATTACCTATATTTTATCCTTTTCAGGACTGTTTCATTGCCTAAATCATATAGCTATATAGCTAGTTAGTATTAGTTACAGGCTTACAGCAATATTTTAACATTATTTACCCCCTAAAATGGCTAGTTTTATTTGGAAAATATTTACAATACATGAGACTAATCCAACAATAGCTATTTGCTCCCTATGTTCCAAACAGATTAAAAGGGGATCAGAGAAATTGGGTGCTAGGTGCTATAGCACAAAACCTTTCACAATCATGCAAAGATGCTGCATTCAAAAGAATATAAAGAAGTATCTCAACTTAACAAATCATCTGAAAATCAAAATCAACCTATAGCGACCACCTCAATGGCTCCGAAGGAGAAAAAATTAATTGCCATGGAAAAGCAACTCACGTTAGAAGAAAGTTTTTCCTTTAAGAAAATATGGGATATAAATGACTCAAAAGCTCAAGCTTTACATAAAAAGGTAGGATTAATGATGGCATTGGACAACCATCCTTTTAGTTTAGTTGAACAATATGGCTTTATAGGACTGATGGCCCACGTACAGCCAAGGTATTTGTTACCAAATCAAACATATTTTTCAGAAAAAGTCATGCCCAAAATCTATGAAGAACTCAAAGAAATTGTTATGAATAAATTGAAAGAAGGGAAATACATTAGCTTCACTTCCAATATTTGGACCTGCTCTTCTTCAAATGAATCATTCATTTCCTTGTCAGGTCATTGGATCATGAATGACTACACTCATTGTAATGCAGTATTGCATTCAGCTCATTTTTCAGGATCGCATACAGGAATTAATATAGCGGACAAATTGCAATCTATGTGGCAATCATGGAATATTGACAGATCAAGGCGTAATATATTGGTCAGAGATGGAGCTTCTATCATAGCTTTAAAATGTGACCTTACGGAAATACCTTCTGTTCACTGTTCAATTCATTTGCTACAGCTAGTGGTGAATGATGCATTAATGGCTCAACGATCTATAAAAGATCTTTTGGCAAAGTGTCGACGTTTAGTGACACATTTTAACCACTCCCCACTGGCTACTTCTGAATTTAAAGCTCTCCAAACACAACAGGGTCACGTTCCTCTTCTATTGGTACAAGATGTTTTAACGCGCTGGAACTCATCTTATTTGATGCTAGAACGTATGGTTAAGTTGAAAAAATCAGTTCAAATATACCTTGCTGATCATAGTGAATTACCTATTTCATCTAATGAGTGGCACTTGATTGAAAATCTTTTAAAGCTTTTACAGCCATTTTTTAAACTCACCCAAGAAATGAGTACAGAATATAGTTTACTCTCTACTGTTATACCAAACATGTGCGCGCTTGAAAGGTTTCTTTCAAAAATTGGCCAGGATGATCAAGGAGTCCAAACTACAAAAGATGAACTGTTGAAGTCATTGCAGTCACGATTTTTTGCCAATGAAAGCAATGAAAAAAGAAAGTGTCTAAATGTCTTAACAAATAGGAAGTATGCTCTAGCAACTGTCATTGATCCACGATTTAAATTTTTGTTTTTCAAAGATCAACAAAAGGAAAATATTAAGACATGGTTAATTGAAGAAATAAATGAAATAACCTAAAGAAAATTAGAGATAAATATTTTGAAGAACAGGCTCACAGCAGCGATGATTCTAATTCTTCTTCTTCCTCCTCCTCAACAGGAAGAAAAAAGGCAAAGTTTGATGATGATCCACTCTGCTTGTTTCAGGGAACTAACACAAGAAAATTCAGAAAAGATACCTGGTGAGAAAAAGTTTAAAAAAAGCCGCAAGATGGCTTCATTCGCAGAAACAGCAGAGGAAATTGAGCAATATGCAAAAAAACCCATATCAGACAGACAACTATCTCCACTTGAAATTTGGAAAAATGAAGAATCCTTTCCATCTCTCAAGAAAATTGCTCTAAAATGGCTAGTGACACCAGCATCTTCAGTTTTCTCAGAAAGAATGTTTTCCGAATACAGAAATATTTTTGAAGAAAAAAGAAGTACTTTGCTACCAAAGCGAGGGGAGATGCTTCTTTTTATCCATCACAATGGACAAAAATTTGATTTAAACTTGTGAATCTAGTGTCTTGAACATAGTATTAATTTTTATTGTTTAATGCGTTTTTACTTTTTAAGGTTTTGCTATTTTAATAATTTCACTTACCTTACTGGTATATTTGATTAGGCTATATGTTTTATTTTTGTATCTCAAATCTTAATAAAAGGTTTCGCTAATTCATATTTTTTCATATTGTAATTTGCAATATATATAAAAATAAAAATTAAAAAGTAAGGGAAGCTGGGATCTTAGCTATGCGTCACACTTTTAGCTGGACCAAACATTTTGCCTTTTTAGCAGTGTTAATATAGTTACATACTAGTAGTGGTACATGCTTATTTATCAATTATTTTAATTTTAGATTTTTGTACAACTATATTCAACTTTTGCTAGCTAAAGGCTATGCAAGCTAAGATTGGAAAGGGGCGGGCCCAGATGGTATTCCCATTACAAAAAAGACTATCATAAATATCCAGCTATCCTGCCGGATACTGACATCTATCCAGCTGGATACAGGATAATAGCTGTTATCCAGCCGGATAGTGGTATCTGGCACATCCCTACTCCACATCATTTTTCATTGGAATAGCGATGATTTTTCATTTTCTGTCATTTTTTTAAATATTTTTTTAAAAAATTTGTCACACTGAAAGTGCTATATTTTCTCAAGTATTTGCCAGAGAATAATGAAATTTTTTACACAATGTTGTGCTTGGGTAGAGGTACCTTGGGACAAAAAAAATTTAAAAATCATTTTTTTTTTATTAAAGTTCAAATATTTTGAACTCTTATAACTTTTTACAAATCATTTAGGAGATAGACAAAAGATTCTACTTGTTTCATGCTTTAAAATGACAAAAATGAAGTAAATCAGTCCAGTAGAAGCTGAGATATGACAATTTAGATACATTAAATTTTTAAAAAATCTGGTCAAAAGGTCAACTTTCGTGACCTCATATCTCAGCACCCTAAGGTCACAGAGGTGTGAAACTTTGGGTATCTACCTTTCTCATAAGGGTCCTTAAGTGTACTAAGTATAAACAAAATCGGACATGGTTCACATTTTTGGTGTCTGATTTGACATGGAATGACCCAGCAATAAATCTATGTCTAAAGCTCAGAGAAAATTAGAAAAGTATGAAAATAATTCACCTGCAGGAGCTGGAACTTCTTGTGCTTCAGCCTCTCTATCACTAGGTTCATTGTCATCTTCTGAAACATAAGGATTTACTTCAGATTCTTCCTCATTTTCATCTGGACTGTCAATAGCTGTTGGTTCAACTTCCATTTTATCTGTTAAGTAAAATTTAAATCTAGAGATATATCTAAAAAAAATTCCTTTTGCTTTGGCCCATTTCTATTTGTTTGCATCTTATCCATTTGTGGTAAGACAGACTTCCAGAAGTCTACACATTTCTTTAGACATTTTTCTGTCAACATATATTTAAAACAAATTCCACAGATTGGAAAAATGTTGCATTACACAGATACAAAGAATAACCATTTCAATACAGGATAAATACCCTAACTAGTTGAGCTTAGTTCGTTTCATCATCATGACCTTTCATTAACCCATAAAAAAGATGCATTAATTCAATTCTTCATAATTCTTACTGAACAGAACTTGTACATCCCCTAACCTAAACTAGCCCATCCTATGCCTAACATCTGGAAAATAAATGGAGGCTAACTGGGTATTTACCCAAAATAACAAGAGTTGGTCACAAAAGGGCAGGGCTGGGCTGAGTTGCTTCCTGAGCAAAAATTACTGTACACTAGTTATTAGCATTACTATACAGGTAGTCCAAAAGTCCCCATCTATTTTGCTGAAATAAAAGTATTTTAGGATAAAAATTTAATGACAATTAGATGCACACAGTATTTATCAATCTAAGGTCCAAGATTTAACACAAGCAGTCTCTGCAAATTTCAAATGTGTCCACTGCATTGCAGAACACTTCTCACGCATCTCTGGGGTTATTTTGGCAACTGCCATGACAATGCAGGGTCACAGACCCTGCATGTCCGTAACTAACATTTTGTAAACTTCAGACTTTATAAAGCCCCATGCGAGTCTAATGGTGTTAAATTCAGTGTGTGTGCTGACCAGGGTCTGCTTCCACCCTGTTGAATCCAGAAATTGGTAAGAGTTCACGAAGGTATGCCTAAACAATGTTTGCATAGTGACATGGAGTTCCATATTGGGAGAGTTCTAGGATGAGTGACCTAGAGACAAACACTACACCAAGGGAATTAACTGAAATTTGGTACATAGGGTAGTTTTGGCCAGAGAACACAAAATTCTAAATCTAAGGTTAGTCCACCCAATAGTTTTTGAGATACAAGTCAGATCAAATTCAGGTCACCTCATGACCCTCCTTTTTTAAAGGTCAAATATCTTAACTATTTTTAAGAATATTTCAGTCAACCTATATATCTGAAATAATGAGAGGCTGAGACCTCCAAATACGCACGTTTCATCGTTATAGGGTAATAAATAAAAATTTGGTCAACCTTTATTTAAGGTTGAATTTTGACCTTTAGCCAACAACTTCACAAAAAAAATTTATAAAACAAATTAGACAAAGTTCTTCTGCATAAAACAATTATAAAATATTTGTATATAGAGCTCATAAAAAGTAGAAATTATCTAGAATTACTAAATATTGTTGGTTTAATTTTTTTTTTTTTGCTACCATCCCTGCAGTTCTATTAATAAACCCAAGTAAAACAAAACCCAAATACGTATACAGTATTCCCTCGAATATCGCGGGGGTTACATTCCAGAACCCCCCGATAGGTGAAAATCGCGATAGGTGAAAACCCGCGAAGTAGAAACGATATGTTTATTACGTATTTTACGCCTTTATAAACCCTCCCCGCACTCTTATAAACCTTTCCCACGCTCTTATAAACACTTTCTACACTCGGAGTATGAAAGAGACTAACTATTTTAAAAAGAAAACATTTGTATATACAGTATTTTTTAATAATTTTACCAACATTAAAATTTCGTATGGGTACTCACCAGCGAAGATACTAAAACTTGAATGATGACGATGACGATGAATTAGCTGTGCAGTACTGAACGATGAAGGTGATGACGATGATGAGATGAATGTACTGCACAGCAAAGAAGAGCATTACATCTCTTCTAAATGAATAACACGTGGAAGCGAACTGAGCAAGGCGAGATGCTGAATGCTTCGGTAGGCTGCAGATCGAGATGCGACGAACGCTAAGCCAATCAGCGCCCAGGATACTGAACAGCGTGCTCTGATTGGTCGCGTCTCATCCATCGGCCAATGGTGTGCCGTGTACGGTATCATATAGGCAAAGTAGCTCAAGCAGCACAAGCTTCGCTGGTTTTCCTATCTCGCGGTTCTTTGTCAACTCAATTAGAGTACGTATTTTATTTTGGCTAGAAAAAACTGCGATGTACCGAGTCCGCGAAATGTGAACCGCGATATGGCGAGGGACTACTGTATATTTATTTTTCCTTTACAGGCAAAATAGAATAGTATAAATTTGTAGAATAATAATCATCAAATATTAGAAGTGATAAATGCAGTAACACTAAATTTAAACCACGGTGAATAAATCAATTTGGCCAAGATCCCTTAAGGAGGAGTAGAAAGAATACTTACAGGATTAAAATCCATCTCTTCATCATACTCTGAGAAAGTTTATGACTTGATTAAAGAGACTTGTGCAGTAACTGCACAAATTATATATAGAGCAATCTAGACCACAGTGGGGTTCCGAAGTTCGAGAGACTCAAACTTCATGATTCTGCATAGTTGTGATCACTTTTTTATACCAAAAATCTGCATATTCGTGATTTTTTACCAAAAATCTGCATATTCGTGATTTTTTATTTTCTGTATTATTATTATTGTTTATTAGCAACATATTTAGTTTGATTTAATCTGCTTTAATTTTATCCTGTATTTTTCAGATATCATTTTGAAAAAATAACCTAGTTTTTGGTCTAGAGTATTTAGTCAAAATGGCTCCAAAACAAAGTAGATAGTGTTAGTCAATCTAGTAATAAAAGAACCAAAAATGTCACTGATTTGGAGATTTGTACTGTACTGTACATAATTGTAATATTTTTTTTTTCTTAGATTGCTATCAATTTTTCTAAGCTCTGGCATGCATTAGCAAAAATTAATGGAAAATGGATTCCAATGTTCGTGATTTCGAAGTTTGAGACAATTTTGTCAGTCCCACTTAATCACGAACTTCGGAACTCCACTGTATTTTGAGTCTTCAGGCAGGGCAGACAAGGAACACAAACTCAAGGGATCTTGAAAGTATCAAAAGTCACACTGAAGATAGCAATTCAAATGAATCTTCAATCAGTAATACTGTAATCCCAAAACAGCATAATTTGTGCGAAAGACATTCTCCCTTAGGTTGGAGAAACCTGCTAAAAGCAGCAAGATCCAACATAGGATTTGTCGCGCATGTTCTACTTTTTTTGTTCATGTTTGTGTACATAAAAACAGAATTTAGATGTGTTTACAATTATTCACACAGTTTTTTAGGTTTGTATTTAGTAGGGTAATATATTCAAATTTCAGAAGGCTTAACTACAAAAAAACAAAAGGAATCAAAGGGTTCATCAAACCTTCAAGGAGTTATTATTGGTATCAACAAAGCTAGAAGTCAGGGAGCACACACTAATTTTATATATATATATATAATATATATAATATATAATATATATATATATATATATACACACACACACATACAGGGTGGGCCGAAAGTCTGGATCCATAGGAAAATATTTATTTTAATACATAAATTACAACAAATGGTAAATACTTAAAATGAATATCAACTTTAACTCGTAAATGCGTATCCGTGATACTGTACAGTGGTTCGTACTCCAGTATAAACAACAAATTATAACAAATGCTCAAATTGGTGGGTCATTCTCTGTCAGATCAACCAAAAAAAATTGAAATTAACACCCTCATCTCTCATATTTTGCTGAAATTTGGTTTATAGAGAGTTTGTGAGCCCTGAATCCATTTCTGAAATTATAAGGTCAATCCGACCAACAGTTCAAGAGATATGACCTCGGGCAATTTGAGGTCACTCGCGAGGTTACTAACATTTGGCGAGCCATAACTTGGGTAATAATTGTCATAATTATATAAAAGTATATATATTTAGAATCAGAAAACGACAAGGAATCCAAATATGCAAGTTTTAGAACTCTAGGTTGAAAAATAAAAAAGTTACACTGTAACCAAAATTTGAGGTCACGATTTAACCTCTGGGGTATCAAATGAGAATTTTTTTTTTAAATGTAAAAAATGAAGGCATAGCCATTGGCTATTAGAATCAGCAAAAAAAAGTTTGTTTATGTTAGTATTTTTCATGTAACTAACATATAAGTGAACACCATATTCATAAGTTGTGCGTCAATTCTACCTATTTTTTCACACTTAAGCTCATAATTTGACCTATAGAAATTAAAATTACATTTTTTATAGATATAAAAAACAAAGTCAGAGTTCTTGACTAATAGAAACAATCATAAAAAGTTTGTTTATGTTGGTACTTTTCATGTAACTACCTTATAAGTGAACACCATATTTATAAATTGCTTGTCATTTCAAGGAATTTTTTTATCTTAGCTATCAATTTGACCTCAAGCTCCAAGAATTTAATAAAAATTGTATTTCACTGCTAATCTACACTGGCAATAATAGTTATAATAGTGAAACAGGAAGACTAAGCTCACATGTAGCCTAAACAAACCTGTTGAAACATGTTGCTACTTGTCTAAGTGCAGAATCAACACAGATAGTTGCAAAATTTCTTGTCTACAGGTTAGTACAGTTCCAGCCAGCACTGTGGGTGGCTGGTGGGTATGGTGTTTTAATGAGCCTCAGAGACTATCAAGGCCTAAAATATTAAGTGTGTATAGCTATATATTTTCTAAAAAATATATATTACCTAATTGTAAATCCTATATCTTTACAGATCAAAATACAATGGTTCGGCACTTGAAATACTGCCAGGACCCTATTCAAAAACACAAGAAACGCATAACAATCAATCTTAGAAAAGTGACTGATGTACTTGTTGAAAAATGTGCTGGAAGAGTGAAAAGAGACTCATTGTTGTGTGTGAACTGCTGGACACTGATAATGAAAAACCCCACTATACTTAGTACCACTGAAAACAACGAGTCTGAGCAGGATTCAAATGAATCATCTACTATCAGTAGCTTGAGTAACATCTCTTCAATTCAAGATCTGGACAATGACAGTGATTGCTTGATAAAGGAAAATCCTTCAACTTCAGTTGAACCAGTTCTAGCATTTCTGGACCAAACACCAGTTTAAAAAAGTAAGTAATAAATTAATATAATAACTTATACTTTACTACAAGGTCTGTTTGATCTACTATATAGCCAATTATATAGCATTTAAGGTACTATAATTAATATTTAATTACTAATATTCAGGTGTGTGAAACCTTTTTTTCTGTTCTTTTCAGAAGGGCTGTCATTAAGCCAGAAAAAGCGCAAGGCTCGTGGTAAGCTATCATCTGCTCAGAAACACCTGAAGGAGAGGCTAGAACTCAGTTATGGTGTTCAAATTACCGAGGAGGTAAGTGATACTTCAAAACCTGAAACTAAATCTGAAAAACATCTAGACAAATTAATGAATGAATTGAAACAGTCATTCCTGGAGAGCAAATGTCACCATCACAAACTACAAATATTGACACTCTCACCATACACAATTGAAAAAACAGCTAGTTTCTTTCAAACTACAACATACATGGTGAAAAGAAGCCGTTCACTTATATCAGAACATGGAATCCTTCCGAAGATTCCACTAATGAGCAAAGGAAAAGTGATATCTGAAGAACACAAAGATATAGTTAGAAGATTCTATGAGTCAGAAGAGGTTAGTCGTATGTGTCCTGGCCAAAAGGATTGCGTGAAAGTTATCAGTGCTGAAGGTGCAATGAAGGTGCAAAAATGATTGGTCCTCGGGAATTTAAGCGAGATGTTTGAACTATATAAAAATGATGAAAAGAATCCCAAAATAGGATTTTCCACATTTGCAAAATTACGGCCATCATATTGTGTGCTTGCCGGTAGTGTTGGGACTCATTCTGTCTGTGTGTGCACATACCATCAAAATCCAAAATTGCAGCTGGCTGCATTGGGAGAAAGGTCTTTCATACAAGGATCTTATGGATTACAGTGTCTGCAGTACAGAAAGAGAGACTTGCATGATGCAACTTTGCAATGATTGCCCAAGAGAAGAGGGTGTCCTGGATTTTCTTGAGTTACTTGACAGTGTGAAATCAGCTCCAAATGAAATATCTTACAAGCAATGGGTGACTGTTGACCGTTGTACAATGGTTGATAAGGTGGAGCCACTTCATGAATACTTATCATCCCTAAGCATGAAAATATCCCGCATGGTTCATCATCACTTTGTTGCTCAGCAACAATCACAGTACTTCAAGCAGTTGAAAGAAACACTACCACCTCAGAGCGAGGTAGTTATAGTAGGTGATTTCTCTGAGAATTATTCTTTCATTGTCCAGGATGCTGCCCGAGGGTTTCACTGGGACAATTCACAGTGTACAGTTCACCCTTTTGTCATCTATTATAGATCATCTGCAGACCAGGAACTTAGCCATTTTAGTGTCTGTTTCTTATCTGCATCACTAAAACACAACACTATAATGGTTTACTCATTCATATTGAAGCTTATGACATATGTTAAATTCAGATGCCCACAATTGAAGAAGGTGCACTATTTCTCAGATGGATGTGCTGGCCAATATAAGAACAGATACAACTTCACAAATCTCTGTTACCATGAAGAGGATTTTGGTCTGTCTTGTGAATGGCACTTCTTTGCTACATCCCATGGCAAAAATGCATGTGATGGGATTGGAGGAACAGTGAAAAGAGCTACTGCTCGTGCCAGTTTGCAGAGAACTACAGAGAGGCAAATTCTTACACCAGAACACATGTTTCAGTTTTGTGAAGAAAACTTGAGCAAGAAGATAAATTTTTTCTTTGTAACTACAGCTGATTTGAAAGATGCAGAAGAACGGTTGGAACATCGATTCAAGGATAGTAGGGCTATTCCTGGAACTCAGAAATATCATAGATTTGTTCCCCTAAACAAGGAAGAACTGATGGTGTATCCCATTTCAAGTGGCATTGAAGAAAAGAAAAGAATAAGGAAAAGTCATTTTACTAATGAACCTGCAATGCTTGGTAACCTAAAATGTGTCAAACCAGGAGAGTATGTTGGCTGCATTTATGACATGCAAGTTTGGTATGGAATTGTGGAGGAATATTGTGAAGAGTTTGATGATTTCACTGTGAACTTTCTACATCCCTCTGGGTCATCAGGATCAAGTGCATATTATTATCCATCAAACAAGGATTCATGTGCAGTGCCAGGACATCATATATTAACTGTAATGAGTTGTCCTACCCTAAGAGGAGGCAGCAGAATTCAATACATTTTTCCACAAAAAGAAATTGATGAGAGCATCGAGCATGCAAAAATTGTATTAGGCTAGCACATGAATCCTCTAAGTAGGTCTTCCCCTTTCACTATTATAACTATTATTGCCAGTGTAGATTAGCAGTGAAATACAATTTTACATTTTTTGCCTTTGTTTTTATATCTATAAAAAAATGTAATTTTAATTTCTATAGGTCAAATTATGAGCTTAAGTGTGAAAAAATAGGTAGAATTGATGCACAACTTATGAATATGGTGTTCACTTATATGTTAGTTACATGAAAAATACTAACAAACTTTTTTTTGCTGATTCTAATAGCCAATGCCTATGCCTTCATTTTTTACATTTAAAAAAAAAATTCTCATTTGATACCCCAGAGGTCAAATCGTGACCTCAAATTTTGGTTACAGTATAACTTTTTTATTTTTCAACCTAGAGTTCTAAAACTTGCATATTTGGATTCCTTGTCGTTTTCTGATTCTAAATATATATACTTTTATATAATTGTGACCATTATTACCCAAGTTATGGGTCGCCAAATGTTAGTGACCTCAAATTTCCCGAGGTCATATCTCTTGAACCGTTGGTCAGATTGACCTTATAATGGTCGGCGTGGGTGGGATGAGCACGCCCCCGCGCGTGACCTACCCCACCTCTCTCCTTGACCTGCCTATGCATCCGGGTGAGGTATCCTTTTCCACTCCCCCTTGTAGTCCAGCCTCCCCTGCACCTCCGGTGAAGGGAGGGGCCTTCTGGATACCCCTCACATCCCCTTCTCTGCATCGCTCTCCCCCGGGCATCCGGGTGACTCCTCTTCAGGAGGATTTGCCGGCATCAGGTCAGTTTCCACATCGCCCCCCCGTCGGGGTGACCCTCGCCTTCGCCCACGTTCAGCATCCCCCATTGGGCCCCGGGGCTTTCCAATCCCCTTGTTAATCTCGGGCCGCCCGATCGGCCCACCCACCCCATAACCATCCATTTCACAGACTTTCCTACCCCTCCATATACTTCGCTCCTGCAGTGGAACATCCGCGGGCTCCTGGTAGGCCTCGAGTCTCTCTTCTCTCCTGGCCTCCAGGTGTCCGGCATGTTTCTGCCTTCAGGAGACGATACTGGGCTCCCGTTCCCTCCCTCGAGTGTCCGGCTACTGCAGGCTCCCTTCCCCGCCTCTCGATGGGGTGGGTAGGGGGGGCTCCGCGGTCTTCGTGCACCGCTCCGTCCCTTTCCGCCCCCTCCCGCTCCATACTGTCTTGCAAGCTGTGGCCGTGCGCCTTTCTTTGTGGCGTCAGCTCACGGTCTGCTCTCTTTACCTCTCCCCTAACGTATGCCCTCCATGACCTAATTCTGCAGCTTCCCCACCCTTTCCTGCTTCTCGGGGACTTCAACAGTCGGGACCCGGCCTGGGGGGACGTTTGCTCCACCTTTCTCTCCGGGACCCTTCTCTCCCTTATGGACGAGCTAGAGTTCACCTTTCTGAACGATGGCTCCCCAACCTGCCTCCACTCCGCCCATGACAGTTTCACCTGTATTGATCTTTCCCTGGTTTCCCTCGATATCGTGACGGAGTTCACCTGGGAGGTCCTGCCGGATTCTTCCAGCAGTGACCATTTCCCTGTGTCTTACCCCAACCCGTCTCCTCCCCCCACCTCTGTCCGCCCGCGCTGGCTGTTCGCCCGAGCGAAATGGGCCTCATACACGAGGTGCACGGCGATCTCGCCGTCCATTCCTGCCTTTCCCTCCGTTAGTGAGGCCCTCGCCTTTCTCGAAAACAAGATCCTCTCGGCTGCCACCAGTTGCATCCCCCATACCTCAGGCTCCCCCAGGCCGCGCAGCGTCCCATGGTGGACCCCAGAGTGCTCCCGTGCCGTTCAGGAGCGGCGCCGTGCTGGCCGTCGCTTCTACTGGACCCGCCAGCCAGAGCATAAGATGGCGTTTCAGCTCCTGAAGGCAGTGGCCCGTCGGGTCTTGAAACTAGCCCGGCGTACCTCCTGGCGGAGTTACGTGTCCGGGATCTCCTCCTCGACCGCCCCCTCGACTGTTTGGCGCAAGGTGCGTAGCTTTGAGGGGACCCGTGTCCCCCCTCGACCCCCGGTGCTTCGGGTCGGGGACGAGTTCGTGTCCGATCCGGAGGCCGTCGCGAACGCACTCGCGGCGCACTTCGCAGCCATCTCCAGTTCCGATTCCCCCCACTCCCGCCGCGACCCACCGGAATTTCCACCTCATAGGGATGACCCCTATAATCACCTCTTCCACATGACAGAGCTTCGGGAGGCCCTCCGCCCCCGGCCCCGATAATATCCCCTATGACTTGTTACGGCACCTCCACCCCTCTGCTCTCAGCTTTCTACTGGACCTCTATAACCGGATTTGGTTGGAGGGTTCATTTCCGGACCGATGGCGTGAGTCCATCGTCGTCCCCATCCCGAAGCCCGATAAAGACCCCTCACTCCCGTCGAACTATCGCCCCATTTCCCTAACATGCTGTGCCTGCAAGGTGATGGAGGCGATGGTCGCCTCGCGGCTGTCCTTTACCTTGGAGGCGAGTGACCAGTACCCTGCTACCCAGGCTGGTTTCCGGCGCTTCCGGTCTACCACCGACCCCCTCCTTCTCCTTAGCCATGACGTGCAGGAGGCTTTCTCCCGGTGTCAATTTGTACTCGCCGTCTTTTTCGACCTCCAGAAGGCCTACGATACTACCCAGCGGAGCGCGGTCTTCGACTGCTTACGCTCCCTGGGTTTCGTAGGCTTTCTCCCTTCCTTTATTTATAACTTCTTGTCCGCCCGTTCTTTCCGCGTCCGCATCGGTTCTGCCCTCTCTGACCGCTTTCCGTTGGAGGAGGGTGTCCCTCAGGGTAGTGTCCTTAGCATCTTGTGTTTCTCACTCGTGATGAACACAGTCGCTACGGTCCTGCCTACATCCATTCGTAGCTCCCTCTATGCCGATGACCTGGCTATCTATTGCTCTGGCCGCCTCCCGTCTTTGGCTGAACGTCGGCTCCAGCTAGCCAGCGACGCGGTGGTTCGCTGGGCGTCCTTGGTTGGCTATGCTTTCTCACCCTCTAAGTCTTCCAGTATGCTTTTCCGTCCTCGGCGCCTCCGTCTGTCGCATACCTTCGCCCTTACCCTTGCCGGCACTCCTCTTCCCCTCGTCCCATCCGTTAGATTCCTGGGTATGACCCTCGACGGATTTTTCGGTTGGGTTCCACACCTTAGGCGGTTGCGGCAAACATCTCGCCGCACCCTCTCCCTTTTGGGTCATCTGTCCAACACGACCTGGGGGCGGACAGGCGTACTCTGCTGCGCCTGTACACCTCCCTGGTGCAATCCCGTGTCGACTACGGCTGTGTGGTCTACAGCTCCACCTCCTCTCCGGCACTCCGTATGCTGGATCCTCTTCTCCACCGTGGCCTTCGCCTGGCGTCGGGTGCCTTCCGCTCGTCCCCTGTCGCTAGTCTTCAGGTGGACTATGGACACCCCCCCCTGCCCCTTCGCCGGGGCCTTCTCATGGCGAAGTGTTACCTTCGCATCTGCCGCCTTCCGATGTCCCTACTCTTCTCCGCGATCTCCCAGGTGCTACCCCGGCCTGACACGTGGCATTTCGCTGCCTCTCTGGCCAAGATTTTCTCGTCCCTGGGGATCCCCCCAACCTCTATTCTGCCGTTCTCCTTCGATCTGTCGCCCCCCTGGCGGACCACCCCTATCTGCCGTTGCCAGGCACTCCATGGCCTGTGTAAGGAGTCTCTTCCTGCCGTCCTCCGGTCTTCTTTTCTGGCCCATCTTCCCGTCCATTCGGACAACGTTCCCGTCTACACCGACGGCTCGCGCTCCCCTGCAGGTGTCGCGGCCGCCGTCTTCTCTCCGTCATTGTCACCTACCTCCCGGGGTATCCCCCTGCCGGTTCAGGCCTCCATCTTTTCCGCGGAGCTCTTTGCCCTTCTGGAAGCCCTCCGTCTGGTATCGGGTTGTTCGCGGACCCCCTCGTACGCCTTATTCAACAGGAGTACCATGTCCTGCACACCGTTCACCGGGTCACCTTCTGCTGGGTTCCCGCCCATGTTGGTGTTTCCGGTAATGAGGCGGCGGACCGCATAGCCCGGTCCGCCGCCTCGCTGCCTCCCCTCCCCCGCCCGCTCCCCTTCTCAGACTATGTGCAGGTCTTTCGTTCCTTTTACGACCGCATGTGGCAACAGTCCTGGGACGATGCCACCGGAAATAAACTCTGGTCCATCCGCCCCCGTCTGTCATATTGGGTGTCCTCTTTCCACCGCTCCAGACACAAAGAGGTCGTCCTTGCGCGGCTTCGCATCGGCCATACGCGCCTCACGCACGGCTATCTTGTGTTCCGGCAGGAGGCTCCTCATTGCGCCTCCTGCCAGTCGCCCCTCACCGTCTCTCACATCCTTGTGGAATGCCCCACCCTGTCGTCAGTATGTCGTCGCGCCTTCCCATTCCTTTCTGATTTCCCCCTCCCCGAACGTTTACGCCTTATGCTCGCTGAGAGCCCTCTCTTCTCGCTTGACCATCTTTTCCTCTTCCTCTCCCAATCTCGCATCCTATCTGAGCTTTAGGTGACTTCTCACCTGTAGTCCGCTGTTCTCCCTTTTCTAGTGCCTTTTCTCTTTCTCGTATTCCGCCTCGCCATGATATCCGCTACCATATAGCGGGAAGTGGCGGTAAACGCCCCAATACAAAAATATATATATACACACAGGGTGGGCCAAAAGTCTGGATCCATTAGGAAAATATTTATTTTAATACATAAATTACAACAAATGGTAAATACTTAAAATGAATATCAACTTTAACTCATAAATGCATATCCGTGATACTGTACAGTGGTTCGTACTCCAGTATAAACAACAAATTATAACAAATGCTCAAATTGGCAGCCTCTGACACACACACTTAGGGATGGAATTTATGATTTTTAATAATTCTTTGAATTGAAGTTCTTGAGATGCGTGTTTCATTTGATAATTTCTTGTTGACTTTACTGGACTATTCGTTAAAGTTTCATATACCATTGCAGAGGTATTTTCATCAGTTGCAGTTTTTGGACGACCAGAACGCCATCGATCATGTACACTTCCTGTTTCTTTGAAACGTTTAAACAACTTGCCAACAGTCGCATGTGTTACTGGATGCTTATCAGGATGATTTCTATTGAATTTGGTAGCAACTTCTCTGTGTGTAGCGCCCTGTCTTGCGTACATGAGCACAAGTTCTACCCGGTCTTCTGTTAGATTCGAAGCCATTTCTGGGCTGAAATAAAAAAAGTATTTGAGTACTTATACTGGAGTACGAACTACTGTACAGTATCACGGATACGCATTTACAGGTTAAAGTTGATATTCATTTTAAGTATTTACCATTTGTTGTAATTTATGTAGCGTCGGTAGGAGTGAGTTGAGCCGCCAATTTACATATTTCTATGCCACACCTATAATACCTATCATATATGTCTGATGGTTTCATGGAAGGATAGTTACTAAATGATTTATACTATGCTGTAGGGGTGATAGGCTAATTCTAATATTAATCATAAAAATGGAAAAGTATGTGGCTCACCGTATACTCCAGGTCATGGGGTGAGTTGAGCATTAGGGTGCATCAAACGCCCTTAGGTTCTTGGATTTTAATGTCTATTCTCTCAAATGTTACACTTGTTGCTAGAAGTGTGTCTGCCAAAAAATAATTAAATCGGAGGTGGTCCTGGGTGGCCACCAGTCACTTTTATATTTTTGCGGCAATTTTCGGGGGCCGCGCTATGTAAAAATATCTTTTTTTTATTTACCAACCAGTTGACTACTTACATTGTTTCTTTTAATATAGAGTTGCTAAGGGGTGATTTACATAACATTTGAGAGAATAGACATTAAAATCCAAGAACCTAAGGGCGTTTGATGCACCCTAAAGGGGTGATTTACATAAAACATGTACCATAAACGAAACTTCACTTATAGTCTAATAATATCCTTTATTGTCTTTCAGAAACAATGGAAGCTGTAACAATGGAAACTAAGAAGACCAGATTAGCAAGTGCCATTTTTGGTCTTGGCAATGCTCTTACAGAAGGAGATGGTACATTGACAGGAGTCCGCCTCCCAACTTGCCAGCAGGTTCTTCGATGCGTGATGTGGCACATCCAGAAAGAAATATGTGAAGGCAAACAAACACAGCCACTCAAATGGAAATCTGCCAGCATAGTCCTTATCCAGCTGAAAACATTCTACACTAAAGCAAATATTCCTATGCTTTCAGACCATCAATGCTGCAAACTAATACTTGATCTTCTTAATGACAATAACAAATTGCGTCAAATACCTGTTTCTCGCAGAGAATCTCCAAACACTTTGGCTAAGTTGCAATCCATGAATGAACGTCTTGATAAGACCTTTGGTGTATGGACAAAAGATGCAATGACAAACATTAAGAATGAGGAAGATAGAGCATTTTTAGAGTCAATGAAATCTGACAGAGTAGCCTCATTTGGTAGTGTTGACAAGAAGAAAGCTGATAAAGATCGTAGAAAAGAAAAACGCATCTTAGCGGAAGCTTCAAGACGAGAACGTCATGAATCATCCAGTGTACAAGAGATGAAAAGTTCTGTATGCTCTGATGATAGTGCCTCTGCAGATAGCTTGGAAGAAACTGAAGAAGAGGCGATTCCAGAGCTTCAAAGGAAGCGTAGTCACCACAGATCAACATATGCAGGTACGTCTGCCTTTATTCCTCATGATATTCTGAAAAGGCCTTCAGTCATGTCTGTTGCTACTCGACTAAACATAACTCCTGTTCAACAGGCTGTGCTCACCAAAGCTGTAATTCAAGAGGCAGGAGGTGATCCACGTCATGTGGCCAAGTCGTATTCAACTGCTGATAAGGCTCGATGATCAATAACAAGTGCTATCGCCAAAGATATTCGAGAAAATTGGATCGCCCCAACAGCTGCAACACTTCACTGGGATGGCAAGCAGATGCATATGCTCACAAACAAGAATGGCAAGGAAGAAAGATTGCCAGTGTTGGTTGGGAATGCCACTGATGTAAAGCTACTGGGAGTGGCTAGATATCCTCATGGAAGTGATATGTCATCAGGTGACATCATTGCCGAGCACACTTACACGTTTCTACATTCATGGAAGTGCAAACAGTCAGTTGTCAACTTATGTTTTGACACAACAGCATCAAACACTGGACACGTTACAGCTGCCTGTGTTACCATTCAATCAAAACTGGACCGTGCTCTTCTGTGGTGTGCATGTCGCCATCATGTTGGAGAGGTAATCCTGGATCATGTGTTTGACGCTCTCAAAATTGAGACATCAAAGTCTCCAGAAGCATCTTTGTTCCAAAGATTCCAGAAGAATTGGGAACGCATATCGCATGCAAAGGATGAAAGTTTAACCAAAATTGACATTTCAATGTACAATGACGATGCACAACAACTGCTTTTATCCTGCAAAAACAAGGTTTTAAGCACAATCCGCACAAGCGCTTCATACTGTAGGGAAGACTACAAGGAAATGGCACAACTCTGCCAGGTAGTCCTCGATGATGATGTCACAAAACAAGGAACACTCCACAGACCTGGGGCCATGCATAAAGCAAGGTGGATGTCAAAGATTCTTTATTCCATCAAAATATGCCTACTTGAAGAGCAAATTTCTGTACTACCTCGAGGAACTAACACAACATCAACAGGAAAAACTGAAGGAGTTTGTTGTTTTTGTTGTTTATATTTATTGTGATTGGTGGCTCATATGTCAGTCTGCTTCAAATGCCCCATGGTTTGATTTGTGCTTATACAAGACTCTGCTCAACTATAAAGCTGTCAACTCAATCATTTCAGTCAGCGCTGTGAAAGCCTTTGATAGACATTTGTGGTATTTAACCCCAGAACTGGTGTTGTTTTGGCACTGTTCAGCAATGCAGTACCTCAAAAGGAGCATTGTGCCCTTGCAGATGTGTTACTGGCCATACAACCAGATGAAATGCCAAGCACTCCAAACACCACTACGGTTCTGGATATGGCAAACCGTCATTTCCAAAAATTACAGAAGCGACAACCTGGCTGATCTTGTGAATGAGGACTCGTGGTTTACAGTGAACCTTCTTCACCTGGATATGACCTTCCTAACAGAGGATGTTGACAATTGGCAGAACAATGACCACTTCAAGGCAGCCAAGTCCATTGTGGATGGGTTAAATGTTGTGAATGACCCTGCGGAGAGAGCAGTAAAGCTCACAACTGATTTTGTCTCAGCTGCAAGAGGAGAAGACCACTTCCAAAATCTTCTTCAAGTGGTTGAATGTGACCGCAAAGCGAGGCCAAATTTGCGGAAACGAGCAAAGTTGGAGTAGTGACATTGGCGTTGTGTTTTATACATTTTCAACTTTCAATCAATGTAAATATAGTAATACCAAATATTTGTATATTAGTATTATAAGTAATACCGAATATTTGCCGAATATTCGGTGCATCACTACTAAATATATAAAAGTGGCCGGTGGCCACCCAGGACCACCTCCGATTTGATTTATTTTTTGCATACATACTTCTACCAACAAGTGTAACATTTGAGGGAATAGACATTAAAATCCAACAACTTTTTGAAAATCATGGGGCGTTTAATGCACCCTATTGAGCATGGTTTCGTTTGTGAGAGTGAGTAACTTTTTAAAACTAAAATTAGCTAACACTAGGAAGACTAGCTACATAACTATTAACATATTCATAGCTATGTAACATATATTGTTTGTCTATTGTTTCTTGGCCTTTTTGTAGGCCTGGAAAGAATGGTCCAGGCCTACAATATGGAACTTTCTTGCAGAACACCTCAAACCATGCAGCAAACACCTCACTCACCATCCACCCATTGTCTGAGAAGGCATAATGCGTCCCAGGGTAAGGCTTAGACCCTCGCCATGTGCTCCAGAACTTCTTGCCTTTGAAGACAATGAATGGTGGGGGCTTCTCTCCAGCAGCAGATATTCCAGCCATGACTGTAGTTGCTTCCCTGCCGGAGGTTGCCGTTACACGTGATGCTTTCTCACCTGCAGGTGAAATGATTTTTGTCTTTTGTGGGTCAGTGAACAAACAGGTTTCATCAATATTCCATACACATTCTGGGTGCCCTTCAATGTTTAGGTTCCTCATTTGTTTTTTGACATTGTTAAAATACTCATAAATTATTTCTGGGTTACTAGCTGCTGTTTTTCTAGTTTTCTCCAGAGCTGAAGGAATCTTAACCGAGAGTCCATACCTCCTCATGAAGCCTGTGAGCCAGTCATCCCCAGGCAAACCATCCTTGAATTTGCAATATTTACGTAAGTGATTGCCAACAGTAGTGTCACTATTGATGTTGGACTTCACATAGCTCTGGATGATGGTTTGCACTTCCTTCCTCGTTTGCCCAAATCCCCATTGGGCTTTGATCTTTATGCATTGGGCAAGTTCCTGTTCAGCCTCACGAGGAAGAGAGAGTTGGCCTCCCGATTTCTTTGAGGGTGAAGGGCGTGGCTCAGGTCTGTCCAACCTTCTCTGAAGAGTCATCCTATCCACTTTGTATTGCGCAGCAGCTGCTCTGACACTAAAGCCATCATCTTTCACAGCTTTAATTGCAGCACTGAGCTTATCTTTATGAACTGGATCTCTTTTTCTCTGGTAAGTGCGAGGCATTTTGCCTTTCTTACTGTGCACTGCACCAAGCTAGCTTATTTGCATAGAAAACAATATATCTGCAAAGAAAATAAATGCATTAACATCATAATGGCATCCAACTGGGATTTTTGTAACTGAGAAACATAGGCTCAACTCATCCCATGGTACCAGAAATGCCTGGGGTGAGTTGAGCCATTACCAAAGTCAACACCAACTTAATGTTTGGACTGATATACCATTTTGGCTCCTAAAATTTAATAATATAAACCTTTCCCTACATTCACTTCAAATTTCCAGACAGTGACATTGAAAATAGTGTTGCCAGGCAAATTTGAAAAAAACTTTTTCTGGCTCAAAATTTTTTTGAGGTGCAAAACCATAGGATCACTTTGAACCTCAGTAAAACAGGTTTGTTTTTAATTCAACTCAACAACCTGTTGTGGTGTTATAGTACAAGACAAACTTTCAACATGTATATCCATCTTTCATGATTTAATTTTTTGTAGGAATTGGGGGCCCCTGGATCAACTCACCCCAGGCAGTCGGGGGTGCTCAACTCACCCCTACCGACGCTACAGGGTGTCCCAGAATTAAACTATTTCAATGAAATCGGACAAATTTTTTAAAAACACTTTTATTTATGTTTATCATGTTTAATTTGTGTTAAAATTGTATAAATTTCTAAATTTTATTTTCATAATTTTTTCATTATCTGGTCCAATGAAAGACCATCTGTAAGTCATAGAATGGCAGACTCTCCAAAAGTTAACGCGTGGCTTGGAATGACCAAATCCAAAATTTATGGCCCATTCTTCTTTGCGGAAGCAACTGTAACAGGTACTGTCTACCTTGATATGCTTCAGCAGTTTCTCGAACCACAGCTTCTTGATGATGGCATTCTTGATAATGTTGTGTTTCAACAAGAAGCATTGATCTTTTGGCGATAAACCTTTGTTTTTATGAAACCCCATGCAAAGAAATCCAGGGGTGTCAAATCCAGAGAACACGGAGGCCAAGGTCGAGGTCCTCCACGTCCAATCCACCAATTCGGAAGGCGTCTGTTGGGTCATTCCATGTCAACTCCGCCACAAAATGGCACTTTTTGCACTCACCCCTTTCAATTTTGCTCATACTTTGCACAATAGCAGATATACATGCCAAACTTAAATTCTCAAATTATTAGAGCTGACTGACTTTGGTTACTGAGATACAAGGTCACAAAGTTGTGACATTTTGACCTTTTTTGCGTTAAATGACTATTTTCAAAACGGTGTAACTAAAAAACTATTAAAGCTAGAGCATTGATTTTGGTCTCATTTTAAAGCTCTTTAGTAGCCCCTTGTTTATTGTCTCTTGTTAAATATCTCTACTATGAAAAATAAAAAAAAACCTTCAAAAGTTGACCTTTGACCTTGAATAAAAAAAAAATACCTTCTCCTAAAAAATTCAATTTTTTTACATTAATACCTTGAGTCATGTACAACAAAATCCCAAGAAGCTGTAAGTGGCTGATAACTAGTTCAATGTATAAATGAAGTTGGCATCATTCTTCAATTTTAGATTTTTTTTGTCAGTTCATTTATTTAAAAGTTCTGTTCTGATAAAGTGTCAGTGAAGACTTAGTTCAACTTAACATTATTAGTTCAAAAACCTTTTTGTGACCTGTGCCAAAAGAAGTCTTTTAAAAGACAACCAGGGTTAAACCCCTCGACAGCCCCAAATCTACTGGAGTAGCACTGATCCAAAGGCCCAACTAGTATATAAGTACTGTCAACTTTACAGAGTTGACTCCTGACTTCAAGTTAAAGTTAATTTATTTTTACTAAATACATGTATAAAAATTTATTTAATAATTCATTAATTGTTCATTGTTTTCTTTTCAGGATTTTCTTTGTGCTTTTGTGATTTCAGAGTACAAACATGGAACATTTAAAACTGAAACAGAAGTGTGCTGATCCTTTGCTGCGTCACAAAGGTCAGTGTCGAAAGAAGAGTTTGAGAATTGTACCACAGGAACTTGTAAATAAGTTTCCCGATCTGCACTTAACACTACATCACAGACTTTGTAAGCAGTGTAGAGAACATCTTGAGTCCTTGCCTGAGAAAGGAATAGGCACTTTGAATTCAGACATAAATGATGATTCTTCTTGTAGTAGTGAACCACCTGAAGATCTTGAGAAAATTGAAAATGTTGACAATAGTGATGCATCAACTTCAGAGCAAAACCATGAGATGTGTACTTTGAATGCTTCTTTTGTTTCAATTGGTGAATCACCCATAAAAAAGAGAAAGCTTGTAGAGCAAAAGTCATATGGAGCTAAAAAACTAAGCAAGGTGACAGAGACAGTTAAGAAGAGAATGGAAACAGTTGCAGGAAAGAGATTTCTGACTCACAATTTAAGGAGCCATCTGGAGATGTAGACTGTTTAGAAATAATAAATCAACTCAAGGAAAAATTCAAAAATGAAAATACTAAAAGAAGTGATAAAATAAAAATCCTCACTGTATTGCCCAAAAGTTGGAGCATTAGGAAAATTGCTTCAGAATTTAACACAACAAGGCATACAGCATCTATTGCTAAAAAAATAGTTGAAGAAAAAGGTGTCCTTTCAGACCCAAATCCAAAGGGTGGGAAAAGAATTAAACAGGATACTGTTGACGCTATTAAAGCATTTTATCTTTCAGAAGACATCAGTAGAACAATGCCAGGAAAGAAAGACTATTGTAGTATCATTGACAATGAAAGAGGAAGGATACATTTGCAAAAGCATCTTTTACTTTGCAATTTAAAAGAAGCCTATCATATTTTCAAAGAAAGAAATCCTTTGGTTAAGGTGGGATTCAGTAAATTTGCAGAATTGCGTCCAAAGCAGTGTGTTATTGCTGGAGCAACAGGAACTCACTCAGTATGTGTCTGTACAATTCATCAGAATGCCAAACTTATGTTTGTAGGAGCTGAATTAGAAAAACTAACTGCAAATGATGACACACCTATTAAGAATGTACGTCATTGTGTTGCCTTTATGGAATGCAATCCTGCCTCAGACAATGTGAACAATGTGGAGATCCATCAGATTTAAAAAACAGACTACTGGACATATTTACAAACAACTTCATTGATATCATAAATTTTAAAAAGTGGACCAATACAGATCGGTCAAATCTTGAATCAGTAGAACTGAATACAGATGAATATATTGACCAATTCTGTAACCAACTGAAAGAATACCAGATACATGACTTCAAGACAAAGATGCAAGCAACTTATTACCGTGAAACAAAAATGTCTTTGAAAGATGGTGAGGTCCTTGCTGTGTGTGATTTTGCTGAAAATTATTCCTTTATTCTTCAAGATGAGGTTCAGAGCTTTCACTGGAACAATGAGATGGCTACTCTACATCCATTTGTTATTTACTATAAAAAGGAAGATGAGATTGCTCACCTTAGCTTTGTTATTATTTCAGAGTGTAACATCCATAACACAGTTGCTGTACATTTGTTTCAAAAGCATCTGATAAAATTCCTAAAAGATAATATCTCATCCATCGGTTCCATCCACAAAATAATTTACTTTTCAGATGGGTGTGCAGGACAGTATAAGAACTGCAAAAACTTTTTGAATCTTTGCCATCACAGAGATGATTTTGGAATTGAGGCAGAATGGAATTTTTTTGCAACAAGTCATGGAAAGGGACCCTGTGATGGTGTTGGAGGCACAGTTAAGAGATTAGCTGCAAAAGCTAGTCTACAACGACCTTATGATGAACAGATCCTTACTGCAGAACAGTTATATACATTTGCAAGTGAAAATATTGTAAATATAAAATGTCATTTTTCAACCAATAAAGAGCATGAAGAGGAAAGCCAACTTCTCCAAGAAAGACACTCAACTGCAAGGACTATTGCTGGTACACAGAAATTACACCATTTACAGCCAGTTTCATTGACTTCTCTTAAGGTTAAACATTATTCATTATCAGATTATTCAAATATTGAGAAAGTTACTGAAAAGGAAGAAGTTGTGACTGAGGAGAAAATACATGGTTTTGTTACTGCTGCATATGATGGCCATTGGTGGGTGGCATATGTGCTGGAAAAGATACCAGAGAATAGAGAAGTAAAAGTCATTCCTTCATCCTCATGGCCCAAACCCATCATTTGTGTATCCTGGTCGACCAGATGAATTAATCTTACCATATTCAGATATTCTAACACAAGTTGAGGCATCTACTACTAATGGACGAACATACAGGATTTGCAAAGAAGTTACTTTGAAGGCATCCAAAGCTTTGGCAGATCTACAGCACAGAAAGGTAAGAATTCAAAATTAAAATGGTCATGTAACTATATATACACTGCATACATTTTAAGTTGTGATAAATGGAAATCAATGAGCACTATATCTATACATATTGTATGTACATTTTAATATGTTACTTGTATTTGTTAATTAGGTAGCTATCTAGGTATACATTAAAAATTGTTTTCTCTTCTAGAAATCACAATAATTGGGTGGCCCACAAGAATCTTGTCAACTACTGAAAACCATCACATACATGCACAACATACAGGTGAGGTGGGTAAAGAACAAATATTTAAAAATAAGCATTTGCTTGTTTGTAGAAGGCTGCAGATAGTATGTAGATATGGGTTGTATTTGTGAGAGATTGAGCTGACCTTAGACAAAAATGGTTACTGACATACAAGGTCAAAAAGTCATGACTTTTTGACAATTTTTGTATAAAATGACTTTTTTCAAAATGTTGCTTGAATTCATTATTTTTTATACATTGAACTAGTTATCAGCCACTTACAGCTTCTTGGGATTTTATTGTACATGACAAGGTATTATTGTAAAAAAATTGAATTTTTTTTTATTCAAGGTGAAAGGTCAACTTTTGAAGAGATTTTTTTATTTTTCACAGTAGAGATATTTAACAAGAGACAATAAACAAGGGGCTACTAAAGAGCTTTAAAATGAGACTAAAATCAATGCTCTAGCTTTAATAGTTTTTTAGTTACACCGTTTTGAAAATAGTCATTTAATGCAAAAAAGGTCAAAATGTCACAACTTTGTGACCTTGTATCTCAGTAACCAAAGGTCAGTCAGCTCTAATAATTTGGGAATTTAAGTTTGGCATGTATATCTGCTATTGTGCCAAGTATGAGCAAAATTGAAAGTGGTGTGTGTTTTAGGTGGCTGACTTGACATGGAATGACCCTGTTGAGGTATTCTCAAACAATTAGAGCATAATGACAAGGTGCTCCATGCAGATCAAAAAAAAAGGGTAATGAAGTGTCCTTGTGTCCTCTCTCTCATGTAGGTTGGGGGATCACTGTAATTTAAATTCCCTGAATGCCCTTTTCTTATTTCAGTAAATATTTCCATAGAGTCCAGCTTTTGAAACTTGTTACAAAGATCCTGATTGGCCAAAATTAGTTGTGGGGGAAATAAGTAACTAATCTAAAGTAACCACCTAACCTAGTGTACACTCAAACCCCATTAATTTGCACTGCATTATTTCATACTTTAGGTTAATTCATACATTTTTTCAACCCATCAAAATATCCAAGGAATTTTTAACTTTTTGGTACCAATGTATGAATAATCTGATAATTGTACCCACATGGCCCATGGTGGCCTTCATGTTGTCTCATGCAATCTTTGTATGTGTGGGCCTACTGAGGTTGCTAATTAGCATTTTTTCTTTTACTATTAAGAACTTCTAAATGGAATATATTTTAGCAATCAGGAGTGGGCTAGGAAAGCATCAAATACTGATGCTGAAGAACTTTTCAATTAATTTATATAGTACAGTTGTTACTTGACAGTAGATTTAAGAAATACACCATACATTCAAATAAAATGTTAAAATATCCAACAAATTTTGTACTGTCCAGTTAATTCATACCTTCCAGATCATTTGACAAGGGTAGAGCAATGAAAGTGTCAAATTAACAGGGTTCAAGCATATTTTGTTTGGTCTCAAACTTAATATTAGCCTTTATTTTTTAATCATTTTAAATATTTCTTTATTCTACCACAAGGGTTTCCTAATCTTGTTACTCCTAATAGTTCTGGGAGGTACGGTATACATCCAGCTGTATATTTTCAACATTTTTATTGGCAAATTCATTAACCCATCTTACTGATCCTAATATCTAAGCTACCTAAATTTACTAGTCACCTTTTGAAAAGCAAGGAACTACATAGAATTAAATAGGGATCTAGTCAACAATGACTATCTTAAAACTTTCATGAAAGTATCCAACTTTCTTAAAATTAACTAACAAGCTACTGTTCACCACATTATATGGCAAGTCATTCCAAAACTCTACTACTATATGACTGAAAAAGTATTTTCATAGATAAAGTCTGCAAGTCTGCTTTCTAATTTTCTTATGTCCACAGGTTATCCCATCAGCCTCTAGTGAGAAAAAGTTATGTACATCTAAATTATCCAAGCCTGAAAACATTTTGAACACCTGCATCATATCTCCTCATACAATGTCTCTCAAAACTAAATATACCTAGTTCCTTTAAATCTTTCCCTGCACAGGGGACTCCCAAGATTCAACCATTTGATATTCTACCAACTTCAGAATTTGATCATTGTACATTATAACTTAAAATCAACTTTTGACTGGTCAAAAGTCCACTTATTCAACTGAGACAATCAGTCAAATAGGAGAAAACCATTATTTTGTCACCAGATTGCAGGGTAGGCAATCTGGACTTGATTTTGTGGACAATTATTTGTGCAGTTGATATGTAATTTCTAATGCAGTTTTAGATCTTCTAATTGCTCTTTTTCTATACTCAAAAGCACAACATGGGTGGAAATTATGTAGTACATATATGGGTGCAAGAATAAAGGGGGGGCATTGTTTCCCCAAAGAAAAATCTTTGCAAAAGGCACAAGTTGGTGTAATATGCCATGAGGAAGCCTTTCAGCCCACCAAGCACAGCACATTGTGTTCCTCACACTTTCTGGATTCTGCGTGTCATGTATAATTACTATGCAAGTAAATAAATATGCATGGGTTTAATATAAATGCTAGCATTAGAAAAACTTTGGGATTGATGCAAAGAACATAGATGTATACATGGTTTTAACCCTTAGACTGCAACTATCCTCTATAGAGGCCCATGTCAACTAATCCTCTACAGAGCCTAAAATAAAATGCCATGTCAAAAATTTGCACCAGAAATAGTATCATACAGCACAGTAGCTCTCCCCACATCCACCCATACATAAATTTTTTTTTTTTCACTCCATTTCTCCGCATGCAAACCTTCCATTGTACGAAAACAGAATAAGGTTTTCTAAACTTTCATTTGTTTTTTTTTGTACATACAATGATCATCCAATAAATCTTTTGCTGCAGTCGAGAGTTAAGCAACATGTAAATGTTTTTATGTCTTAACACTTTAGTAATGTTATTTTATCTTTATATAACACAGGGGGACTTAATCCCCCCCCCCGAGATGCTGGAATACATCCTCCAATTATTACACACAAGTCTGTGGGGAAACCACACTCAATATTAAACTGTTCATGATTCAACCATGTTTTCAAGAACACATCCCAGTTGAATCTTGGGAACTGCCTATATTCCAATTTTCTTAAGTTAGGGATAAGCTTGGTTGCCCTATGTTGCACACCTTCAAGCATAATATCAGGTCTAAGGTGAAGAGACCAGGACTAAACACAGTATTCTAAGTGAGGCCTAACATAAGAATTATATAATTTACAGATCACTTCCTTACATTATTCTTAATACCAAACATTTTATTTGCTTTATTTCTAGCTTCTAAACACTGCTTAGAAAATTTTAAATAATTACTAACTATAATGCCAAGATCTTTCTCTTGGCCAACATCCTTCAACCAGTTCCATTTCATCTTGTAATTGAAGTTTTCATTATTTCTACCAAAATGCATGACTTTGTACTTTTAACACTGAATTCCATTTGCCATTTACTAGCCCAAGCAACTAATTTATGAAGATCTTTTTGCAGTATAAGAATCTTCTACACTGAGTTGCAGAAAAACTGGCCTACTTGGAATATCGCAAAAAGCAAAAAGTGGGCAAGCTTCTATTTATAAAAGTTTTAAAACTCAAAAATATAGTCTGAGGCAACCAAATAATGAAACAAAATGTCACAATGCTGCAAACACACTAGCTGTAACAAATTTTCAACTTTATAAGAAAGACAGTGACATTCATTTGCTCTTAGACTGCTAGTGCCACTTTTTTCTTCCACTAGTGGGAGTAGGCATTTGCTTTTAGCAATGCCATAACAAGGGCGAGGCAAGTGAAGCACTTGCCTCAGGCGCGCAAAGCTGAGGGGTACAGAAAAACTATAAAATATGTATCTACTATCCCAAGCACACCATGCCATTAGGGAAAGGGTACATTTCTATAAATTTTCAGTACTTTTCAGGGTAATTGTATACAACATCCCCCTCACCTCAATTTTATGAAATTGACTTCACAATCGATGTAAAACCTTTATTTATAGCATGTAATTACTTTATTTTTGGAAACCAACCTAACCTAGAAAAATGTATTTTTTACTAAAAAAGTGCATAACTTAACATGTTATTACATTATCATTTGTATAATTTAGGTCTCAGGGGTACGGGGGCAGAGCCCCCATAAAGATCACGCATCACAAAGTGAACCCTATACCAATCAATTTGTGGTGAGTGATCTTTATGGGGGCAGAGCCCCCATACCCCCAAGACCTAAATCATACAAATGATAATGTAATAACATGTTAAGTTATGCACTTTTTTAGTCTTCATCTTGGGAACATGACAAATCAAGTTCTCAAAGTCGAAACCACACAAACAGCACGTCATAATTCTATCACAAACACGATCAAACTGAGGTATTACCCAAACTGAAACCAATTAGAAAAAAAAATAGCCAGAACAGAAACCAACCAACTAATTAAGTCGCAGAGTAGCGAAAAAATAGCCCAATCAGAAAGACGTCACATCAAATGGATATCATTAGAGAGATTCCCCTGCCGAGCAATGCTCCCCATAGTACTGAGAGGTATTGAAAAACTCATGATCCTCACTTGCCCCACAAACACCTTTAAATGGGAGACCCAAAATGGGTTCACACACATTTCAATAATTATTCATTTTTTGACCCACTCTTTTTATAATGAGAGCAAACTTTTCTGGTCAATTTTGAGGTGTTCTGCACGAATCTGCCATCCGTTTCCTGTGCAAATGCATAGTTTTCGAGATATCGTCATCTTGAAAACTACGTATTTGCACAGGAAACGGATGGCAGTTTCGTACAAAATACCTCAAAATTAACCAGAAAAGTTTGCACTCGTCATTTTCATTTAAACTAACGAATTTAAACGAAAATATCATGACTTAACCTAACCAATCATCAAAGGCATACAGTTGACCTAACCGGTGTCACGTACTGAACTGTCTGCAAAACATTAGGACCAATCAATGTGTGATGCATGATCTTTACAAGGGCTCTACCCCCATACCCCCGAGACCTAAATTATACAAATGATAATGTAGTAACATGTGCCAACCTTGCATGGGTAGTCCGCTAAATTTTGCGGGCCCTTAAACTGAAATGAGACATTTATTTTTAGGATTTTTTTTACGGCACCTAAAGACCTTCTGGTCTTTTCTTAAAATACGAGCACTATTGCTTTTAGGGCAGGTCACAGATGTCTTAATTATTCTGTGATTGAAAAAAGGTCTAAACTCTTGTCTTCATCGAGGGCAATATGGCAGATCACATCTTCAAAATCAAATATGCATAACTGACACGTCATACTTCGTCACAAAAAAATGAACTGAACAGACGAACAATTGCTAAAAATGATTTACTTGTAAAACAGGACAAATTGAATTACGTAGTAGCCAGAATCACCAAAAATAAGAAATATTCACCAAATAGTCGATATATATATGTATATATATGGTATTTATTTATATTAAGGTCTCCACCAAGTTGACAATACTGGCTGTTATCAAACGTTTCGGCATAATTTTAGGAGTCTAATGGTATGTTATTATTTGCACAATTGCGTATTTATAATGTTATAGGCTTTTAAAGAAATTATTTTCTTAACTCTATTTTGGTCATAATTTTTGAATGATGTCATCATAAGTGTATCTACTCGGGTGGAAAAATCACATTTGTCTACAAAAAATGGAGTATGCGGCTAGTGTGTTTTCCGTTTACTTCATTAGTTGGTTTTCCAATATGGCATGTGAAGGGTGTGAAACGTATTTCGAAGATGTGATTATAGATATTAACAATATTGATAATTCTGCTATAGAAATATTTTGTCAAACATGGTGTTTTACAGTTGTCTTTTAAATGTAGAAAGTATAGATCCGAGTGTTCCTACGATGAATCCATTGATATTAGGGTTAGGTAAGTTAGGTTAGGTAGGTTCTCTAGCAATTTTGACACTGGAATACATTTTTCTAGTAGTATTTGATGTGCAATGTTAAAATCTGGCCTTCATTTTATGGGGAAATAAACCAAAATATGTTAAAACTTTGAAGTCTCATAACTTTTGATTGGTTCATTTCCGCATAAAATGAAGGCCAGATTTGAACAAAGCACATCATACACTACTAGGAAAATGTATTTTGGCATCAAAATTGGGTGGAGACCCTAGTGTAAATATTTACCATATATACACGGTCCAAAAAAAACTAAACACGCAAATTAATAACATGTATGCGTTCTCATAAGTTTGAATATAATAATTAAGATTTCTTATTCCAATAAATTTAATGCAAATTTATATTATTATTTGAAAAATTGTTCAATATGGGAACCATTTTGTTCTATACAGTAATCCCTTGATTAGTGCGGTTTTGATAAATGCGGTTTTGATTACTGCGCAAAAATTTATTGTGACCATCCCTTGATATTTACGGTATAAAAATGTTTGAAAATGGCAGGCAAATAACCAGCTGGGCCGAAACCGTCTCCCGCCTTCCCTACTGCGCTTCAGTTTATCGGCAGACACAAGTGCACACAGATGTCTTACACGTAGATTAGGGTGCCACTTATTTGGGGTGTTTTTCATTTTTTGGGAATTTCTATCAGGACGGGCGCATTTCTGGTGTCATTCCGTCTAAAAACATTGTGTGTAAAATATTTTTGAAATAAAATAATAATTAGAACTGCCTCAACGAGGTCAAAGTTTATACTTTTTGTCGAAAAGTACTCATGGCGTTCTGTTATCATGTCAGTTTTCGTTTCGATAGCTGCTGTAGTTTCTGAGTTGAAAAATGATAACAGACACAGACGGACGGTCAGAGTCGTTGGTTTAGTCTTCCGCACTGGTGTACAGAAGACTAAAATGAGGTATTATACAGGGTGTAACACGAGTTTATCCAAATATTGATACAGGCGAAAGAACATGTTATTCTAAGTAGAAAATGGGTTGGGACGAGTTTTGCCAACACTAACAGTGTTTCATTCTCTTTTTCAGTGAGTTCTGAAACGACGTGATGGCTTCGGCAACAAGATCTAAAACAGCAGTCTATCTCCTGGGGACCGTGGACCACAGCATCACAGGAAGCATGCTGCCTACGGGAAAGCAGGCGCTTCAGTACTTTTTCCACCTTCACCTTGACGTCAAGAAACCGATCAAGGAAGCAGCCGCTGAGACAGTGACCGCAGTCAAGGAATTCTGGGAGCGGTCCCGTATTCCTACGCAGAAAGACCAACGCGCAAGGGACAAGGTTCTCCGAATGTACGAGAAGTGGCGGGCTCTGAACAAGAACTCGAAACGGCGCACTGTGACCCAAATCAGGAACGAGGCCGAGTTCCTCTCATCCCTTGACCGCCTCTTCGACATCGCACACAAACAGGCGATGTCGATGATCACAATCGAAGAGGACAGGGAGTTCCTGACGGGACAAAGGGCCGAGGTGCAGCGCGGCCGCATCTCCTCCACACGTGACATGACACTGCACACTGAGGAGGAGCGTGCGAGGAGACAGGAAGCGGAAAGGAGCCGCCGGCAAGATGATGAAAGGGCGAACAGAGAGAGCCGAGAAGAACTCGTCGAACTGGCATCGAGCTCCAGCTCAGGTGCAAGCAGCCCGACTCGGTCACCGACACGCGTCGTCGCCGAGAAGAAGAGGAAGAGCTCTCTCTCCCTGGCCCGTCCACGTCGAATGCAGAAGCATCTACGACCCCTTTACCACCCAAGCGATTCCGCGCGTCGAAAAAGATGATCACCCTGATCTCTCCGCAGCGATGGATCGGACGAAACTTACCGACCGAGAAGGTGTTTTTTTGCTGTTGGCGGCTGCGAGGAGCTTGGGCCACGACCCTGAGGAGTGGTCTTGAACCGCGAATCCTCCCGCCGCGACCGAGCAAAGTTCCGTGCTATGGCAGCAGCGGAAATGAAGGCAGCCTTCCATCCTACTGTGCCGCTGACCGTTCACTGGGACGGGAAAATCGTACCAGCGGCTGACGGAGGCCCTGCTGAAGATCGCCTTCCAGTTCTGGTGTCTGGGGAGAACGTCGACAAGCTTCTGGCTGTGCCCAGCCTCCCCGACGGCACCGGCCGCGCCATGGCGGAAGCAGTCCTCTCTGAACTCGAGGATTGGGACATCAAGGGACGGATCTGTGCCCTCTCTTTTGACACCACCGCCTCAAACACAGGACTCTCAGGAGGAGCTTGCTATATCATTGAGCAGAAACTCGAGAAGACAGTGCTTCATTTGGCTTGCCGCCACCACATCCACGAACTGGTGTGCGAGAAGGCATTCACGGCGTGCCTCGGTCCCTCTACTGGTCCTGACATCCTCCGTTTCAAACGATTCGCCGCCCAGTGGGACTTCATCGATCAAACCCAAAGCGAAGCCTTCGAGGATGGAACCATGCCGCAGCACCTGAAGGACGCCCGCAACGACCTGCTGATCGAATTCAGCCGCCTCCTCGACGGTCAACATCCACGTGATGACTACAGGGAACTTCTGGAGCTCTCTGTAATGTGCTGGGCGGTCCGAACAAGCGGGGTGCCCGGTTCGCTCGTCCCGGCGCCTTCCATCGCGCGCGCTGGATGGCAAAAGTCATCTATGCCATCAAACTGTTCCTGTTCCGGGAACAGTTTCAGATGTCGTCAGGCGAAGCGGCTGGAATCCGGCGATTCACCATCTTCGCCGTGTCCATCTACGTGACGGCCTGGTACAAAGCGCCGCTCCCGGCAACGGCCCCAGCCGCGGACCTCGCGCTGCTCAAGGCCCTCGGTCTATTATCCGGACTCAGCGGTGGCCAAGGCGACGGCGACAGTCTTCGCCAGGCACCTATGGTACTTGAGCGAGCGCCTCGTCACCCTGGCCATCTTCGACGAGGGTATCGACTTGGCGACAAAGCGGGAGATGATTAAAGCGATGGAAGAAGAGGAAGGATCGGAGGATCCCCCGCGGCGTATCAATGTGGACCTGTCCACCGCCTCAATCGCCAACAATACATTGGCCAAGTTCACAACGACTACATCAAAGGAGTTCTTCAAGGTTCTGGACATCAGCACCGCCTTCCTGCTCAAGGATCCGGAGGAGTGGCGGACGGACCCAGCCTTCATCGCCGCATCCCGCCGAGTCCAGGCCCTTCAAGTTGTCAATGACTTCGCGGAGCGCGGGGTGGCGTTGATGCAGTCTTTCAACCTGGCCCTTACCAAGAGTGAAGACCAAAGGCAGTTCCTCTTACAAGTGGTCGAGAAGCACCGCTGTGACTTCCCAACCGCCGCAAGTCCACCGTGACCTCTGCAAAGTAGGCAACAATGAGAGGGAGATGGGCGCCCATGATACCCCCCCCCCCTTGAGGGGCTATACTCGGTTGAGGGGGACCTAGAGTTGAAAGTATGAAGTCCAGTTTATGTTTATGTCAAGATTAGTAGCTTGAACAAACTAGAAGTGATATTTTATTTGCTAGAGGCATAGAACATCATGATACAAACTTTGACCGTATTGAGGCAGTTCTAAATATTGTTTTATTTCAAAAATATTTTACACACGATATTTTTTGACAAAATGGAACCAGAAACGCGCCCGTCCCGATAAAAATTCAAACTTTCGAAAATAAGTGTCACCCTAACGTAGATGCAATCACTCTCATGAATTTTGGAAACAATTTAACATTAAACAAGCAGTTGCAAACATTCACGAGTCGTGGGAAGAATTGACAGCCAGCTGCATGAGAGCAGTCTGGCAGAATCTTTTGCCTGAATGCGCAAATGATTTTGGGGTTTATTAATCCTGTCAACGAAGTCATTAATGATATTGCTACGATTGGAAGAGACCTTGGCTTCGAGGATGTCGATTCGGGAAATGTCAGGAATTACTGGCTTCACATTCAAAAGACCTAAGTGACGAAGATCTTCTTGGAATCGAGCATCAACAGGCATATGAAGAAGAAAAGGAAACTGAAGAAACGGAAATATTTCTAAGGAAATCACGGTGAAAGAACTTGAAGAATTGTTTAGGACAATTGAGAAGGCCAAACATCTTTTACTCGAGATGGATCCAAATGTAGACAGAAGCATGAACGTTCGCGTGGTTTAGATAAGCAAATTGATGTTATCGCAAAATGGTGTCAGAAAAGAAAAAAGCTAACACTGTTCAATTGACTTTAGATAAGTTTTCTGTAAAAAACTAAATGTTCAATCGACTTTAGATTAGTTTTCTTTATAGAATAAATGCTTAAAGTTTAAATATATGTTCAATCGACTATAGATACATTCTCTGTAAAAAATAAATGCTTTAGTTAAAATAAATGTTATCTAAATTGTTTTTTATTTTCCAGGATTCATTATAATTATTCCACTGGTTCTTAACTTTGATTAATGCGGTTTTGATATATGCGGTGACATCGGAGGATTAATTAACCGCACTAATCAAGGGATTACTGTACACTTAACCAAACGCAATCACCACTCGTCCACACACTTGTCTACATAATTTTGTGAAACTCTTTCCCAACCATCTATGAGTCTCCGTCTTAAATCATTTAAATCTTCAATATTCTGCCCAGGTATGTAAACCTTAGAAGATAGAGCTTCCCATATGCCATAATCCATTGGTGTAAGGTCAGGGCTATTTGCTGGCCAATTTTTGGGCTCGATAAAACTAACCTCCTGAGCTCTGAGGTACTCTATTGTCTACGAGCTCTGTGTGCTGGTGCGCCATCTTGCTGAAAGGTGAAATCATTACCACATCTGGCTTGCATATCTTCTAGATAAATCGGCAAAACATGATTAATGTAGTAGTTTGCATTAATCCTGGCTCGAGGTGCAATAAAAACTAAACGAGATTTGCCCATCTTCGATACGCACGCACTAGGGTGGTCCTTAAAATTCAAAGTTGGGAAGTTTCAGCTCCCACCCCCGGAAATCATTCGAATGGTTGAGAAAACTCTCTAGTTGAATTTTTTATTAAATCGGACAACGTTTACCCCTGCCTCATCGACCTTGAACTTTTACCCCCAGAGTTGTTGCCCGGTTAGCGATCCTGGGTCTGTAGGGTTCGCTTCCGAGAGTCCGGAAACTGGCAGCGGAGGCGAGCGACGACTTGCAGGAGGAACTGGAGTTGCTCCTCGTCGTGGGTCAGCGTCCGGTTGTACTCTTGGACGAGGGCAACTCCTCGCTCGGCATGGTCGTTGATTACGGCGAGCCCTCCCACACGTGCCGCCGCTGTCTTGAAGTCTTCCCGCTTCGGCCAGGTCTCCGGGTCGACCTCGAGGAAGCCGTCCTCCAGTCGAAGTTTCTCGAAGAAACCTCGTGTGTTGGACAACGCCAGGTCTTCCAACTGAAGCCTGGCGAGTACTCGGTTTGGCAGCGTGGGCCGCTTCGCCGGGGACTCCTCACCGACCCAGTCGTGGAGAGAGGCGATGATCTTCCTCTTCTGATCGACGGCGATCCCCGGATCGAACAGCGCCAGCGCCACCAGCTCCTCCGACAGGTACCAGAGGTGGTTCTGGAACTTGGTCAGCGCCGCCTTGGCCACCGCAGGGTTGATGTCAGAGCAGGCCAGCAGGTCCTTGAGGAGGGCGAAGTCATTTCGGGGGGCAGTTGCGGCGATCGGAGCCTCCGTCCACGCCTTGGCGTAGACCCGACAGACGAAGATGCAGATGCTCCGGAGGCCACTCTCCTCCCTCGCCGTGAGTTTGAACTGCTGTCGGAACATCCAGACCTTCAAGGCGTAGATTGCCTTCGCCATCCAGCGGGCGTGGTGAATCGGCCCGGGAGCTCGGAAAACGCACTCCTCGCGGGGGGACGTGACCGACGAAGAGGAGGGTGAGCTCGAGCAGCTCACGGTAATCGTCGCGCAGGTCCTTGCGCTCGACTATCGCCTTCTCAAACCACTCCGTGTCGACAGTGGTGAGCAGAGGAGCGACATCGGGGTGCGCAGCGCCGGACTCGTACTGGCTTCTGTCCAGGAAATCCAGCGCTCCTGAAAACGCTTGAAGAGGGTCACGTCAGGACCGGACGTGGGGCCCATCACAGCCGTGAACGCCGCACCGAGGAGGAGCTCCAGCACATGATGGCGGCACGCAAAGTAGAGCAAGTCTTTCGCGAGGTGTTGCTCGATGAGGACGCACGCTCCGTTGTTCCGGCCGGTGTTCGAGGCGGTGGTATCGAATGACAAGCCACTCACTTGCTCAGTGAGCTCCCACTCCTCCAACGCGTTGAGGACGGCCTTGGCCATCTCAGAGCCCGTTCCACTCGGCAGCTTCCGGACGCCCAGGAGCTGCACCGCGCCGTTACCCGAGACCAAGATGGGAAGCCGATCGACTTGCTCCTTGCTCGTCAAGTCCTGCATGAGCTTGCCGTCCCAGTGAACGACAAGATTGCCGGCCCTCAGCTCTTCCTTGAGCGCCACGTTGAGCCTGGAGCGGTGCCTGCGCCGGTGTCGGCGGATGGAGCTGGGGTTGATATTGAGCTCTGCGACGTCGTGCCCAAGCGACCGGGCAACCTCTGTCAGGACGTAGACAGCTCCTCGGTCGGTCACCTTCGTGCGATCCAGCGACGACGCCACAGCCGCCGAAACGATGTTCATCGTGCCCCGCCTGGAGCGCTTCGGAGCCCAAGGGCTCCCTTCTTCTCCATGGTCGTCGCTCTCCGCTGCGCTTGCGGCACCACTGGAAGAGGACGAAGACCACTCGAGCTCCACTCGGGCCGTAGATGTCGTCGCTTCTTCCTCGGCTCGCTGCCTCCGTCGGTCTTCTTCCCCTTGGCGTTGAGATGCGCGGGCATCGACAGTGGCTAGCGTCGAGTCGACGGACCCCAGCTTGCCACGCCGACGGGGTTCGCGCTGAGCGAGGAGGAACGCCTTGTCCTCCTCGTTCTTGAGCAGCTCCATGGCGTTAGCGGCAGCGAACAGGTTCATCATCCACTCGCTGAACTCGTCCTCCCGCTTCGCTTGAGCGCCAGCTCGCCCCTTGTTCCTCTTCACATTGTTGAGCTCCTTGTGGAGCTTCTCAATCTTGGTGACGATGTGGTCCTTCCGGCGGAGGGGGATTCGCGCCTTGGACCACACCTCGGTGACGAGCTCGACGACCTGGTTGGCAGCCTCTCGAAGTGACTTCTTCTGGACGTCGATCCTGTAGACCGTCAGGGCCAAGACCTCTTTTTGCGAAGGAAGTTGCAACCCAGCGATCGATTCCTGCGGGGCAATCAGGTAGCGCAGCTTCGCTGCCATGATCCAGGTTATCTACTTAAAGGAGTTATTCACTATTCAGTTTAAATTATAATCATTAGAATTTACAATTTTACACACATTAGTTATCCAACCACTGACGGGTAGCTTGACTTATGGTTAAAGGAGTTATTCAGTTTAAATTATAATCATTAGAATTTAGTTTTACACACATTAGTTATCCAACCACTGAAAATCTGGAAAGAATGAAAAAAACAATTACAAATTATGTAACATTTACTTGAAAGTCAAAAAATTAGCTTAATGGTAATGCTCAATGAGGGAGGGGTAAACATTGTCCGAATAAAAAAATAAATCACCTAGAGAGTTTTCTCAACCATTCGAACGATTTCCGCGGGTGGGAGCTGAAAAATGTTCAACTTGAAATTTCACCCCCTAAGCAAGGACCACCCTAGCACGCACCCACCATCACACCTTGAGAAACTCTTGCCATTTCTTTCAACAAACGTTCAGGACTAACATCTTTTTTTCTATCCACCCTTGAGTAAACCCTATCATTTTGATTGTTTATTGGAGGAGTTATATGGTAGATCTTCTCATCTGAAAACCAGATTTTTTTATACCAATCTGTCATCTGGAAATCGCTCTAAAAGTTCTCGTGCACACATATTACGTCTCCGTTTATTAGCTTGTGTCAATTTATGTACACGCTGCCTTTTATAACAATGAAGATTTAAATCATTTTTAGCAATGTTGAAAACACTTCCACGAGAAATTCCAAGTTCATGGGAAATCTTACGAGTGCTGAGATGTGTACCAGGATTATTTTCTTGACTAAGAATGAGTGCTTCGAGCTGTTGAATATTTTCATCAGTCCTTGCGGAATGAGGACGCCCGCTTCCTTCACATCTATCTGCCGAACCATTCATCTAATTTTTTTATCAGATAGTTCACGCCAGATTGTGTCCAATCTTTATTAGGAAACTCTTGCATCATTCTTCTTGCATCATTCTTCTTGCATCATTCTCCTTGCATCATTCTTCTTGCATCATTCTTCTTGCATCATTCTTCTTGCATCATTCTTCTTGCATCATTCTTCTTGCATCATTCTTCTTGCATCATTCTTCTTGCATCATTCTTCTTGCATCATTCTTCTTGCACCCCATCTTTTAGATAATCTTAAGTTTCTGATTAAAATTTTGTCTTCTTCATCATATGACAGCATCAGGGGTTACTCAAACCTATGGAAAATAAAAACGTTAATTTGCAAGCTCCATTTATATTATACCAAAATGATAAATTATATGAACATATCTCAATAATTATTAATTATTATTATAAATATTATTCATTATTATTATAATTATTAACTATTATGTTCACATTTCAAATTATAAAAAAAATTATAGCTTATTAAAAAATGGAGTCCAAAAAAATCGGCGTGTTTAGTTTTTTTTTGGACACCGTGTATATTATATATATATTATATATATATATATATATATATATATATATATATATATATACACGGTGAACCAAAAGTAGGTGGACAGTAGGTTGAATACGGTTTGTGTTATATTATATTATAACTATGGTGTTTGTGTTATATTATATTAAATATTATAACTAAATTTATTTAAATTTTTTGTATTATAGTATACAAAAAAATTAAATATGTATTCTCAAAATAAACGTTATCATTTACTGTCCACCTACATTTGGTTCACCCTATATATATATAATATATACTGAAAAACCACCAAAAATAGGAAATATATTTTAATAAAAAAACATATTTTATACAAATTTGCACAAGATAATATATATATTTTCGGTAATTATTCATTTTTTGACCCAGTCTCTTTTTATAATGAGAGGAAACATTTCTGGTCAATTTGGAGGTGCTCTGCACGAATCTGCCATCCATTTCCTGTGCAAATGCGTAGTTTTCGAGATATCGTCATCTCGAAAACTACGCATTTGCACAGGAAACAGATGGCAGATTCGTGCAAAACACCTCAAAATCAACCAGAAAAGTTTGCATTCGTGCTAAACACAACCTAACTTAACCTAACCTAACCTGTCACCTTATTTTGGAGGATATAATTCTGCAATTGCAGTAAGGAAGTGATGCAGAACTGTAGAATCATCAGGATGTTCTGCCAGGAACAAGTATCGTGCGAAATATTTCCGGTAATGAGGACGCCATGTGCCCTTAAAGATAGAAACAGTAAATCCACACTCACGCTTATTTTTTGGATTTTTTTTACAGCACCTAAACACCTTCGAGTCTTGTCTTAAAATACAAGCAGTATTACATTTAGGGCAAATCACGGATGTTGGAATTATGCCGTGATTGGAAAAAACATCTAAACTTTTATCTTCATCGAGGCCAACAAGGCAGATTAGGTCTTCAAAATCAAGTTCACAAGATTGACACGTCATAACAGTAGAATGAAAATCATACTAACAAAAAACGGTAATTATGTGTTTTAAGTAACTCAGTCATTTTACACACCAAAATACATTTTTCTAGTAGTATTTGATGTGATTTGTTCAAATATGACCTCCATTTCCGTCGGAAATGAGATCCAACAAAGCTATAGTACTTTGAAGTTTAGCCCATTTTCAAGGGAAATGGAGGTCAAAATCTAAGCAAAACACGTCAAATATTACTAGGAAAATGTATTTTGGTATTAATTAACCTAACCTAACCTTACCTAACATGAATATGTTATTACATTATCATTTGTATAATTTAGGTCTCGGGGGTACAGGGGCGGAGCCCCCGTAAAGATCACGCATCACAAATTGATCGATTGAACGACATTTTAGCGTTGGAAATTCAAAAATAAAAAATAAAACCCTATACCGATCAATTTGTGATGCGTGATCTTTACGGGGGCTCTGCCCCCATACCCCCCAAGACCTAAATTATACAAATGATAATGTAATAACATATTCAATATTTCTATTGCTCGGAAGTCATTAGAATGCACTTCGTATATTAAATCCTCAAAATAATATTCGCACCATTCACATGTCATCGCCACAAACATCTATCAAAAACTAACAGAAGTAGACTAGCAACTTAAAAGGCCTAAGAACTTAAAAAGTGTAGCTCATATATCATGTTCTCATGACATCACCAATCAAAATATTGGAAGGGCGGGAAAAAAAATGCAAAAATGTCATATTCAAATGCACATAATTTGTTAAGTACGCATCTGCGAGCATAGTGACTTATATGAAAATGATGAGAAAATTATGCTTTAATATTTTATAATTATATTTGCCTTTGATATTCTGAGTATGATAAAACTCTCATTAACCCAAAAAACAAAGAAGTAGGCAAAAGCAAGAAAAAGTAGCCAAAAAAAATCTCCAGAAAAGGTAGCCAACATAAACAAACCCACCAAAATTTATATACATACATATTAGAAAGTAGAAAATATTTTTTTTTTAAAAGTACATTTTATACAAATTTGCACAAGATAATATATATATATTTTCTTATTCAGTTTTGAGTGGTTATTCAATATATATTGCTGTTATAGTTGGGTGTGACTGGGTCAAAAAAAGAATAACCCACATTTCTACATTACTGTACAGTCTTTACAGCCACACCTACACTTCTCCTAAGTATATATATTGTAATGTATATGGTTGTAAATTGACTTGGTCCGCAACTGATATGGAACATGACTTATTTTCGGTTGGCACGGTACTGGTATTGATGGGTACCATAATGAAATTGACTGGATTCTTTGGATCTGATATACTTGCATGTCAGTTATAAATAGATATAGAGTGTAACATATTTGTGGATAGTAGCCTATTATGACTTTCATCCTCTGGATCCAGAGATTCTATCTTTAGTTTTAAATTGACAACTAATTAGTTTTGTAAAAATTGGTTGTTGCCAACGTACGGGCAGTTTTTACATAGTGGAGCCACCTCGATGGGCCGAAGTGGCCCCTAGTGTGCCCACTATAAAAATTTCTTATGTGCGTTATTCCGATGTCGACCAACTAATATCCATCATACTTACTCAAACAGTTTCAATGGAAACAGCCATCATACTCACTCAAATAGTTTCAGTAGAATCAGCTTCCAGCCTCACCAACTTGACTTCCACGGGAAAAAAAAACGAGAAATCAACGCATGGAGCTGAAACGAAGTTACAAAGAGAATACCAAACCGCCAAATTCTAAACCTTACTGCTTCTTCTTCTTTTGCCTGATTCTCCGTTTGGTATGATTCCGAAGCATATTTATATCTGGTTCAGACGACGCTTGTTCAAATTTCATACATGTTCCTGAATTCGATGAAAAGTCAGTCGGTCAATTAATTTACAAAGTAATATAGCCATCAAACTTTTGAGTTTTGCATTCAAAGCTAGAGAGTAGTGGATCAAAAGTTGTAAAACTGCACTCAGAATCTAGTGCTTCATTACATTACATCACATTTCTTTGGAAAACATGAAGCCACTGGGGCCTATCAAGGTAATCCAAGTCATGAGCTACATTTTAATAACAATAAAAAAATCTCGGAAAATATCAATCTCAAGTCAGCTAATTAATATACAACTATTTACAACCACCAAAGTAGCCTACATAACTGAAGCAAAGAACATACACTATATACAATCTACAAACTATCTCTTTCACCCATGAAAGTGTTTAAATTTTTCTTAAAAATTATTCTTAACGAATTACTGTTTACCACATCATATGGCAAGTCATTCCGAAAATCTACTACTCTATGAATGAAAAAATATTTTTGTATATCAAGTCTACAAGTCTGCTTTCTAATTTTCGTATTATGTCCATGGGTTATTTATCATCCTCTAGTGAGAAAAAGTTACGTACATCTAAATTGTCCAAACCTTAAAACATTTTGAACATCTGTATCATATCTCCCCTGATACAACGTCTCTCAAGGCTAAACATACCTAGTTCCTTTAATCTATCCCTATATTCCAATCTTCTTAGGTTAGGGATAAGCTTGGTTGCCCTACGTTGCCCATCTTCAAGCATATCAATATCACTTCTAAGATGAGCGGACCATATACCACATCGCTCCACTTTTTTCTATCCAACGCACGTCTTTCACCCTCCCAGACGTCCAGGTTTCGCTGGCCCAAAGCTTCCTTCACCTCATCCCTCCATCTCCTCCTCGGTCTACCCCTCCCCCTTTCACCCCTCCGCCTCCGACACGTAAATCCTTTTTACCCTCCTCTCCTCACTCATCCTCTCCATATGTCCAAACCATTTTAACACCTCATATGCTTTCTCCATAAAACTCCTTCGACTTCCACACCTCTCACGGATAACAGTGTTTCTCACACGATCAATCTGCCTCACACCACAGATCGTCCTCGAGCATTTCATTTCCAATACATCCACCCTTTTCCTTTCCTTCGCATTCATCACCCAAGCCTCACATCCATACAACACTGTTAGCACTACTATACCTTCATACAGACCCACCTTCGCACCCATAGACACTGATCTCTCCTTCCGAACACTTCTTAGGGCACCTAGGACTTTTGCCCATTCTTTCACCCTGTGACTCACCTCCGTTTCCATCGTCCCATTCCTCGCCACATCTACCCCTAAGGACCTGAAACATGCCACTTCTTCTATTTCTTCACCATCCAAACTTACACTCACTCGCTCATAAACCTTCCTTTTAAAGCACGACATAACCTTACTCTTATTCACATTTACTCTTGGTTTCCTTCTTTCACACGCCCTCCCAAACTTAGTTACCATTCTCTGTAGCTTTTCTCCCGAGTCCGCCACCAGAGCCGTATCATCCGCATACAACAACTAATTCACTTCCCAAGAACCTCCCCCGGCAACATGCTTCATCCCCGTTCCCCTCCCTATGGCCCTTGCATTCACCTCTTTCACCACCCTGTCTATAAACACATTAAACAACCATGGAGACATCACACAACTCTACCGTAGACCCACTTTCACCGGAAACTACTCACCCTCCTCTCTTCCCACACGCACAGATGCTCTACTCTTTAGGTAAAAAATTTTCACCGCATTCAACAACGACCCATGCACTCCATACAACTGCAGCACTTGACACAACGCCTTTCTGTCAACCCTCTCATCCATGCAGGAACTTCCATTGGTCTATCCAGAAACTCCTTGACTGCAGCAGTGGTGAGGGAGCAGGTCAGAGGAGGCTCAGTCACGCCAGAGTTCCAGTCAATAAGCTCCGAGAGTTTGGTGGCATCTGGGTTGATGTCAGGAGTCTTCCTGGGTCTGAGACTGCAGTCTCCTACCTGTGAGTCCTCATCTCTTTCACCTCTGATTTCCAGTATCCTCTTCACTGCCTTCCTCATCTCCTCCTCCACCTCACTGCACAGCATGGCCTGGAGCACAGCCTCAGAGTGTGCATACCAAGCCGATCTCTTCACTGTAGGCATCACTATTCCTATCACCTCCTTCTTCTGACTTCTGAGCACTCCAGCTGGTACAGTACATGCCTGGGACCCTCCACCCAGCTGTGATTTAATTTGATGTTGAACCAGTTTGGCATGTAGACTCCCACTATGAATTCCACAATTATCCTCAGATTCTTCAGATTCCTACCCTTCGGCACATGTTTGGAAATGCACAATCTGCAGAACCTTAGAGCCGTGGTGACCCACCTACTGTGACAGACTGGCCCAATCTCCAGGATAGCTAGACTCTGAGTTACAAGGAAAAGAGTTACAAGGAAAAGAAGTTATGGGGGTGCTGCCTCAGAAATTGCGAACAATTGTGTCGATTATATATATATATATATATATATATATATATATATATGAGAGAGAGAGAAAGTCGAATAGATAAATAGATAACTACTCACTACTCAGTCATAAAAAATAAGTAAAATAGTATCATAAAATCAATTATAGGGTACTTACGCTTAACGGGTAATTTCGAATTTGCCAAAAATTTTATTTATAAACAAATTCCATTCTTCTGTTTTTATTCTGAACGAAAAAATATTCTAAGAAATGAAAGCTATATATTGTAAATAATCCAATTATTATATAATTAACTTCAATCTCACGACAAAAAATAAATGATAACGAATCATTGATAAATGCAATTCAGAAATTAAATTTCGAATTAGCAAACGATACAGCAACACAACTACGACGTCAAACAAACAAATCGGCACTGCTCTGTCCACAGTGCTTTGGATCCTCTTAAACCCGCGATTCTGACTCGCTCTTCGTACGTCCGCCACCGAGGTTTCAAGCGTTTCGAACAAAATCTGGAACTGTTAAGTACGCAGTTCCACGGGAAGGCTGAAGCTACTTTCGTGATTCATTCGTTCGGCATTGAAATAGTTTAAGGAAAAAAGGATATAACCTGATTTAAAAACTCAAAGTTCATTGAAAAAAAACAATCAGAGAGGCTATTTTAAATATTTAAATATAAAGATCATAAGATCATGGGGGTGCTGCAGTTACACAGTGCCTACCTGCGAGCCGCTCCTGGTGATGATTCTGTAGCCATATGATTGGTCTGTGCTGAGGTCCTTGACTACCTCCTGACTGAGCTGAGGTAGAGGAGGACCAACAGTGATCCTCGTGAAGTTTGGGTTAATCTCCAGCTCAGTGGCAGTGTTTAACATCTTCCCTAGGGGCCCAGACCGCTTGTTGTTGCTCAATGTCTTGCCATCCAGTGCAGTCACCAGGTGTGTGAGACTCAGCTCCACAGTGTGCAAGTCACAGACAATCCACACCAACTTCCTGCTAAGCGTGGCCTTCACATAATGCATTACTCCTCCCTCCCAGCCAGTATTCACATTAGTACGGTCACCTCCTATGGCCAAAAGGGTCTGGTCTGCTCCTTTCTCTCTTAGCCAGTTCACCAGATGATCAGCAATGACCTCAGCATGACTTCTTTCTTCTGCAGCTTCCTCTGGTACAAAATGCCACAAATATTTCCCACCTGGTTCATTGCACACTGTGTAGTATTCTTCCTTAATGAGGCCAGGAAACTGCCTGTCACTGTCTTCAGCTTCCATCATCACTTTGGTGTCATCTCTTTTCCCATCAAAGAAGATACAGGTGATGCCATTTTCCCTAATCTCTTCATCAAACTTCTTGACCAGCTCCTTAGTCAGTCTCTCCTGAGCCCTCCTCACCTTGTTGTGGTCAATCACCAGTGCTGTGTCAAACTCTGTGATAAGACCAGCATCAATCCAGGCAGCAGTGGCAATCTCTGCACTCTCTCTCAGCCCAGTGTGATGTCTCAAGCTAGCCAGAGCTATGTTGGTGATATCTTCAGTGTTGTATTTCTTCTTCTTAGCCACAGGCAAGGAAGAAGTTGTCGCAGCCTCTGGTATGAAGTTTTCGTCCTCCTCTCTCCTCCCTGCCTCCTCCAATATATCTCCAGTCTCCTCCACCTCCATCTCCAGCAGTGATTCCTCCCTCAACTCCTCTTCTTTCTTGGCTAACTCCTCTGCCTTCCTCCTCCTCCTCTCCTCGGCCCTCCTTCTCTGCTCCTGTCTCTGCAGCACTGCTTCCTGTCTCCTGGTCTCAAGGTGATCAGCTAGACCCATCTGGTGTGCCCCCACACTGCCCACCTTTTTTCTCTGACCTTTAATGAAGGCAAGTTCCTGCACTGGTATCTTCTGCTCGCTCCTGCAGCTGCAGTCAATGTGAACCTCACTGTTGCAGACAGGGTTGCACCCAAGCTCACTGCAGCTCCTGATCACACAGTGACAGGTCAAGATGTCCACCAATTTCTCCAGTTTCATCATGAACCTATCTTTGACCTCTAGCTTCACATTGCCAATGGACACCTTCACTGCCTCATCCCACAGTGCCTTCACTTTAGCCCTGATCCTGACCTCAGTGTTGATTACAGGTCCTGTGAATAGAGCGTTAGCCTTTAAACGGAAATGTTATTGCCTGGACGAAAAGTCGATATTTCAACTTATCTTCCACCTTAACTATAACACGGTCACATCAAAATCATATAATTAAAAACTACAGTGAACAATATATTTATTCTGTCATTGGTTTTCAAAAAATAAAAATATTACTATGACAACACCTGAGAGGGGGAGGAGGAGAGGGAGGGAGTGAGGGTGGGGCACTGAGGTTTAAGAGGGACTTTGTTGCCTTCACATCTCGAAGAGGATGGAGCGGAACTATTGCAGGGGACTGTACATGCAAAGCTGTCACGCAGATTTTTTTTCCATTAGGAACAATTATAATAAAAAAATTATATTTTTACAAAATACTTATCTATTCTACATGCCTCAGGCAGCCAGTTTAGTTATTACTTTTATATTACGTCAGAAACTCAAATATTTGTCACACAAATATCTTTCATTAATGAAAGAATTTAAAATCCTAGGGAATACTCGGTGATGTTCTTAAGGAGTAACTTTAAATTAGCCTAGACCTATGACTAAGCTGAACTAAACCTGCCTCAGAGACTGGCCATATAGTCTAATATGATACAAAAAGTCACCTCATAAGCCCTGGTTTTTTTTCATAAAAATTCACACTAAAATTAATTCGTAGTGCTCTCCAAGTGAATATTCCAAATTACAAAACTGGGAATTTAGCTGATGAGTCTCATATTAATTTCCAAGCGTAGACCACGTTGTACAAATTTCTCAAATTTTCCTTCGATTTAAGCTCTAACTGTTAGAAAATCAAGAAGAGGAAGAGCCGTTTCATCCCAAAGCGATATGATGACTAAGCTAATTAATGCAGCATTGCTTGTATATATGTTATTTTTTTTATTTTATTGGGTTCAAAATCCCAGCTGAGCCGTGAACGGCCAAGCTCTGAAGGGCCAGTTTAACCTACAGCCCAAGTTAAGCTAGACTAAAAACTTACGGACTTGGAGGTCCTATTAGGTCCTACCTCAGGGTTGCTGACTCGATGTGGGCCTACCTTAGGCCTCAGTTGCATAAAATTAAGATAAAAAACAAAAGGGGCACTATTTATGGTCTTCCTTCTAAACCTTGCAACAACAACAACACAACCTGCACCATTGTACGATGCAACAATCTTGTATCTAAACAACCAAACTGAATTGGAAGAGAGCTCTCTATAAGACCACGCCCTGTAAGTGCCGCATTCAACAAACGAGTTGCAAGGACGCGCAGCGCCCCAAAAAAATGATGCCACAAGAGTGCCCAAACAATGATGCCACAAGAACCCAAAAATGCTAGCTCTAAATTAAGTGAACTTTTCACTAACCTTACAATTATGAGATGGATATATATACACCTTAACTTAATATATACAAGCAATGCTGCATCAATCAGCTTAGTCAACATATCGCCTTGGGACAACAATGCCTCTTCCTCTTCTAGATTTTCTAACACTCCCCACCGAAGAGGCATTTTTGTCATTACCTTCTGCAAATTTAGCCAAGCCTTCTCCATGAGGCTGTAACTCAAATGTTTCATCTTGACTATCCGTGTTTTTGCTGATTTCTAAAGTATAGAGTTTTTGTATAGGTCTCTTTAATTTTCCTCCTGAAGTCTTTACCAGTGCAGACCTAACTAAATTGTCTTTGCCAACAAACAACTCTTCAATTATTCCAAGCTTCCAGCATTGCTTTGGTCTTTCATCCCCCAATCATTACCACTTCTCCCACCTTGATACAATTTGCATTGGAGCCCTTTACATTGCCTGATGGGTAATAATTGAGTTCTGGCAAGTATTCCATCTGCCACCTCTTCCATAACTGATCTTGTACTCTTCAAGATACTTGAATCTTCTGGTTAACTCTCCTTGAGTGCTCTGGATAGGCTGCAAGTCTTCTGGCAAACTGGGGCTTGATGTTAATCGTTTACCACAAAGAAAATTATTTGGTGTCAATGGCTCTGCATCCTGCATACTGTTATAAACAAAAGTGATAGGCCTACTGTTCACCATTGCTTCTACTTCACACAAAACAGTGCAGAATTCTTCTTTGCTCAAATGAGCATTAGCTAAAAGTTTCTTTAATGGACGCTTTACATTTCTCACTAGCCTTTCTCAAAATCCTCCTCACCATGCTGCTCTCTCAACAATAAACTCCCACTGTATCCTTTGGTGTGAAAAGTAGGATTGGAATCCTTCCTCTTTTAGCAAGGACCAAACTTCTTGGAGTTCCTTTGCAGCCTTTTTGAAGGTTTTTGCATTATCCGATGTGATTTTATTTGGGAAACCCCTTCTGTTCACAAACCTTTTAAAGGCCAAAGGAAATACATCACTACTTAAGTTGCTTACCAACGCCAAATGGATTGCTCTGGTGGTAGCACATGTGAAAAGACATGTAACCTTTGTTAGACTTCCCTTGCTCATGCACATAGACTGGACCTGCGAAGTCTACTCCCACTACATCAAATGGGGCAGTATAGACACACCATTCTCTTGGAAGTGGAGCCACCTTTTCATAATAAGGCTTTGCACTCCAATGCTTGCAAACCACACATCTATGCAAGACCTTTTTTACTACTTGTCTAATTTTGGGAATCCAAAACTGTTGTCTGATCTCTATTATCACTTTTCTAACTCCAGCATGTAACAACTTATGATGAGTATCCAGGATCAAAAGTTCCACAAAGTGCCCCCAAGAAGGTAGCAAAATTGGATGTCTTTTCTCGTCTGGAAGCCCAGAAAACTGTAGTCTACCTCCTACTCTCAATAAATCCTGATCCAAAAACACATCCAAACTCTTGAGAGCAGAATGTATTGGTAGAACCTGTAATGGACGGCTGGTGAGCAATTCCCTCTCTTCACCAAATTTTTCCTTCTGCACATATATTACCCAGTATTTCCAGGCTTGCCGAATCTCCTTACTGTTCAGAATTTCTTTCCTTCTTGTTTCTCCCTTAATATTGTTTGTAAATCTATATATCCATGTCACTCTTAACAACCTTTTCAGATTGCTAATGTCCTCAAGCCTCAATATGGGGTCCTGCTACATAACTTGACAACTGTTCACAGTGCATTTTCTCATTTCACTCACCCATTCTTCTTGAGCCTGGCATTCCCTTACAATAGGCTGATTAGAAGGCCAGTTTTCACTTCTAAGTTTTAGCCACTCTGGCCCATTCCACCACAAACTTGACTGTGCAAGATCTTTCACTGAAATTCCTCGTGTTGGTAAATCAGCGGGATTTTGGGTGCCTGGACAATGCTTCCATTGTTTTGGATCCGTGTGTGCTTGAATTTCCTCCACCCTATTGGCAACAAATGGTTTTCATTTCCTTGCCTGGCTTCTTAACCAATGCCAAACTATAGTGGAGTCTGTCCAATAATAGCTTGGAATTTCAAAGAGGGCCAAAGACTTTTGCACTGTAACTGCAAGCCGACTAACAATAACTGCACCCATCAATTCCAACCTTGGAATAGAAAGCCTTTTCAAAGGTGCTACTCTGCTCTTTGCAGCAAACAACCTGGAACTTACTTCCTCTTTGAATGTGCCTCTTATATAAATACAAGTTGCATAGGCTTCCTCACTTGCATCACAAAAGATGTGCGGCTCCAAATTGTCTGGACTATTGTTCAACTCTCCAAAGTACCAGGTTGGGATTTCAATGTTTCAAAGATGTGCCAATTCTTTGAACCAATATTTCCACCTTACCACCATAGGATCAGGTAACTCTTGGTCCCAACCAAGTCCAATTTCCAAGAGGCTCTGAAACCAAATTTTTTACTTTATCACAAATGGAGCCAGGAATCCAAGAGGATCAAAGACCTTTGAAGCCAAACCAAGAGCTGTACGTTTTGTCCACCTTGTCTCATTCTCAGCCAGCTCTACTAAAGATTTCCCACTGAATGTAAACAAATCCTCTCCTTGCTGCCTGAGGTGACGTGTATATATATATATATATATATATATATATATATATATATATATATATATATATATATATATATATATAGTCTAAAGTCACTAAAGGGAAAAATCACTAAAAGAAAGCTGAATGGCAATACGAAGGGATAAACAGAGCAACGCAGCTGTTCGTTGGTTTCTGGCTGGACTAGAGCATGGTTATTCATATCTGACTAAATCGTTGGTGCTAAGTTTAATTTGGTGATGTTTCTAAGGTGACAAATGGGGTAGAAAGTTGTCAGTAAATAATAATAGTTAGGGGTAATGTCTATAGCTTCTAAATTAGCAAAGTTAGAGAGTTTAGGTAGACTGCTTTGTGGGACGCAGGAAATCTATGGTAGGCCCCAAAGAATATCTAATTCAACGCACCGGTAAGTGCCTTTGTTTGTTGTTTAGAAACCTAGTAACTTAGCGGGGTCACTAACCTCAAGCTATTACATTTGGTGACGAGGATGGGATTCAATTTGGCTCATTGGATTCAATTTGGCTCATTCGATTCAATTTGGCTCATTTGAATAAATTTGGTTCATTGGATTAATTTTGGTTCATTGGATTAAATTTGGTTCATTGGATTTAATTTGGCTTATTGGGTTCAAGTGGTTGTTTGGAAAATTGGATGTAGCCTAGTGGGTCGTCCGATTTGGTTGGCTTGTGTGGGTAAGCTACCGTACTACAGCTTAGGTCCCGCCGGCCTAACTCTAATACTAATTCCTACTCAGCCCTAACTCTAAAACTAATTCCTACCGAGCCCTAACTCTAATACTAATTCCTTCTCAGCGCTAACTCTAATACAATTTACTATTCAGCCCCAACGGGGGGGTAACTAGATCAAATTTAAACCAAATCTAACCTAATTCACGTTATTTGTGTTATTTATTTATTTGTTGGGTTCAAAATCCCAGCTGAGCCGTGAACGGCCAAGTTCTAAAGGGCCAGTTCTACCTACAGCCCAAGTTAAGCTAAAATCAAAAACTTACGGACTTGAGATCCTATTAGGTCCTACCTCAGGGTTGCTGACTCGATGTGGGCCTACCTTAGGCCTCAGTTGCATGAATTTAAGATAAAAACAAAAGGGGCACTATTTATGGTCTTCTTTCTCAACCTTGCAACAACAACACAACCTGGACTATTGCACGATGCAACAATCTTGTATCTAAACAACCAAACTGAATTACAAGAGAGCTCTCTATAAGACCACACCCTGTAAGTTCGGCATTCCACAAACGAGTAGAAAGGACGCGCAGCGCCCCAAAATGATGCCACCAGAGTCCCAAACAATGATGCCACAAGAGCCCAAAAATGCTAGCTCTAAATTAAGTGAATTTTTCACTAACCTTACAATTATGAGATGGATATATACACACCTTAACTTAATATATACAAGCAATGCTGCATCAATCAGCTTAGTCATCATATCGCCTTGGGACAACAATGGTTCTTCCTCTTCTAGATTTTCTAACACTCCCCACCGAAGAGGCATTGTTGTCATTACCTTCTGCAAGGTTAGCCAAGCCTTCTCCATGAGGCTGTAACTCAAATGTTTCATCTTGACTACCTGTGTTTTTGCTGATTTCTAAAGCATAGAGTTTTGTATAGGTCTCTTTAACTTTCCTCCTGAAGTCTTTACCAGTGCAGACCTAACTAAATTGTCTTTGCCAACAAACAACTCTTCAATTATGCCAAGCTTCCAGCATTGCCTTGGTCTTTCATCCCCAATCATTACCACTTCTCCCACCTTGATACAATTTGCATTGGAGCCCTTTACCTTGCCTCCAAACTTCTTGGAGTTCCTTTGCAGCCTTTTTGAAGGTTTTTGCATTATCCGATATGATTTTATTTGGGAAACTCCTTCTGTTCACAAACCTTTTAAAGGCCAAAAGAAATACATCACTACTTAAGTTGCTTACCAACTCCAAATGGGTTGCTCTGGTGGTAGCACATGTGAAAAGACATATATAACCTTTGTTAGACTCCCCTTACTCATACACATAGACTGGACCTGCAAAGTCTACTCCCACTACGAGGGGCGTCCGCAGGATTTTTCGCAAGGGGGGGCACACCACAAAATCGTTGACAAAATGGATGCAAGTTTTGTAGGATTCTCATGAACTTGGCGCCTCACTGCAGAATCCATTTGACAAATAATCGAGGTTTCCGGTTTCTGTGAAACCGACAAAAAGTTCGTTGCATCTTCGACGGAATGCTGGTGCCAAGAAGTCTGGATGTGTTTCCTGGCATCTTCATGAAAGTTTTTGTACTTAGAGTAAGCATTTACAATAAATGCTCCTTGTTTCCCTCTGTGGACAGGTTGTGGAAATAGAACGCAATATATGCTAAATTTATGTACTTAGTAATACTAAGTATATAAATTTAGCACCGAAAGCAGGCTATACAGTAATAAGGGGAGATGACGGTTTTTACTCGTAGTGGTCGCAGAGCATTTTTTTTTCTACCAGTCAAGTCCATTTTTTATATGTTATATGATACTATGATTAACTATAATCGTGTAAGTTTCAGTGAAATTGACCAAAAGGTTTTCGAGAGAAAAAAATAAATAAAACACTCAATATAATGATCTTTGCAAATAATTCCATTACTATATCTTTCAGTATAGTTTATTTAACACTTCTAAGTTCAACGACACGGCACTTCGGTAAAGTAAAGGTAAAGTAAACGACATTTCCTTGAATGTGGAAACACTGACTGAGCTGCAGTAGAATTATAGAAGTCGTTGCGTGGGCAAACACAAATTTCCAAGGGGGGGCAACTGCCCCCTCTTGCCCCCCCCCTCCGGACGCCCATGCCCACTACATCAAATGGGGCAGTATAGACACACCGTTCTCTTGGAAGTGGAGCCACCTTTTCATAATAAGGCTTTGCACTCCAACGTTTGCAAACCACACATTTATGCAAGACCTTTTCTACTACTTGTCTAATTTTGGGAATCCAAAACTGTTGTCTGATCTCTATTATCACTACTCTAACTCCAGCATGTAACAACTTATGATGAGTATCCAGGATCAAAAGTTCCACAAAGTGCCCCCCAGAAGGTAGCAAAATTGGATGTCTTTTCTCCTCTGGAAGCCCAGAAAACTGTAATCTACATCCTACTCTCAATAAATCCTGATCGAAAAACACATCCAAACCCTTGAGAGCAGAATGTGTTGGTAGAACCTGTAATGGATGGCTGGTGAGCAATTCCCTCTTTTCACCAAATTTTTCCTTCTGCACATATACCACCCAGTATTTCCTGGCTTGCTGAATCTCGTTACTGTTCAGAATTCCTTCCCTTCTTGTTTCTCCCTTAATATTGTTGGTAAATCTATATACCCATGCTGTTACTCTTAACAATCTTTTCAGACTGCTAATGTCCTCAAGCCTCAATATGGGGTCCTGCTGCATAACTTGACAACTGTTCACAGTGCATTTTCTCACCTCACTCACCCATGCTACACCTCACTCTCCTACAATAGGCTGATTAGACGGCCAGTTTTCACTTCCAAGTTTTAGCCACTCTGGCCCATTCCACCACAAACATGACTGTGCAAGATTTTTCACTGAAATTCCTCGTGTTGGTAAATCAGCAGGGTTTTGGGTGCCTGGACAATGCTTCCATTGCTTGGGATCTGTGTGCGTTTGAATTTCCTCCACCCTATTGGCAACAAATGGTTTCCATTTCCTTGCCTGACTTCTTAACCAGTGCCAAACTATAGTGGAGTCTGTCCAATAATTGCTTGGAATTTCATAGAGGGCCAAAGACTTTTGCACTGTAACTGCAAGCCGACTAGTAATAACTGCACCCATCAATTCCAACCTTGGAACAGAAAGCCTTTGCAAAGGTGCTATTCTGTTCTTTGCAGCAACCAACCTGCAACTTACTTCCTCTTGCAATGCGCCTCTTATATAAATACAAGTTGCATAGGCTTCCTCACTTGCATCACAAAAGATGTGCAACTCCAAATTGTCTGGACTATTGTTCAACTCTCCAAAGTACCATCTTGGGATTTCAATGTCTCCAAGATGTGCCAATTCTTTGAACCAATATTTCCACCTTACCACCATATGATCAGGTAACTCTTGGTCCCAACCAAGTCCAATTTCCCAGAGGCTCTGAAACCAAATTTTTGACTTTATCACAAATGGAGCCAGGAATCCAAGAGGATCAAAGACCTTTGAAGCCAAACCAAGAGCTGTACATTTTGTCCACCTTGTCTCATTCTCAGCCAGCTCTACTAAAGATTTCCCATTGAAGGTAAACAAATCATCTTGCTGCCAAACAATGCCTAGCACCTTTGCGTCTATTGCCCACATCTCCTTAATACCAGAATCCTCAATACTTTCTGCTGCATCAGGTACTACACAGGACTGACTCATAAACTCTTGTAATTGAGAATGATTGGTCTGCCATTTTCTAAGCTCCATGCCAGCCTCCCTCATTATAGCTCTAGCCTCCATGAATATCTGTTTAGCCATTTCTGTATTATCCACGGAACACAGCAAATCATCAACATAAAAATTTTTCCTTCTGTGTTCAATAGCGTTAGGATAGACTTCAGAATATTTCTTAAAATGGTACTGCATAGTAGCTGCCAACAGAAATGGACTAGAGCTGAGGCCAAACAACACGGATTTCATTCTATATGCTTGAACCTTAGGTTCATTTTCCAACAAGTCTTTCGTATCCACCCACAGATACCTTACTGCATCTCTGTCCTCTGGTTTTAACTTTATCTGCAAAAAGGCTTGCTTCACATCTGCAGTCAATGCTACTCTACCAAACCTGAATCTCAGTAACAAGGAAAATAAATCTGCATTTAAATTTGGCCCAGCATCCAAACAGTCATTCAAGGACACACCACCTTTGTCCTTGGCTGAGCCATCAAAAACTACCCTCAGTTTGGTGGTAGTTTTGTCTCTCCGTACCACTGCATGGTGTGTAGATAATGTGCCTCCTGGCTCACCAGCTCACCTTGCACCCTTTCAGCATAGCCCTCCCTTACATAGCTTAGGATGGCCTCATTGTATTCAATTAACAACAACTCATTTTTTCTTAGCCTGTACAATGAAGTCTCCAACCTCCGATTAGCTAGGTGAAAGTTTGAATCGGGTTTGCAAGAATCCTTCCACGGGAGGCCAACTTCATAGCAACCATCTCTAAACCCAATCCCTTTTTCAAATTGCTCTAAAACATCATTGTTCACTGTACTTGCCTGTTTGTCCTTTATGCCAATGGATTCAAGTTCCCAAAAGGCTTTCAAATGCCTTTCCAAACCATGGCTGTTCTCCTCAATCTTAACAAAAAGAGCCTTAATTTCCATTTCATTGCAATAGCTACCATGTAGCATCCAGCCTAGCTTACTTTCAATAGCTACTGGGCCTCGAGATGTGCGGACAATATTACCAGTGATGAAGTCCCAATAATAGTCAGCTCCAATCAAAAGACTAATATCTTCTGTTCCTTCAAACTTATTATGGCCCAAATTAATTCCTTTAACTTGCAATTCTTGGACACATGCCATATCTAAACAAGTAGTGACTGGAGCAGAAAGTTCCTCAATCTCTACAGCTTGGACCTTGACAGTGGGACTTTGTGGTAACAACCCCTTAACCAGAACTTCTACCTTCTTAAATTTGGTTCGGTTTTGAACGGAACCCCCAAACCCAGAAATTCTTAAATTTTCCCTCTTAAGTTCTTTAAACTTCAATTTTCTGGAGAAGCTACTGTAAGAGTGCTGTATGAACACTCTTACAGTAGCTTCTCCATCATTTCCAATTAATAATGCTGCAGTTGTTTGCAATAATCCCCCTTTACTTTTATTCCCTTTCATAGCAGTGGCATGTGCCACTGATGTCTCTACTGCTGGGGTAGGCCTACTAGAAGTGTTTTCACACAATAATGGCTGATGCCGGCCATGACATTTTTTGCACAAAATTTTAAACTTACTAAACCTTGCTCTGTGACCATTCAAAAAACATTTAAAACATGCTGTGGACTTAGTTACCCTGTCCTTTCTCTCCTCAAAAGGTAAAGCCTCAGCCATCTCACATTTATATGACTTGTGGTTGCCTTCGCAAAATATGCATTCCTTGATTCCCTTTAATTTATTCTCAGAGGATGCATGTAGAGCTGACACTGTACCTGGGCTATTCCTTTTTGTAGAAACTTTGGTGCTGTGCCTGCCCTTGTCCCCTTGTTTAACACCCCACTGTGCAAACTCAATTCGTTCTCGTCTTGCTAATTCTGTGCCTAAAAGACTTAACATCTGCTGAAGGGGGATGTACACATGTTCTGTAGAGTGTTCCCTACTTAATTCAAGCAAAATTGAGCTAGGCAATTTAGACTCCAGTATAGTAACCAACATTATACCATACCTTTCCATTCCTACACCCAAGTTGTCCAGGGACCTAGTTCTAACTTCAAATTCATCATATAACTGCCGTAACTCCTTGACATTATTAGGATTATTAACAGGAGGTATAGCTAAAAGTTCACGGAGGTGGCTTTTAATTAAGATCTCTGGCTTACCAAACCGTTTCTTTAATATATCCCAAGCCACATTATAATTAGCCTCTGTTAATGCTAATCCTGCTATTGTCTTTGCTGCCTCCCCTTCCAAGAGGGACTGCAAATAATTAAACTTCTCCACCGCACTTAACACTTGACTAGAATGAACTGCTGATTAAAAACTGTCTGCCCATCCTTGCCATTCCTAAATACTCCCAGAAAATGTTTTGAGTACAAGCCTCGGTAATTGAACTGCAGATTTGTTAACCTTAACTTCACAAACATCATTTGTTGAGGTTGTGTTTCATTATTAGACCTGGTCTCTAACTGTAATGAGCTGCTAAACTCTTTTGCTCGGTGGCCTACTTTAATTATATCATCAATAATCTCTTCAAAGTAAATTATGTTATTTTCTATTTCATCCTCTTCTATAAGAGCCTCAATTTTAACATTTACTTCACTTAGAGCAACCTTTTTAGTTTCTAATATGGAAAGCTGCGCAGTCACTAATCTTAAATCCTCTTGCTCTATGGCAGAATCTATAGTGGCAATGACCTTTGTAATTAGACCTTTGTAGGCGCTTCTCCTTTTTTTAAACTTGTTCAATTCAGATGCACTCATCTTCAATGCAAACAACAATTGGGCTCAATGCCAAATGAGCTGAATTGGCAGAAATACTTAACCAAACTGATCAAACGCAAATTTTGCTTTTTACAAATAAACTGAATTGCTGGTTGGGGTACTAACCAACCACCAGTATGGAATACCAATTTTTCCACCCAAGTAACTGGCGCACCGAAGTCTGCAACCTTCGCCTACGAATAATAAACCAAAATTAACCAAACAGGTAAAATGTAGGCCAAAAACAACGACAGACGAGTGGCCAGGTTTCGCAATTGGGAGACCAAACTTTCTACCCTGGGACCTTAATTAAATAATAAACCAAAATTAACCAAACCGGTAAAAATGTAGGCCCAAAACAACGACAGAAGAGTGGCCAAGTTTCGCAATTGGGCGACCAAACTTTCTACCCTGGGACCTTAACTCAATAATGCTCAACCCGTCTAGGCCTAACTTGGGCTACAATTTGCACAATCAGAACTTTGCCGAAAAATAGTCACTGACTCAGTCTTGGGCTAGAATCCGGTTCTGAAGGACCATGTTATTTATTTATTTGTTGGGTTCAAAATCCCAGCTGAGCCGTGAACGGCCAAATTCTAAAGGGCCAGTTCTACCTACAGCACAAGTTAAGCTAAAATTACAAACTTACGGACTTGAGATCCTATTAGGTCCTACCTCAGGGTTGCTGACTCGATGTGGGCCTACCTTAGGCCTCAGTTGCATGAATTTAAGATAAAAACAAAAGGGACACTATTTATGGTCTTCTTTCTCAACCTTGCAACAACAACACAACCTGGACTATTGCACGATGCAACAATCTTGTATCTAAACAACCAAACTGAATTGCAAGAGAGCTCTCTATAAGACCACACCCTGTAAGCAGTGGCGGTTCCTCATATGGGCAATATGGGCAGCCGCACAGGGCGGCATTTGTGGAGGGGCGGCATGAGCGCCTGCAAAAAAAATAAAAATAAAAATAAGAATAAATAAATAAAGAAATAAATAAAAATAAAAAATAAAATAAAATAAATAATAAAAGATCAATAAATATATTTTTATTAATAAAAAACCATCTATTGCATTTTCCATAAACCTTCCCATAAAAGACCTAAACAATGCAAAATGCTTCCAGATTAATATTATTGGGAATAAAGGCCCATACTTTAACATATGTAATGTTATTTTTCTGGGTTTGGTTAAATAGTGAAATGTATATTATTTATTACAGAACGAATCTTCACACTAAGCCACTAAGGTCTGTCAAATAACCGCAAATGGATAAGAAGAGGTCAAAGCTATCAGGTGCTCAGTTTAGAAAAAAGAGGAAAGAAGAAGAGGAGAAACGAGCAAAAGATAAAGGTATAGAGCTATGTCATCTACTCTTCACTGCTATATTGCACTGCTATTTTGTGATATAGCTTTCTGAGTCATTTGAAGTGTACTATTATGTATATAATTAGCCATTAACCAAGGAGGTTGTATTATTCATTTGTTTCCTATTCTAAAAGTTTAATAAATTGTGCTTAATAACATGTTAAATTAATTGTACTAGCCTATTCATGCATTGGTCTGTTATGTTCTATTTTACTATTTGCAGGGGCACTTTTGAAATATTTTGGAACACCCTCTGCCACTAGCCAGGATGAGAAGCCGTCTACTTCTGCCATTATTGAGGCTGAGGAGCCATCTACCTCCTCAGCCTCACATATGTCTCCACAAATGCAGTCTGATCCTGAGGATGAAGACCCATTTGCTTCTACTTCTCCCCGGCAGGACTCTTCAGGTGAGTTTGTGTGCACATATGTCTGTGAGTGTGTGCGTGTGTGTGTATGTGTATGTGTGTGCATCCCTGCAAAGCATTTTGCAAACAGTTATAAATTATAATGTTATTATCACTGGGTCTGGGTTACTGGGTATGTGTGGTGTTTCACCACCATAATTCCATAACACCACCACCATAACAAAGTGCTGTGAATAATGTGTTATCTAACTTAGGTGTGTATACTAATGAGTAATGCTCTTGTTCTTTCTATTAGAAAGGCCTGGAGCAGAATCGCCTCCTGAGGATGAGTCTCTGTCCACCGACCCTGCTAACTGGCCTTCAGTTCTGACTGAGAGAATTCGGACACAACTGGTTTCCAGGGGACCAAGTCAAGTACCATCTGACTTTGTATTCCCTAGAAACGACAGTGACGGAAGAAGTTTCCACCATCAATACTTCAGGAAGTCATTGGTTAGTGGGGAAAATATAACCAGAAGTTGGTTGGTCTATTCCTTAAAAAACAACAGCCTTTTCTGTTTCTGTTGTACATTATTTTCCAAGAGGAAAATAAATTTAACAAGTTTGGGACTCTCGGACTGGAAGCATGCAAGCTCATTGCTCACATCACATGACAACAGTTCAGAACACCTAAATTCTATGAAAATCTGGAAAGAACTGGCAGTGAGGATGAGAAAGGGGGAGACCATTGACAAGCAGGAGATGGCACTTCTGGAGGCTGAGAAGTTGAGATGGAGAGCGGTGCTGACACGTCTCACTGCTATTGTGCATTCTCTGGCAGTTAGGAATTTGGCACTAAGGGGACATACAGAAAAATTGTTCTCACCATCAAATGGCAATTTTCTGAAAGAAGTTGAACTGATGGCACAATTTGATCCTATAATGCAAGAGCACATTAACCGTGTCCAAAAAGGGACCTCCAGTCACACCAGCTACCTCGGCCACCACATACAAAACGAACTCATTGATTTGTCGAGCAGCAAGACCATTTCAGCAATGGTGAGCGACATCAAACAATCAAAGTTTTTTTCAATAATTCTAGATTGCACTCCAGATATCAGCCACACTGAACAGTTGTCAGTTGTGATTCGGGTTGTGTCACTGGAGGGGAAGCCCCATATAAAGGAACATTTCATGGGGTTTTTGGAGGCAGAGGAGTCCACTGGTCAACATTTGGCATCTCTGATTCTGAAGAGACTGGAGGAGCTAAAAGTTCCTTTCATGGACTGTAGAGGACAATCATACGACAACGGGGCCAACATGAGGGGAAAAAACAAGGGTGTTCAATCCAGGCTCCTAGAAATTAATCCCAGAGCTCTGTTTGTTCCATGTGGGGCTCATTCTCTGAATTTGCTTGTGGCCGATGCTGCTAAGGGATCTATTGATGCCACAAGTTACTTTGGCATCTTGCAGAAGCTTTACAACTTGTTTTCAGCCTCCACACAACGATGGGCCATTTTGAAAAAACATGTGAACATCACATTGAAGATGTGGTCTGATACAAGGTGGGAAAGCAAGATCAAGAGTGTGGAGCCCCTGAGATATCAGGCAGCTGCAGTGAGAGATGCACTGATCGAGGTGAGGGACCACACCAAAGACTCTGTAATAAAGGTCGAGGCTCAATCTCTGTCAGAGGAGGTTGGGTCATACCGCTTCGCCATTTGTTCAGTGGTGTGGCATGACCTGTTGTGCCAAATTCAGCATGTGAGCAAGCAGATGCAGTCTCCTAGCATGCACGTTGATGTTGCAGTAAATCTCCTAAAAAAAACAGAGAGAGGTCTCCGCAATTACAGGGCAACAGGTTTTGTGGCTGCACAAATGGCAGCCACAGATATCTGTGAACAAATGAATGTGGAGGCTGTGTTAAAACAAAAACGGCTGAGGTCCACAAAGCGGCACTTCTCCTATGAAGCATCTGATGAGCCCTTGATTGATGCTTTGAAGAAGCTGGAGGTGACATTTTTCAATGCAGTGGTTGATGCTGCAACATCAGCCATTCAGGAAAGATTTTCCACGTTGGAAATTGTGGGAGAGAAGTTTGGAGTGCTGACACATTTCCAAAATCTCACATTTGAGGAGCTGACAGAACAATGTGTGAACCTTAGTACTACACTACACTTTAAGGGACAATCTGACTTGGATGGCAGAGAGCTTGCACAGGAGCTGAAGAACTTGCCTGACTTGCCATCAAAGACCATATCCTTGCTTGAACTGCTGACATTTATCCATGAAAGGGAGCTCTCTGAAATATATCCAAATTTGTGGACTGCTCTCAGAATTGGTCTTACTCTTCCAGTCACTGTTGCTGAAGCAGAGAGGAGCTTTTCAAAGCTGAAGCTCATCAAATCCTACCTGAGGTCAACTATGTCACAGGAACGCCTTACCGGTCTGGCCATCATCAGTATAAATCATACAATTGCTGAGCAGATTTCATATGATGATTTAATTCATGACTTTGCATCAAGGAAGGTAAGAAGAGTCAGGCTTTAGATGGCAGTTGTGCTGTGGTGCAATTTATTTTGTTTCTTGTTCAAAGTGTAGCATAATAATTACCCTCTCTTAAGTGTCTTATTCTATTTATGTGATAGAGCATTTGTACAATTTAGAAATTTGATTCTCTAGTTTATTTATGGCAGTTGTGCAATTTAATTTGTATTTTTCCTGTTCATAGTATCATAATTACATTCTCTTAAGTGAGTTATTCTATTTACGTGATGAAGGATTTGTAAAATTCAGAAATTTGAGTCTTTGTTTTGGTTCTGAAGTTCCAACAATTAGTCCAATAAAAAGTTATTTTGTGAAAGAGTTATGTCTGTCCTTTATTTTGGGGGGATTCGAATGTGTGTGTGTTGGCGAACAGGGGGGGAGGGCGCTGAAGGTGAGGTTCGCCCAGGGCGTCATGTAAGCTAGGACCGCCACTGCCTGTAAGTACGGCATTCCACAAACGAGTAGAAAGGACGCGCAGCGCCCCAAAATGATGCCATCAGAGTCCCAAACAATGATGCCACAAGAGCCCAAAAATGCTAGCTCTAAATTAAGTGAATTTTTCACTAACCTTACAATTATGAGATGGATATATATATACACCTTAACTTAATATATACAAGCAATGCTGCATCAATCAGCTTAGTCATCATATCGCCTTGGGACAACAATGATTCTTCCTCTTCTAGATTTTCTAACAATTTGGCCTAAATCGGTTTTGTTCTAGCATGTCGGTGATTGGTCATATAAGCCCCTACGAAGACTCTGGGGAGGACTTCGAAGCTTATGCCACTAGGGTGAGGTTGTTTTTCGAGGCAAATTCCATTCCTGATACTAAGAAAGTACCTACCTTTTTAACTATCATAGGCCCTAAAACGTTTGGCTTAGTTATGGACCTAGTTGCTCTTAAAGCACCGGAAGCTTGCACCTATAGTGAATTGGTACAGGCCCTAACCGATCACTACAAACCCCGAGTAATTCTCATCTATGAACGTTTCAAATTTTATTCGAGGTATCAGACGGTAAATGAAAGCATTGCAGAGTTTGTTGCAGGAATAAAAGCCCATAGCCGTACTTGTAAATTTGGGGACAAATTAGACGAAATGCTAAGAGATAGGTTTGTAATGTAATACAGGACCTAACTTTTAGTCAGGCTGTAGAAATAGCTGCGGCTAGAGAAGCAGCTGCTAAAGATGTTAGAGGTTTTAGCAGTCACAATAGTAAAGCCCAACACGTAAATAGCTGTAAATCTTCTAGGTCTGGCAGACCTAATGAGCCTACTAGACAGAAAAATAAAAGGTATGCGGCAAATACGACTAAACCTACCAATTCAAACGCTAAACAGGAGGAAAAGCCTTCCAAGCCATGTACTGGGTGTGGAAAACACCATTGGAAGAAGGACTGCCGTTTTAAAGAAGCAGTTTGCCGAAACTGTAGTAAAATAGGACACATAGCTAAAGTTTGTTTTTCAAAGAAAACAAGGGGTGAAAATTCTAATTATAACATTTCTAGTGTAAATTCTCAAAAGAGAAATACTTCAAACACTGGAGTGGAGTACCTATTTTATGAGCAGCAAAGTGGTGATAATACAGGCCCATATATTGTAGAGGTAGGCCTAAATGGAATTACAGTTCCTCTAGAACTAGATACAGGTGCTGCCCGAACTGTCATGTCCAAAACAGTTTTTGACAAAACTTTCAAAAATACACCTAAACTACATGCATCTAAAACAATACTAAAAAAATATAGGGACATACAAATACCTATTTGTGGCGAAGCATCCATCTCAGTTACGCTCAACAAGAAAACTTTGTCTCATCCCTTAACTCTGCTAGTGGTGGATGAGCAAGGGCCTACTCTACTAGGCCGTGATTGGATTGACGCTTTGAAAATGCCGATTGACAAAATTTTGCCAAAGGGTCAGGCAGATGTGCATACACTCTCATATCCATCTGACATAGACTCATTGTTAAGGGAGTTTTCTTCTGTTTTTGGACCTGAAGTAGGCAACCTTAAAGGCCATCAGGTCTGTATAGAAGTAGATCCTAATGTAACTCCGAAATTTTGTAAGGCTCGTTCAATTGCGCATGCACTGCTGGAGAAGGTAGATTTAGAAATTGACAGGCTGCTCAAAGGTAAAATTATCGAACCAGTCACACACGCTAAGTGGGCTGCCCCAGTAGTTCCTATACTAAAACCTGACAAGTCCGTGCGGTTATGTTGGGATTACCGTTTAACAGCAAAGAGAGCAGTCCTTCTAGATTGCTACCCTATACCCAAGCCTGATTAATTATTTAGCTCTCTTGCTGGGGTAAATATTTCACAAAACTAGATATGTCCCAATAGGGCATATCATACTTTTCCGAGTCCGAATTTCATTCTGGCTAATATGTATTTTTATGTAAAATTTAATTCTAAGAGGGGTTTCTTTTCTGCAACTTTTCCCAAAAATCGCGTTATCATGTTCAAAATTGCGGTTTTCTGTTCTATGTTGAAATACCGAATATTCAATTGAACACAACCTCATATTTTTAACCCTTTGTCATAATTTGTTGCCATTTAGACACATTAACTTTGCTTAACTCTTACACAGGTTTAATACATACATACATAAGAAAAAAAATCTACTCCATTTGAATCTTTGTAACCATTTGGAGGCAGAAGGCGAAGTTCAACATTCTCTCAATAGATGGCTCTGAGCAATTACGCCAGTTATAATTGTGAAGTAGAAGTGAGCGGACGCCATTTTTTTCGGTAAGTGTTTTTTGTAATTTTCCTAAGTTTAATCACCATTATTATATTTGTTTTGACTATAATTTTATTCTAGAAGTATTAAGGAAGCTCCCTGTTTACTTTGTTTAAGTAATATTTTTAATAACTGTGAAGAAAAGACTTTCTTCAAAGTTCGTTTTGAAATGGACACAAAGTTTTCATAGGGTAAATTTCTGTCTATGATAACACGTTTGTCCAATTGGATAAATGAAATGAATTTTTCATCACGATTGTTTTTATGTACTGTTATATATATATATATATATGGAGAGAGAGAGAGAGAGAGAGAGAGAGAGAGTACTAACTACCACCCACTGATTACCTTATTAGACCTTTGTTGACTAATGGACACATAAATTATTTCATTTAAAAATGTTCTTACAAAAAAAAGATTGCTAAAAATGCTTATATATACCTCCCATGCATATTTCAAGTAAAAAAATGAACCTACGCTAAAATTAAATGGTTCTGAATGACAAAGGGTTAAGCTTATGTTACACCATAAGTACGAATTTTAAATTAAATTTGCAATGCCAAATTCAGTTTTCTATTACCAAAATAAATATTCATTATCAAATTTAGGTTAATTTTGTAATTAAAAATGCCGGTTGGCAACCCTGATTATAACCAAAAATTATATTCCTTGTCTATATTTATGGCGAAAGAACACTAAACATACTGATATGAATTTGTTACAGATTGGACAAGAGCGAGAATAAGCACCGACTAGACGTGAAGGCCGAATCTGATCCCAAAACCAGGAAAATGTCAGGTTCAAAGCTCTCGGATGTTGTGGGCCCGGGGAAGGAGTTCATTCCCAGCGAGGTGCCGACTTGGAGAGCCGTTCTTCAGGCTTCAGAGAGGGATTCGACTGCAGGAGGAAAAGTTCCTCATTCATGACATCCAAAGGTCTAAATACCCTATCCGAGAGATGACTGACGAGCTGGCTTCACTCGTGATGACTTAGTGGAGGAAGTCGAATGTAAAGTTCTCCCCGCCTGTGACAATCACGGAAAAATCGCTCTCATATAAGATCTTGTTGAAATGGAAGGAGATGACAGATGTTGTGAACGGGAGAGTTAAGTCTGCTACCCAGGAGAAGAGGATGGCTGATCTGGATAAACTCTGTGAAGTCTGCGTTTGCAAGCATCAGATCTTCTTGTGCGGCTCAGAGGGGAGTGGATGCTCAGGATGCTCCCTCAAGGCCCATGTGAACTGTAACTGTCCTTTGGAGGTGAAGATTCCTAAACTGGACCTTCAGTGGCTGTACTACCAGAGAGTGAAGGCTTCCGAAGCTTCAGGAATCCAGATGTCTTCTGTAGACGTCGAAGACAGCAGGAGACAGATCAAAGCAGCGAAGAGGAAGGAGGCTGAAGAAGCTTCTGCTGTGAAGAGGAAGAAGAAAGAGGAGGCTGTTAATGAGGAGCTACTCATGAAAGACTTTGAGGAGGACGAAGAGCCAAACTTGGAAAAAGCTGCAAAAGAAACCTCTGGCAATGCTGAGGCTACTGAAGCTCCTATGGATGTTCCTGCTGAAGTACCTGCCGAAACTTCAACTTCTGCTACACGAAACTACATGAAGATCCAAGGGACAGCTTCAGCAGCCTTGAGGTACAGGGTGGAAAATGTTCCGGCAGCTGCAGTTGCCACTGGCTTCCTGAACGACCTCATCAAGGCCGGTCATCTTTCCAAAGACAAGGCTTACTTGGCCATAGATGGCATGAAAGTCTGGAGGGCCAAGGAGGAAGTAATGGCCTCATCAGTTGAAGCTCTCACGCAGAGGTCAGAGGAGGAAAAGATATCTGGGATATTCTTTGATGGCAAGCAGGATAGGAATACAAAGGTGTTGAAATACGACGAAGTGACAGGGAGATTTCATCCTGGCAAAGTGATCGAGGAGCATTACACTATCATGTGGGAGCCTCAAGGAAAGTACCTCTTCCATTTCACTCCCGAGGAACCTGAGGAAGGAGAAAAGCTTGCTCATAAGATCGCTCAGGGCCTGCATGAGTGGCTTCTGGATCACGGAGCTGACGAGAGCCTTGTAATGATTGGAGGAGACTGTACCAACACCAACACGGGGTGGTCTGGAGGCGCCATAGCCCTATTGGAGAAGATGCTGGGTCGCAAGTGCCACTGAATGATCTGTCAGCTCCATGTGAACGAGCTCCCCCTGAGGCACTTAATCATCAAGTTGGACGGCCCTGTAACTCCCCGGTCAGGCTTCAGTGGGCCTATTGGAAAACTTCTTGATAAAGTGAATGAACTTGAGGTCAACTTCAACTTCAAACCAGTGGAAGGAACTGAAGATATCATAGAGCTGCCAGTAGAGATAGTCAAATCTCTCTCCACAGACCAGCACAACTGCTATCTTCTGATCAAAGCCATCAAGTCTGGAAGTCTCAGTCCACAGTTGGCTGGTCTCAAGTGCGGACCTCTGAACCAATCCAGGTGGCTCACTACTACACAGGCCATCTTGCTGTTGTGGATGAAGGATCACGGACTGAAAGGGGAGGTGTTGAGGAGGCTTGAGGTCCTCGTGAAATTCTGCCTTAACTTTTACTTCAAAATGTACTACGACATCAAAGTGAAGCACCACCTCAAATTTGGTCCTGCAGTGATAAGAGGAGCTTACCACGCACATCCTGAGAACACCCTGGCTTCATTCCTGTGCAGTGAGGATGAGCATCAGAGAGCTTTTGCTGTGAGCCAGATAGAGAAGAGCAGAGAAGGAAGCGACTTTGGTGATACGACAGTGAGGCCCCATAAAAATCCCAAAGTCAATCTGCAAGCCACTTCACCTGAGGATCTCATCAACTAGGAATCAGAGAATATTTACGAGCGTATTTTCACCTGCAAGATGACTTTGACTGAGCTCGAAGATCTCAGGGAAACTCCACTCAAAGTGGACGCTTTCTCTGTTCATACTCAGTCCTGCGAGAGAGCTGTACAGGAGGTCTCAACTGCTTCCCAAGCTGTGTACGGTCACGAGAGGAGAGATGGGTGGGTGAGAGCCAGGATAGACCATCGAGAAATGCTCCCAGTGTTCAAATCAAAGCAGGACATACTTAAGAGCTTTTCAGGTTCGAGTGGCTGATGAAGAGGCTGAAGCCATCGTTAATGCTCATAAGAGCTGAAAGTCCTCATAAGATCATAATATAAGATCTTATGAGGCCACGCTTTTCAGGGATCCAGGAAGAACAGGCGTGTAAACCTACACGTGGAGGTGGCAAATCTCCCGCTACTCGATCAGAGTAGAGCTGGTGAGCCGCGCCTATTCTTTGAAGAAAAACTTAAAATTCTTAAGTTTTACGTGAAATCTAAACATTTTTTCAGCACCCAGAGGTGTTGAAACACGCAAGAAAGCAAGGATGAGGTCAATAAAGCAGTTTTTAGATTAAATCATATGCAGAACAGCTGCGCGCTTTGGTTTGGGTGCCCTGAGGCTGCGTTAGGCAGCCTTCAAATCAGAAAATCGCGATTTTGACCATGAAAATGAGATTTTCTGGAAAAGTTACAAATAATAAATCCATCTTAGAATTAATTTTTACATAGGAATACATATTAGCCACTTTGTTTTTCCAAAATTTCAACCCTGAACCCAGAGTATGATATGCCCTAATATCCCATTCCCAAGCCTATGCTCAACTAAGTTTAGATGAAAATTCTAAAGAACTAACTATCATAAATACGCACCGAGGCCTATATAAGTACAATAAGCTATGCTATGGAATAGCATCGGCTCCGGGTATTTTTCAGAGGACAATGGACCAAGTTATAGGTCACATTCCGGGGGTACTTTGTTTTCTAGATGATGTCCTGATTTCAGGTTCGTCTAAAAAACACCTAACTAGATTAACCACAGTTCTAAAAAGACTCCGGGATGCGGACTTAAACTAAAGAAAGAAAAGTGTTCGTGGGTCACTAACGAGGTTTCATATTTAGGGTTCCGCATAGATGCCTCAGGCATTCATCCAACGGTGGATAAACTAGAAGCAATAAAAAATGCACTACCTCCACAAAACATCACACAGTTACAAGTTTATTTAGGTCTCCTAAACTTTTATATGAATTTTTTGCCTAATGCATCGACTTTCCTTGAACCCCTAAATAAGCTATTACGATCTGGGGAACAGTGGAGATGGGAGAAAACCCAAAAGGAAGCATTTGAGGCTTCCAAGGACGTACTACTAAAGTCCACTCTCCTAGTGCATTATGATTCTAAACTTCCTCTCACAGTTTCAGCAGATAGCAGTTCTTATGGAATTGGGGCAGTGTTATCTCACCACATTGATGGTGTAGATAGGCCTATCTGTTTTGCTTCTAGAACACTAACTGAGACTGAAAGACGATATGTACAACTTGAACGTGAAGCCTAAGCCTTAGTATTTGCAGTAAAAAATTTCACTTCGATCTATATGGTCATGAATTTAAACTGATTACTGACCATAAGCCTCTTTTAGGTTTATTTTCACCTAATAAAAATATTCCAGTTATGGCCTCAGGTAGGATTCAACGATGGGCACTGATTCTACAAGCCTATAAATTTGACTTAGTACATCGGTCAGGCAAACTTCTAGGTACAGCTGATGCGCTAAGTAGGTTGCCTTTAGAAAATCCAAATGAATGTGTACCTATACCTACAGAATGGGTTCACTTGGTGGAGTTTTTGGAATCCACTCCAGTATCTGCGGTACAAATAGAGTAGTGGACAAAATCAGACCCTATTCTGTCTAGGGTCATCCATAACTGCTCAGTTGGTTGGCCTACTAAGGTTGAGAGTGAATTACAGCCTTTTTATCAACGTCAGTCTGGACTCTCGATCCAAAATGGCTGTCTCTTATGGGGCCACAGAGTGATAATTCCGAATGAAGGCATGTCGAATTTAGTGAAGGAACTTCACGCTGAACACATGGATGCAACAAAAATGAAAGAGCTGGCGAGAGCTTATTTCTAGTGACCCGGTTTAGATGGAGAGCTCGAATCATTGGTTCGTTCCTGTCAAAGCTGCCTAGAGAACAGAGATCTCCCAAGGAAAAGTCCACTTCATCCGTGGGAATGGCCTACTATACCTTGAAATAGGATCCTTGTTGACTATACAGGTCCTATAAATAATGTCTATTTCCTAGTCATTGTGGACGCCTACTCTAAGTGGGTGGAAATTTTTCCAACCACTTCCATGACTTCGGGTGTTACTATTCGCTTACTCCGTTCGTGTTTCGCTCGATGGGGTTTACTCGTAGTCCTGGTTTCCGACAACGGTACTTGTTTTACCAGTGAGGAATTTCGTTCTTTTGTCCACCTAAATGGCATTAGACATGTCCGCAGGGCCGGATTAACCATTGTTAGGGCCGGGGACAATGAATATTTTCGGGCCGGTGTCACGAGAAAAACACAGTTCTTTACCTGATACATCATACATGAGTGATGTGATCAGCTGACTGGGATCGATCAACAGAAAACGAAACAATAACAAAGATGTGATTACAGAAAATGTATACTTTGTTGACATAAATGGGATACTAAACTAGGTTTTGTAGAAGCGGAATCTAGAATTTTTTTCTTCCTCACAGTCGACCAACTATTTCAACGGTAGATTATAGCGTTTACATAGTTTCTTGGGATCGGTCAGCATCTTGGGGCTGGTCAGCATCTTGCGCCGGGGGAAAATGCCCCCTTTGCCCCCATTATAATCCGCTACTGCATGTCCGGTCTAGTTTTTCACCCGTCTACTAACGGTCTCGCGGAAAACATGGTCCGTACTTTCAAGTCGGCCTTGCGTCATTCTCGTGGGAAGGAAATGCAAGTGGTGTTGGATAAATTTTTGCTTAAATATCGACTAACACCTCACACAACGATAGGGGTGTCTCCCTCTAAACTTATGATTGGCCGGGGAATTCGTTCAGTTTTCGATTTGTTACGTCTAACGAAACGTTACAACGACGAGTTTTACGCCATCAGGAAAAACAGAAGTTGTACCATGACACTAAAAAAGGGAGAGTTATAGAAGCGCAACCCAATGATCCACTTATGATTCGCAACTATGGGGCTGGACCAAAATGGGTTCCTGCAACTGTGCAGGAGAGAACGGGCCCTGTTTCCTTCAAGTACCAACTAGAAGATGGTCGTTCTATTAAACGCCATCAGAACCAGATATGGGAACGTGAATTGCAGAATGACCGGAGTCCTCGGAGGAGAGAACCGATCCTCTGGAAAATGGTTCAATTCGCCCGCCTATGCATGTTGCACCTATTCCTACTACATCAACCCCGTTCCGCAGGTCGTCTAGGGTCTCTCACCCCCCTGACAGACTAAACTTGTAGTGGAGGAGTGAGGTAACGTGTGTGTGTATATATGTATATAGTCTAAAGTCACTAAAGGGAAAAATCACTAAAAGAAAGCTGAATGGCAACACGAAGGGATAAACAGAGCAACGCGGGCTGTTCGTTGGTTTTTGGCTGGACTAGAGCATGGTTATTCATATCTGACTAAATCGTTGGTGCTAAGTTTAATTTGGTGATGTTTCTAAGGTGACAAATGGGGTAGAAAGTTGTCAGTAAATAATAATAGTTAGGGGTAATGTCTATAGCTTCTAAATTAGTAAAGTTAGAGAGTTTAGGTAGACTGCTTTGTGGGACGCAGGAAATCTATGGTAGGCCCTAAAGAATATCTAATTCAACGCACCGGTAAGTGCCTTTGTTTGTTGTTTAGAAACCTAGTAACTTAGGGCCAAAGACTTTTGCACTGTAACTGCGAGCCGACTAGCAATAACTGCACCCATCAATTCCAACCTTGGAATAGAAAACGTTTTCAAAGGTGCTACTCTGCTCTTTGCAGCAACCAACCTGCAACTTGCTTCCTCTTTGAATGTGCCTCTTATATAAATACAAGTTGCATAGGCTTCCTCACTTGCATCACAAAAGATGTGCAGCTCCAAATTGTTTGGACTATTGTTCAACTCTCCAAAGTACCATCTTGGGATTTCAATGTTTCAAAGATGTGTCAATTCTTTGAACCAATATTTCCACCTTACCACCATATGATCAGGTAACTCTTGGTCCCAACCAAGTCCAATTTCCAAGAGGCTCTGAAACCAAATTTTTACTTCATCACAAATGGAGCCAGGTATCTAAGAGGATGAAAGACCTTTGAAGCCAAACTAAGAGCTGTACATTTTGTCCACCTTGTCTCATTCTCAGCCAGCTCTACTAAAGATTTCCCATTGAAGGTAAACAAATCCTCTCCTTGCTGCCAAACAATGCCTAGCACCTTTGTGTGTATTGTCCACAACTCCTTAATACCAGAATCCTCAACACTTTTTGCTGCATCAGGTACTACACAGGACTGACTCATAAACTGTTGTAATTAAGAATGATTGGTCTGCCATTTTCTAAGCTCCATGCCAGCCTCCCTCATCATAGTTCTAGCATCCCTGAATATCTGTTTAGCCATTTCTGTATTATCCACGGAACACAGCAAATCATCAACATAAAAAATTTTCATTATGTGTTCAATAGTGTTAGGATAGATTTCAGAATATTTTTTAAAATGGTACTGCATAGTAGCTGCCAACAGAAATGGACTAGAGCTGAGGCCAAACAACACTGACTTCATTCTATATGCTTGAACCTTAGGTTCATTTTCCAACAAGTCTTTCGTATCTACCCACAGATACCTTACTGCATCTCCGTCCTCTGGTTTTAACTTTATCCGCAAAAAGGCTTGCTTCACATCTGCAGTCAATGCTACTCTACCAAACCTGAATCTCAGTAACAAGGAAAATAAAATTTAATCTGCATTTAAATTTGGCCCAGCATCCAAACAGTCACTCAAGGACACACCACCTTTGTCCTTGGCTGAGCCATCAAAAACTACCCTCAGTTTGGTGGTAGTTTTGTCTCGCCGTACCACTGCATGGTGTGCAGATAATGTGCCTCCTGGCTCACCAGCTCACCTTGCACCCTTTCAGCATAGCCCTCCCTTACATAGCTTAGGATGGCCTCATTGTATTCAATTAACAACTCCTCATGTTTTCTTAGCCTGTACAATGAAGTCTCCAACCTCCTATTAGCTAGCTGAAGGTTTGAACTGGGTTTGCAAGAATCCTTCCAAGGGAGGCCAACTTCATAACAACCATCTCTAAACCCAATCCCTTTTTCAAATTGCTCTAAAACATTACTGTTCATGTACTCGCCTGCTTCTCCTGTTTGTCCTTTATGCCAATAAATTCAAGTTCCCAAAAGGCTTTCAAATGCCTTTCCAAACTATGGCTGTTCTCCTCAATCTTAACAAAAAGAGCTTTAACCTCCATTTCATTGCAATAGCTACCATGTAGCATCCAGCCTAGCTTACTTTCAATAGCTACCGGGCCTCGAGATGTGCGGACAATATTACCAGTGATGAAGTCTCAATAATAGTCAGCTCCAATCAAAAGACTAATATCTTCTGTTCCTTCAAACTTATTGTTGCTCAAATTAATTCTTTTAACTTGCAATTCTTGGACACATGCCATATCTAAACGAGTAGTGACTGGAGCACAAAGTTCCTCAATCTCTACAGCATGGACCTTGATAGTGGGACTTTGTGGTAACAACCCCTTAACCAGAACTTCTACCTTCTTAACTTTGGTTCGGTTTTGAACGGAACCCATAAACCCAGAAATTCTTAAATTTTCCCTCTTAAGTTCTTTAAACTTCAATTTTCTGGAAATTCTGGTCTTAATAAACCTACACTGGCTACCACTCTCAAACAACACTTTTACAGTAGCTTCTCCATCATTCCCAATTAATAATGCTGCAGCTGTTTGCAATAATCCCCCTTTACTTTTACTCCCTTTCATAGCAGTGGCATGTGCCACTGATGTCTCTACTTCTGGGGTAGGCCTACTAGAAGTGTTTTCACACAATAATGGCTGATGCCGGCCATGGCATTTTTTGAACAAAATTTTAAACTTACAAAACCTTGCTCTGTGACCATTCAAAAAACATTTAAAACATGCTGTGGACTTAGTTACCCTGTCCTTTCTCTCCTCAACAGGTAAAGCCTCAGCCACCTCACATTTATATGACTTGTGGTTGCCTTCGCGAAATAAGCATTCCTTGATTCCCTTTAATTTATTCTCAGAGGATGCATGTAGAGCTGACACTGTACCTGGGCTATTCCTTTTGGTAGAAACGCTGGTGCTGTGCCTGCCTTTGTCCCCTTGTTTAACATCCCTCTGTGCAAACTCAGTTCCCTCTCGTCTTGCTAATTCTGTGCCTAAAAGACTTAACATCTGCTGAAGGGGGATGTACACATGTTCTGTAGAGTGTCCTCTACTTAATTCAAGCAAAATTGAGCTAGGCAATTTAGACTCCGGTATAGTAATCAACATTATACCATACCTTTCCATTCCTACACCCAAGTTGTCTAGGGACCTAGTTCTAACTTCAAATTCATCATATAACTGTCGTAACTCCTTGACACTATTGGGATTATCAGGAGGTATAGCTAAAAGTTCACGGAGGTGGCTTTTAATTAAGATCTCTGGCTTACTAAACCGTTTCTTTAATATATCCCAAGCCACATTATAATTAGCCTCTGTTAATGCTAATCCTGCTATTGTCTTTGCTGCCTCCCCTTCCAAGAGGGACTGCAAATAGTTAAACTTCTCCACCGCACTTAACACTTGACTAGAATGAACTGCTGATTGAAAACTGTCTGCCCATCCTTGCCATTCCTAAATACTCCCAGAAAATGTTTTGAGTACAAACTCGGTAATTGAACTGCAGATCTGTTAACCTTAACTTCACAAACACCATTTGTTGAGGGTTGTGTCTCATTATTAGACCTGGTCTCTAACTGTACTGAGCTGCTAAACTTTTTTGCTCTGTGGCATACTTCAATTATATCATCAATAATCTCTTCAAAGTAAATTATGTTATTTTCTATTTCATCCTCTTCTATAAGAGCCTCAATTTTAACATTTACTTCGCTCAGAGCAACCTTTTTAGTTCCTAATATGGAAAGCTGCGCAGTCACTAAGCTTAAATCCTCTTGCTCTATAGCAGAATCTATAGTGGCAATGACCTTTGTAATTAGACCTTTGTAGGCGCTTCTCCTTTTTTTAAACTTGTTCAATTCAGCTGCACTCATCTTCAATGCAAACAACAATTGGCCTCAATGCCAAATAAGCTGAATTGACAAAAATACTTAACCAAACTGATCAAACTGAAATTTTGCTTTTTTCAAATAAACTAAATTGCTTGGTTGGGGTACTGACCAACCACCAGTATGGAATACCAAATTTTCCACCCAAGTAACTGGCGCACTGAAGTCTGCAACCTTCGCCTACGAATAATAAACCAAAATTAACCAAACCGGTAAAAATGTAGGCCCAAAACAACGACAGACGAGTGGCCAAGTTTCGCAATTGGGCGACCAAACTTTCTACCCTGGGACCGTAACTCAATAATAAACCAAACTTAAACGAACCGGTAAAAATGTAGGCCCAAAACAACGACAGACGAGTGGTCAAGTTTCGCAATTGGGCGACCAAACTTTCTACCCTGGGACCTTAACTCAATAATAAACCAAAATTAACCAAACCGGTAAAAATATAGGCCCAAAACAACGACAGACGAGTGGCCAAGTTTCGTAATTGGGCGACCAAACTTTCTACCCTGGGACCTTAACTCAATAATAAACCAAAATTAACCAAACCGGTAAAAATGTAGGCCCAAAACAACGACAGACGAGTTGCCAAGTTTAGCAAATGGGCAACCAAAGTTTCTACCCTGGGACCTTAACTCGATAATAAACCCGTCTAGGCCTAACTTGGGCTACAATTCGCACAATCAGAACTTTGCCGAAAAATAGTCACTGACTCAGTCTTGGGCTAGAATTCGGTTCGAAGGGCCATGTTTTTTTATTTTTTATTTTATTGGGTTCAGAATCCCAGCTGAGCCGTGAACGGCCAAGCTCTGAAGGGCCAGTTTAACCTACAGCCCAAGTTAAGCTAGCCTAAAAACTTACGGACTTGGAGGTCCTATTAGGTCCTACCTCAGGGTTGCTGACTCGATGTGGGCCTACCTTAGGCCTCAGTTGCATAAAATTAAGATAAAAAATAAAAGGGGCACTATTTATGGTCTTCCTTCTAAACCTTGCAATAACAACACAACCTGCACAATTGTACGATGCAACAATCTTGTAGCTAAACAACCAAACTGAATTGGAAGAGAGCTCTCTATAAGACCACGCCCTGTAAGTGCCGCATTCAACAAACGAGTAGCAAGGACGCGCAGCGCCCCAAAAAAATGATGCCACAAGAGCCCAAAAATGCTAGTTCTAAATTAAGTGAATTTTTCACTAACCTTACAATTATGAGATGGATATATATATATATATATATATATATATATATATACACCTTAACTTAATATATACAAGCAATGCTGCATCAATCAGCTTAGTCATCATATCGCCTTGGGACAACAATGCCTCTTCCTCTTCTAGATTTTCTAACAGTATATTAAGTTAAGGTGTATACGAGTATATCCATCTCATAATTGTAAGGTTAGTGAAAAACTGTCACTTATTTTAGAGCCAACATTTTTGGGCTCTTGTGCCATCATTTTTAGCCACTGGCAGCGTCTTTTCTGCTTTTTTGTTGAATGCAGCACTGATAGGGTGTGGTCTTATAGAGAGCTCTCTTGCAATTTAGTTTGGTAGTTTAGATACAGGACTGTTGCACCGTGCAGTGGTGCAGGTTGTGTTGTTGTTGCAAGGTTTAGAAAGATCCTAAATAGTGCCCTTTTTTCATTTTTATGCTACTGAGACCTAGAGCACGTCCACATCGAGTCAACAACCCTGAGGTAGGACCGAATAGAACCTACAAGTCCATAAAGCCTGTTTTAGTCTAGCTTAACTTAGGCTATAAGTTAAAGTAGCCCTTCAGAGCTTGGCCGTTCAAGGCTCAGCTGGGATTCTGAACCCAATTAAAAAAACTATTTTAAAAGTGTTTTCAATATTAACCCCTAGTACAATATGACATAAGGACCATATTGCGTGTAAAGGCCTCTTCCGTTAACGATGTACTGACCTTTTCTTTGTTTTCCATTTTCTCAACATTATCGTACGGTGTAAAATATTGGGGAGTGACCTAGGGTTGCCAAGTCAACAGATCTTGAATAAAGGACACTTGCACGCTACCGTATATTCCATTGCTTATTATGATAAAAATTTACTTGTGCAATATTTTTTACAATTTCTTTATTATATTCATAGATAAAATATGTCTAGAAAGTCGTACAAGTCGCTGAAATAAAGAACTGTCCTTTGAAATAAAGAAAATAGTGCAATATTATATTGCACTATTTTCATTTAAAAGGAAATCTCCTGAATGAGATGAAGTGATTTTCTCTTGAATGAGATCAAGTGATTTGTTTTATACTAGACTATAGACAAACTGGGGGGTTCTGTTCAGCTTACGGGCCCTTACCTGACCCATTGTGTTAGGCCTAACTTAGTCTAGATACTTAACAGTAAGCAGGCGCGTATTTATATGTGGGCTAAATGGGCCATGGCCCAGGGCGGCAAATTTTAGGGGGCGGCAAAATTTTGAGGGCAGTAAAATTCTGGAGGAAAAGTCGTAACAAGAACGGTAACAAGAAAGCACTTTTTATGTAGGGAAAAACTCCAAAATTTCTGGTATTTTTTTAGCTAAAAAAAACGGAGAAAAGTTAGTACCACTTAAAAAAAAATCTCATTACGTTTGAACGAAGTCGATTTCAAAGTTGGTCCTTGGCCTTAATATATTTTATTAATTTTTATTAATATCTTATTTTATTTCAGATTTATTGTTTACACTTTACAGAGTATCAAGCCAAAAATTGGCCACTTATTTTGTTTAAGGTTTTCTCTATAAAATTGAATTTATATTTTTTCTATTTTGCATCTTTGAACTTTGAAACTGGACAACATTTAAAATTTAAAGACAAGATTGTGTTTATCTCAGTTTAGTACAGTAATGGTACTTAAACTATTTATACAAGAAGGCAGTTTTTAAGACAATTTTGATTTTTTTTATGTTAACTGCCTATAGGCAGTTAGTTGTCAGATACCTACTCAACCTGGCTGAGCTGTTTTTTTTTAATGTATAATTATAATATATTTTATTAATTTTAATAATATATTTCTATTTTAAAATATATTATTTATATTTTTAATTAATTTCAGATGTATTTGTTTTTTCAGATGAGTGATGGGAGAAAAGGACTAAGCGGCTCGGAGTATAAGAAGAGAACTCTGGAGAAAGCTGAAAAACGAGATGTCATTGACAAAACTGCGAAAATTGATACGTTCTTCAAGAAATATGATATAAAGAGCAAAAATGTTGAAACAAATCCGAATGGTCTTTTAAAAGAATTAGAATGTACCGAGATTAGGAGTTTCCAAGAAGATCAAAATGTTAATGAAGGTCCTAGTAATTTTAAATTATCTGGTAGAGAAGTTCAAGAATCCTGCCTCCCTATACTAAGTCTTGTGATATAGGTAGCATCACAACTACCTCCAGCAATACCTCCACTGGACAAGACCCAGCATTATGGGAAGTTAATGATGCTACACGTCATTATGTGTCAGAGCATGGCATAAATCAGGACCTAGAAAACATGAACTTTTCTCAATCAAAGATACGTTTTGGTGAACGACTCAGATATTTTTGTAAAACCTTATTTGAAACACAGCTTGTCAATGGAGAGAAGGTGAAGAGAACATATTTAATGTCTTCGGAGAGCAAGGACTCAATTTTCTGCGTTCCATGTCAGTTATTTGGTGGAACTACTAAAATTGATAAGGAAGGATTTGATGACTGGAAGCATGGCAGTGAAGCACTAACAAGCCATGAAAATTCCTCTGAACATAAGTCATGTGTGTTAGCTATGAAAATGAGAAGTTCAACTCTCGGAAGAATTGACAGACAACTTTTTTATCAAATTGATGAGGAGAAGTATTGGAGGAATGTTTTACAACGAGTTGATGCAGTGGTCCGGTCACTGGCATCTCATGGTTTACCGTTTAGGGGCCACATTGAGAAATTTGGTTCTGTCCACAGTGGAAACTTTATAATGACTTTGGAACTTATTGCTGAATTTGACCCTTTTCTGGCGGAACATATTGCAAAATACAAAAATCCAGGAAAAGGTCATACCTCATACTTGGCTTCGTTTACATGTGAGCAATTCATCAAACTAATGGCTGACAAATTACCATACAAATAACTGAGGAAGTGAAATGTGCGAAGTACTATTCCATTATTGTGGACTCCACTCCAGACATATCACATGTTGATGAACTTGCAGTTATTCTGAGATACGTAAAAGAAGAGGGGGCATCCCGTAGAGCGATTTTTGGCATTCCTTCCCAGCGTAGGCCACAAATCAGAGCAGCTTTTCAATTCAGTTTCCAGCATATTAAAAATGCATGATCTCGACATTACAAACTACAGAGGACAGTCGTATGATAACGCTCCCAACATGTCAGGGACTTACTCTGGCTTGCAAGCCAGAATAAAAGAAGCGTCCCTAGTAACAGTTTACGTACCCTGCTCTGCACACTCATTAAATTTGATTGAACAGTGAGCAGCAAGTTGCTGTAAGGAAGCCATTAGTTTTTCGCACTTCTCCAAAATCTTTACCTGTTCTTCACTGCCTCCACTCACCGTTGGGAAATACTACAAAATCATTTTACCAAATCTGAAAATGTAATGCTAAAGAGCTTATCAGACACTCGATGGTCAGCCCGTGAAGAAGCGTGTAGGAGTCTCAATAAAGACTGGGAAGAGGTTATAGAGGCACTTACGTCCATTGAAGAAGATGAATCAGAAAAGCCTTGCACACGCAGTGAAGTATCAGGCTACCTCAATCAACTGCAACATCTTGAAACTACAATTCTTTCTTTAATGTGGGGTGACATTCTGGAAAGGTTCAATGCTACTAGTAAACAGCTCCAAGCAGTTAACATTGATCTTGGTGTCGTAGCAGAACTGTATGCATCATTGACATTCTATGTAAAAGATGCAAGAGACAACTTCGATTTTTATGAAGAAGCAGCAATTAAGAAACCATCTATCCGCGAATATGAAGTTACAGTGAAAAGAAAAAAGAAAAGAAAACTTCGAGTCAACGAAACTCGCGAAGGCGAGGTAGAATTAAATGGACGGAGGAACTTCTTCATTAATACTTATCTTGTGGTACTTGACAGACTATTGTCGGAATTAAACCGTCGCAAAGATGTGTATGAAAACCTTCATGCACGGTTTGTATTTTTAACAAAAGTCACACCTTCAATCCGACAGATATAACTGCCAATGCTATTAAGCTTTGGGAATTTTACAAGGATGACTTGGCGGAAGCATTTGTTAATGAGTGTCTTCATTTCCATGGGTTTCTTCTGAATTTGGAGAAAACTCCTACGAGCATTCTTGAGATGAGTGAGATGATCCAAGCAAAAGGATTAAAAGAAGTTTACCCATATGTTGATATTGCGCTCAGGATCTTCCTATGTACGCCGGCTTCCGACTGTTCTGCCGAAAGATCTTTTTCTGTACTGCGACGACTAAAGAACTACCTACGGTCAGTGATGTCAGAAAATCGTTTCAACTTTTTAGCTATCCTTAATATTGAATGGGAACTCACGAGAGCTCTTAGCTATACAAATCTTATTGACTCCTTCGCTGCTCAGCAATCTCGGCGGAAACTGCTTTGAGTATTCTACAACGGTCGATTTCTTAACTAAACATAAAGATTGTAAAGATAACCTACAATGCATTTCTGTTCACACATTTAAGGGATTGTTATATATATATATATATAATATATATATATATATATATATATATATATATTAGGGTGTCTCTTATTTTCGAAGTGTTGATTTTTTAGGTTGCGCCCCTCAACCAGTTCCATTGGTTGAAAAAATCACATATAAAATTTTTTTGGATTGAACAATTTAGAGGTCGCCCCCGCTTATTAAAGTTCATAAAATATAGCTATTATTTATGCAATTAATATTTGAAATTACTAGCGTTGTCAAGTATACTAAACATATGTTTTTAATTAATTAATCATCATATTTATGATGAATTCAATTAAATGAATATATTAGAGATAATTGTCAAGTTTGTAGCTGAAAATATTGCTTGATAAGACAAGATCAACCTGTTTAAACATGTTTCATCAAGAATGCTCCAGATTATGTTGCAATTGTTTATTTGTCATCATTCAGTGTTCTGCTGTCATAAGTAAAAGGTGTGTAACTGTGTATCACTATACTTCTTTTTTGCTATTATCAGATAATAAACTATGTTATTTATATTTTTCACAATTATTTATACTGATTTTGTTATTAGTGTTTGAAAAAAATTTAATGAATTTAATGAAAAAATTAGAATTTATGCTCTTATACACATATTATGAAGTTTTAAACAATGTTGCTATTTGTCACAAAGAATTTAATTTAGTTCAATGGAAATTTTACCTGACATGTGTTTCATGATCTGTGTTTCTATCAGTGGCGTCACTAGAGGGGTGCGGGGGGTTTTTGTGCAGTGTTTGAGCAGAAATTTATTATTTTTTATAAAAATATCCCTGTAGTTAGTTATAACAACAAAAACATTTTTCGTAAGCCCAGCTTACATGTATCAATATACCTACAAGGCTAAAACTCTATGCTAATTTACTTTTTGAACCTTCTAATGCGCTCCGGTCAGAGCTGTCATTATTACCCAATTACAATGACGCTTCGAATCACGTGGTTTCGTCTGCACGCTCTACAAGCACGCGCTGTTGTTTTCGTTGCTGCTGGTGTTTTTATAGTCGCTGATTTTGTCAAATTTTCTGTTGTTTTAGCTACAATATTGTGGTAATTAGTATTTGTGAACCTATATCAATAACTTTTTGAGAATGAAGTAGTAATTAAAGGAAAAGAAGGAGAAAAAAAAAAAGGCTTCCGCTCAGTTGTTGCAGCCTCTGTCTTTATGATGTTGCAGCCTCAAATTTATGAGTATATTTCCATATGCATTTGTCTACAACTTCTACATTATTTGGGCCGTTATTGATTATGCAAACCTAATCCATTAATGTATCTCATGTAACGGTAAAGTTTAACGTTAAAATGAACATAATTTTGATGTAGTTCTTAAACGTTTTTACTTCGAATTCTATTGTTTTCTTACCGAATTTTCACTTTAACCACATGAAACTATGTAAATGTAAATACATTTAGGCTGTGCGTATGATATTGTAATTTAAAGGAGTAATTTTAATTTTGCTAGTTGTTTATGTCACTACTATTGCCATTACATTCAGTGATATACGGGAATTACGATTTACGAGTAACATTAGTACAAAAAACATTACTAAGGATTCTGTATGGTCTGGTACGGGAGGAGGTCCATGGGGGGGTGGGTGACACCATGAGTTACCGCACTGGGTGACACCAACCCTAGTGACGCCACTGTTTCTATTTCCAATAAAATAGCAAAATATAAATTTCTACTACAAAAATATTTATTCCTTGTTTCTTAGATTAAAAAATAATAGGAATAATAATTGAGAAAAATACGTTAGATTTATAAAATAGACCAAATTAACTTTATGTCTACCAAATTTTTTTTTTTTTTGTAATTTAAAAAAGTCAAAACAGTGATTTAGCCCTGCTCTACAAAACCATAACACTACATTAATATTTTGTTTTCTTATTTTGCAGATGAATACAAGAAGACCATTCTATTTGCTCGGATCTACAGTAGATGATATTAAAGGCTCAAAGCTGCCCCCATATAGGCAAGCTTTTGGTTATTTTATGCACCTCCACAGAGAGAAAAACATGACAATCCGCGATGCTCTGCGTCAATCTATTCGAGCCACAATAGTTATCTGGGATAAGGCCAATATTCCTACTCAGCAGGAACCTCGTGCCATGAAGAAGTTAGAGAATTTCTTTAACGAATGGACTTGCTTAAAGAAGCATGCTTCCAGAACAAGCCAGAGCCATAAAACCAAGGAGGCTGATTTTGTAGAGCGATTGGAAGATCTCTTTGACATCGCCCATGGAGACGCTGAGAAGCTGATCAAGAATCGTGAGGACTGGGAGTTCCTTCAACTGCAAAGACAAAAAGGTCGTCCTGGCTCAATCGGTGGTGTGGACACTGTACATCTTCACCGCACAAAAAATGCAGTCAAACGGTTGGAAGCTGAGGCAGAGAGAAAAAGAAAGTCAGAATCTTTGATGGAGGCGTCTACTAGTCAAGTTGTACTGGCTTCTTCCACATCTTCCAGCAACACTGATGAAAGTGAGAATGAGGATGAGGAGCCCAAAGGAGCTTGTGCTTTACCAAAATCTAAGAAAAAACGAGGCATGAAAAACATCATGACTATTCAGATGTCTGCTGCCCTGGATCGTACACAAATTTCCTCTAGAAAGGCAACATTTATCCTCGCAGAGGCAGCTAAAAGCTTTGGTTTGGACGCTTCAGATTACAACATAAACCAACATTCTATCCATCGCCTTCGAAATAAGAACCGAGCTCGTCATGCTAAAGAACTTAAGGAGCATTTTCATGGAGAATGTTCTATGACAGTCCACTGGGATGGCAAGATGATGGAGGACCTCACCTCGCACAAGCACATTGATCGTCTCCCAGTACTTGTGTCAGGACCTGGTGTTGAACAGCTGCTTGGTGTCCCAAAATCCCAAACTCAACTGGAGAAGCACAAGCTGAAGCCGTCTTTAACTGCCTGAATGAATGGGGAATTACAGAGAGAGTAAAAGCAATTTGTTTCGATACAACAGCTTCAAACACGGGTCAATATAGTGGAGCCTGTGCTCTCATCGAAGCAAAATTGGGACATGATGTTTTGTACTTGCCTTGTAGACACCATGTTTTAGATTTATTGTTGGGAGCTGCATTTGAAGCAACATTGGGATCTACATCAACTGGTCCAGAGATATTGATCTTTAAGCGTTTTCGTGACAATTGGACTTCTGTTGATCAAAGCCAGTTCCAAACAGGTGAGACAGACACGATTACTAAAGAAGCAATTATCCAGTCTAAAACTGAACTAATTCAGTTTGCTAGATCCCAGGCACCTATGCTACGGGATGACTATCAAGAACTTTTGGATCTGTCCATCATCTTTCTTGGAGGTGTCCCCAATAAAGGCATCAAGTTTCGTGCACCAGGTGCCATGCATCGAGCTCGCTGGATGTCCAAAGCGCTCTATTCTATCAAGATGTGGCTTTTTCGAAACCAGTTCAAGATGACTAAGACTGAAGAACGAGGAATTCGAGATCTTTCCCTTTTTTCTGTTCTCATCTATATGAAGGCTTGGACAACATCCTCACTCCCTATTGAAACCCCATTTAATGACTGGCTCCTTATGAGGTCATTGATTAATTATCCTAACAAAAATTCCTGATGCAACTAAAAAAAAGCTCTCTAACCACTTATGGTATCTGTCTGAAGAAGCAGTTGGTCTTGCTTTCTTTGATGAGCGAATTACTACAGATGTAAAGAAACGCATGGTAAAGGCATTAGAAGATGAGTCCACTGATAGACCACCCAAGCGTCCTCGCATTCCTGAATCGACCTTCTGCTCTGGTGAAGGACTACATCAACTTGTTACAAGAAATACTAGAGAATTCTTTACTAAGCTGAATTTGCCAGAAGGATTTCTGAACAAGGCACCCAGCACTTGGACATCCAACTGTGAATATTTAAGGGCCAGAGCTATTGTTGCAGCTCTATCTGTTGTAAATGACCGGGCAGAACGTGCAGTAGCTTTAGTTCAAGAGCTGAATAAGAAATTGACAGTGGGGGAAGAACAGCTCCAGTTCCTGCTCCAAATTGTTGCAAAACACCGCCAGAGTCACCCAGTTCCATCAAAAACTGTTCTTCTCAAAAATAACCATCAATGAGGTCGCACCTTAAAATACACCATATTGTATAATCATTGTATATTAAATAAATGTTGTATAAGGAAATAATGCTAATTAAAGTAATTAAAGTATGTAAATAGCACTGGCATTTTGAATTTATCTCTATATAATAAACTAATGTTTTTTTTTGTAGCAATGCTTCATTGCTGATTGTATATAAAAAAAGAGCCAGGAAGGATTTTGGATAAGAGAAAAAGGATTGGGATAAAGAAGGATTGAGGACTAAAGGATGGATTATAACAACATCAAGGATAGGTTAGAAAAGGATCAATGATAAATAAGAAGGCCTATACTTATAAAAACGAATCAAACTAAAAAAAGAAGGAAGGAATTATGTGTATAATGAGCATAATCATATGTCAGGAGCTATTATGCCATGGTCACCATTTTTATTAGCCGGGGGCGACCCCTAAATATGAGCCAATTTGTGTCAAACTTTCAAGTTTTAGGTTTTATGCTAAATGGAACTATTTTAGGAGGCGCAGATAAAATAATTCAACATTTCAATTTTGACTACCCAATAAGAGCCACCCTAATATATATATATTATATATATATTTATATATATATATATATATATATATATATATATTAATTATATTATGCATGTTATAATTTATAATCGAAGTAAAGCCCCGCCCTGATGACCATTATGTTTATGTAATTTCATTCATTCATTAATTCCCAAGCTATGTATGACTCGTTTCCTTCCGAGTGGAATTCACACGCAGTGACGCAGACGGTTTCTTTGATTTCACTAGAAGCTCGGTTCTACAATGTTCTCAGGTGACGTCAACCGCTTGCGTGACGGCGTAGCGAGGTTCCGTTCCTTTGACTATATAAGAAGGGGATCAGCGCCCTTAAGGTAGATCCCTGGGAGGAGGGTCTCCGGGCTGAAGGGGTTTTCGGTCCGTTAACGGGAATTGCTTTTGGAAACTTGGAAGATTTATGGGGTTTCAATTTAAGTCTGACTGTATAGAGAAAGAACAGTAGCTTAGCAATTGATTCATATAAGCTTGGAGACTCAGAACGGACAAGGGTGTCTTAGAGGGGTCTCTGGTTTATTTTATATCTTACCATGAAGAAAAAGTAACTATTATAATTATGAAACTTTTATTATTATTATTATTATTATTATTAACTCTCTGTTCTGTGTAAAAAGAAACATTTGATTCACTATAAATGATTAAACTTTACCTCGCCCAAATTCAAATTAAAAATCGTATAAGCCGTTGTGTTTATTTTCTACTCTTTGGACTTTGATAACTGGGAAAAAGAAGATCACGGCCCACACAGTACTCCGCGAATGTGGGAATACGAAGAGTAAACTGTTTCTGCATCCAGGAGTGCTAAAGTAATACCCTCTCTCGAGTAACATCCTGACTTTGCCCGAACTCGGGGAGAGGCGTTATTACACACACACACACACACACACACACATATATATATATATATATATATATATATATATATATATATATAACAGGAACACCAAAGAAAAAATAAACATCCTTCAAGGTTTAATAGTACCAACGTTTCGGAATGCACTTTTTATAATTGTAATTTTTTAATTTCATGTATTTACCTTTTAGTTTTAATGTTTTACATTTTCTTAGCTACTTTTTATAATTTTTAACTTTATTTTAAATTGTTATTAAGCAATTTGTATTTTATGTGATTTGGCATTTTATTGTTTTAGTCCTGAAGATGGAATTAGTGCATTCCGAAACGTTGGTACTATTAAACCTTGAAGGATGTTTATTTTTTCTCTGGTGTTCCTGTTTATTATTAAACTGCGTTTTCCACGCCATCAATCAATAGCTGATATATATATATATTATCATAATATATATAATATGTTATGATTGATATAAAAATCTCGGATCACTTTAACATATTGCTTCCCAAAGCATTCGGGAAGCAATATGTTAAAGTGATTAACACTGGGAAGCAATATGTTAAAAAGAGAAAGGTTGGTTGGTTAGAAAGAGGTTGCTGATCTAGGAGATAACCTACCGACCGTAAACAAAGCTATAAATGCCCTAACCGGGCATTCTTTATATATTTAATGTAGGTTAACTGAATGCCCAGTTAGGTCAACTGAATGCCCGGTTAGGTCAACTGTACGCCCTTGATGATTGGTTAGGTTAAGTCGTGATATTTTCGTTAGTTTTAACGAAAATATTACAACTTAACCTAACCAATCGTCAAGGGCGTAAAGTTGACCTAACCGGGCATTCAGTTAATCTACATTAAATATATAAAGAAAATGAAAGGATGCAAAAAGGAGCTACTCAACTCGTACTTGTGGCAAATGATGTGGCGTGACCGATTCTTGCGAAATCCATTTTTTACTTTGTGTGACCATATAGCGCAACAATTCTAATAAATTTACTTTCAATCTAATATTTTAACATGTTATGATTTGCTTTTTATGCCTTTACTTTATTAAAGCGAACATTTTTCATCGTACTCCTTATCCTAAATATTGGGAAGCAATATATTAAAGTGATTAACACTGGGAAGCAATATGTTAAAGTGATATACAGGATGGGCCGTAAGTTTCCATACATAGGAAAAATAAACATTTTGTTATGGACAACCATTTTTATTTATATAATATGCTCTACATGGTTGCCATTGTTTTGAAAACACATTTCAATACGTGTTCCCCACTGTTGATGAACACGCATTAGCACAGTTGACGTTATGCTTGTAATGGCGTTGGTGATACGTTCCTTTAGATGATTTATGTCTCGTATCTTTTCCTGATACACCATGGCCTTCAAGTGCCCCCAAAGATAGAAATCAAGGGGGGTGAGATCTGGGGATCTGGGAGGCCACTCCACAGGACCACGCCGACCAATCCAAGCATCCGGAAACTGCTGCTGATCCAAATACCGACGCACGTGAAGACCATAATGAGGTGGAGCTCCATCTTGCTGGAAGTAAACTGGGAAGTTACCTTCCTCGTTTAGCAGGGATGGGAAAATCTCTTCTTGCAACATGTTAAGATACCTTTCGGCATTAAGATTTCCACTGACAAAAATTGGTCCAATAATTCTGTCACCCCATATCCCGGCCCACACCATCACTTTACCGGCACCTTGCATCTTCGTCGGACTCAGCCAGTTAGGGTTAGCATTACTCCAATAACGTATGTTTTGCCGATTAACCTCTCCATTGACGTAAACATTTGCTTCATCAGTAAACAAGATCTTACACGCATATTCTTAGGGTATCTGAAACATAAAAACAAACGTTTAATTTTTCCTATGTATGGAAACTTACGGCCCACCCTGTACACTGGGAAGCAATATGTTAAAGAGAGGTTCCTGGAAAGCAATATGTTAAAGTGATCCAAAATATCTTATATGTTAAGATATATTTTGCTAGAGTAAATCCCTAAACCATTTGACTGCATTTTACTGAAAACCCTTGTATCAAATAACTATTTATTGGTAAATGGTAACTTCGTAAGTGTCCGAAGAGCGGCTAAATCAGTATGACCCTTGGCGCCAGGAAACCTAAATCCGCCACTGACAGTAAGCCAAATGCAACGAAATCTCTATGCGCTAAAATTTAAATATGCAAGTACTAGTAGTATCTGGCAGCATAATTTCAATCTTCCTCGCTTTAACTGTTCGGGTAGCCCGAGGTTTGCCAGATTTTAGTTTAGAGAATACGGGACACGGCCTCTTTGTGCCTGTTGACGTCGAAAATCCTGTAGTTGAGTTATTTCAGAAATTATGCTTATTCAACTTATATATCTGTAAGAGTTAATGATTGGAAATAAACAAAATATACGTTAAATATATATTTATTGATACACTTACTTAGTTATACCTGTCAGAGGCCTTTGCATCTCTTTGTAACTGTTTGTTTTGTCGTGCATATTCCTAAAACTCGTTGCACTGTTTCTCTTTCTTAATAAAATTCCACTGTTTAGGATAGTCGTCGCAAAATGCACATCTGCGTTTCGGCATAATTAACAACTAAAAGGGTGAACAGAGGTCCCACCACAAAAAAAATAAATAAATAAATAAAGCAAAATATCGTATTACTGACACAACACAGCGTATTCTAACAACACCAGAACTGCACTGATGCAGGGTTGTCAGATGCTTTTGACTAAAATAGGACACCTTGTTCATAAAAACAGGACATTCGAACCAAAAACGGACAAATAGATATTTGTAAAAATAACACCCAGAGAGTTTTTATATTGATATAATATAAATATTTATTGTCAAAATTTAGCTTACCTGTAGATTTAAAATTCAGCGGAGAGAATTTCATCAAATGACTTTACATCGTTTTCTTCTCTGTCAGTTCTGGCAGTAAGAATCGGATACTTGGAGGAAAAGGAGGTTTAACAAGTTGGAACTTAAAAGATTTGAAAGACCGGAAAAGGTATTCTCAATCGCAAGAAACTTTTATTGCGCACAACGAGGAAGTCTTGGTGTAAAAACATTCAAAAGTCTTCTTTTTATCAAATGTAATCAGGAAGTGTTTGACAAAATTACTTATTGTAGAGATCGTCTTTATTAATTTACTTTCTCTCTTTATTTATTTACGCTTCTTTCTACTTTACTATATCTCTATTTATTCTCGATCGGCTATTTCTTTCATTTATCACTTTGTTTCTCTACACTCTTTTTGCCGTATCGTATAAATATCATGGTAGCGCGCCTAGACCTGACTTTGAAAGACCGTTACAAAACAAAGGGGGAAGGGGGTATATTAATACTCTTTTTTAACACTTATGAACGTTTTATTAATTTCGAAAATGGTTTAGTTAAGTTAGGGGTATGCGAGTATGAAATTTCTATATAATAATTTAGGTCGGAGAGGGACACCACTTAATTAAATTTTACGTTACATTTCGTCAACCTACGCGTAACGCGTTGCCTAGAAGACTGACTATTATGGGTAGTCTGCTCTCTTGGGCCCCTGTTCAGGACTACCAACTGTACCCATTTTAAACAATTTAAAACTAACAAACATGCTTTATCGTAATCATCACAATTTTTAGTAAATTTATATTAAACATTTATAATTAAAAGAAATTAATATTCTTAACTAAGCATTACTACACTCGCATCACCCCCTTGAAAATAAGTTTTTCATTAGAAAACTTATTAATATCGTTTAACAAATTTCATAATTTTATTCAACACTTACATATTTTTCAATTTTTTTTTTTTTTTTTTTTTTTTTTAACAATTCAGTTGAGATAGACAAGAAATAAGTAGAATGACAAATTCCATACATATATTGTATCATATTATAAAAACCGAAAACTTTATAATTTTCACCTTTGCATAAAATAACATTTCACTCTAATAATTAAATTACAACCTGTAACTAATCTATACATGCCAAAAAAAAATAACGGAAAATTTTCTTACAGTGGCTACACAAATCTCAAGTTCACAATCTATTCCCGCGATTCCTCATCAACGATCGCTTTACATTTGAAACAATTATTTGTATAGTTATACAGTTACTATCAGGGCAACATAAAAAAAAATAAGAAAAAGTTTACATAAAATTCTGACCAAGAGCGCACATACTATTTCACGAAAAACACAACTATGGGCAATCGCGCCCTTTCACTTATAATTTCATACATAATCAGTACATCAATTTGCTGGACGTTGTTTAGATGACACTCCGCACGCTGACAACGGATTTCAATTTTCAATCGCAGCTCTCCTGCTCACTTCGCTAGAATGCAAGGGATTGCATCAATCAACATGCAACAGGGCAGCACGCTATAATGGTTCCGCTCTCTCTCCAATGGCGAAAAAAAAAACAAGAGACGTCCAATTCTAAAAGGATCAGGGGGGGAGATATCTGAAAGCGGGACCACGCGCTGGAATTGGACGAAATTTGCAATTCTAGAAGTCGATGAAGAAACTCGCCTTGTCTCATCTCCACTTTTGTCGGTGAACGCTGCTCTTCCTACGTCCAGCTGAAAGACTCTTCTACTGGCAACAATCAAACGATGACTCCGCCGTAGGCCGTTTCCCAACGAACCTACTGTATGTCTGTATGGACAGTACAGTCGTAGGCACCCGTTCAAGCTCTCGTGGCTTGTCTACCGCGCGCTGTGACACATATTTAGCGAAGCATTCGAGCAGCGTGACCAGCTACTGCCCGAAAAATACCAGTAGACCATCTTCGATCGAAACTTTCGTGTGCCAAGACCCTGCACACGTAAATTTCTCTTCTCTTCCGAAACTGTCCTGCGCCAAGTCCATGCGCATTCGGTTCCTCTCTTCTCTCTCTTTCCTTCCGAAACCATCCTGCGCCAAGTCCATGCGCCATTTGGTTTCTCTCTCTCTCTCTCATTGGTGATCGATCACCTATCCGGTCGACTAAACTCACTTGATGGAACTCGGATTCAACTTGGTTGACTCCCAAACCGAGCCTTTGCAATTTTGAAAAAAAAAGTTTATTCGAAACGTTTCTGTACTGCTTATTATTTCATTTTTAATTTATCGAATTTTCTCGACAGTTCACTTCGAAATACTAACTACACATTTGCTCTGGCCAAATTCACGGAAAAAATAAAAAAATTTCGCAAAAATTAATCAAATCTAGCTACCAATAAGGTCACTTATGGCAGTTACAGCAGAGAAGATAAAAAAAGTCATAAAACGCTAAACAAAATTGTACAGTATAAATATAAAAGCGCCCATACATAGTAACTGTTAGTATAATTTAAGAATTATTATTGTTCAAACTATCGTCAGAAATCACCTCAATACCTCTAAATACAAAAGACAAAAATGAACCCCAGAAACTTCATGTCATCCATTCTCTGACAATCATGAACCCTCTTGCTTTGAGGAGGAGCACACAAAGACGCCACAAAAACGTTACTGGCTATCTATAAGGCTCCATTTCCGAGTGTACACTTAAGTCAATGTTTCAAATGCATTAGTTAACTCCGACTGAAGGTTTAAACAATAATAATTTTCTAAACAGTTATTAAAAAGTAAAAAAAATTTAAATATTACTACCAAAAATTATTTTAATACAGTAATTCCAACTTGAAACGTCAAATTTCATACGAATTGAACTCGCAATTAGCAAATTACATCTGAGATACAACTCTCTCCTTCAACAGAAACCCCAGTATGGTTTGCAAATCACAAAAATCTCAGTAATTTATCGTTTCCAAGTGAAACTACAAATTTGCATAGTTATACTAAATAAGAATAGATATATGCACTAAAAAAATACACGCAATCCACTGTAAACAAAAACAACACTGCATAATTAAGAGCGGTCGCTTTGTTTGTAAGCGAACCTCTATACAAATATCCCTAACCGAATGAACTTGCATTATATCCTAACATAATTTCGTAATATTTTCCATGCAAACGCTCGAACTAAAAAAAAACATTTTTCATTTCTAATACCCAAATTAAAATATCAAATTAAAACATCCTTTTTAGAATACAATCTAAATTTGAACTAAAAATTTTACCATTGTCATTGAACTGGAAAGAAAAATAAAAATCGGCCTACCTGTACCAATAAAATTGATTATTGAATGAATTTATAAAACGTAAAAAATATATGAAAAGAATTTTCTACACAAATTTCTGTAATTCAAAAAAAATTATAATATCCAGATTTAGTAAAATGTGTACCGTAACTCACATTGGCCGCCAAAATAAAAATAAAATTTACTGCTGCACTTTTAGGCCTATATTTAATAAATTCCATGCTATGCGCGGAAAGAACAATTTAGAATTTTATGCATAACATTTGTGCTTATTAAAGAAAAATCCTATGCTTATTTATGTTAAACCAATTAAAATTTTGTTAAATAACTAAGAATTTACTACTCAATAGACATACCGTAGTAACGGTTTATCTCCGAACAATATTTTACGATAGGCCTACAAGAAATCCCTCAGTACAATACAATAGCCATCTTACCAAATATGTCGGAATTGTCGTGAAATGAACGAAAGAAACAGAGAGAGGAGAAAAAAAATAATCAGCTTACCTACCAAAGTTTATGAGTATATAAATATATGTAATTATATATATAACTAATAAATACGTATTAGTTAATAAGTAAGTATATAATTAATGAGTATATAATGAGTATATAAAAAAAAAAACTTATAAAAAATTTCACAACACAATTTCTCTATTTCAGTTAAACGAATTCTACTTATTTTGAAATTTAACACAATCCTATACGGCGACTTATAATCTGACAAATTTAATATGTTTAAGATTACCTTTCGACTGTCAATTAACTGTAACTTAACCTATATAGCGCGAAGCGAGCGAAGCAAAAAGCCCGTAAATCTATATAAACAAAATAATCCTATTATTATATACAGGCAATCGAAATATAATCAAAAATCTGCTAATGAAACCCAGAAAATTTCTCACAAATTTTCGCTAAAACATTTTGAAAGGACCATATAAAATGTGTATCACTGTATTTAAACTAACATACTTGACTTACGTACAAATCTTTTCTATATTAATCGTTATTATTATATACATTACTACTAATTCCAAAAGTTTTAAACAAAAAGTAAAAAGTAAGCTGAAAAGGCATACAGTGGAAGAGACGAAAAAAAAAAGAAAAATTGAGTCTTCAGGCAGCACGATAATGTTCAAAACTATATCCTCTCCAACCGAATGAACGAAATTTAACGTAATAATGACTCGCAATATTGAGTCGGACAAACGAAAAGCAACGGAACTGGACGATGAAAATGGGACAAAGGGAACATTTCAGAATCCAACGACTCCCACGAAAAGAAAGAAAAAAAAAAATTAAATTTTTAGGCGCGAAGTTTGTCAGGGACGCTATCAGGATGCGAAGGCGAAGCGCCATTTTTAAATTTTATTTACAATGAAATTTTAAGGCATGAAAATCGAAATTTGCCTGCAAACGGGGTAAACTTTGCATTTAGATATTTTAATAATCGAAATAAAATATTCATTAACGCTATTTTATTATACCGGGTTTTAAGAATTTTAATCGAAATACTAGCACGTGGGTAAGCCTCACAAAATATGATGTAATCCCACCGCTGCCACCAGATGTAGTGTTCGCCACCAGATGTAGTGTTCGCCTTTATTAATTTACTTTCTCTTCATTATTTACGCTTCTTTCTACTTTACTATATCTCTATTTATTCTCGATCGGCTATTTCTTTCATTTATCACTTTGTTTCTCTACACTCTTTTTGCCGTATCGTATAAATATCATGGTAGCGCGCCTAGACCTGACTTTGAAAGACCGTTACAAAACAAAGGGGGAAGGGGGTATATTAATACTCTTTTTTAACACTTGAACGTTTTATTAATTTCGAAAATGGTTTAGTTAAGTTAGGGGTATGCGAGTATGAAATTCTATATAATAATTTAGGTCGGAGAGGGACAACCACTTAATTTTTACGTTACATTTCGTCAACCTCGCGTAACGCGTTGCCTCAGACTGACTATATGGGTAGTCTGCTCCTTGGGCCCCTGTCAGGACTACCAACTTACCCATTTTAAACAATTTAAAACTAACAAACATGCTTTATCGTAATCATCACAATTTTTAGTAAATTTATATTAAACATTTTAATAATTAATCAAACAGAAATCAATATTCTTAACTAAGCATTACTACATTATATTTAAATATGCAAATGAAGAATATAAATAGTTATTTAATACTTTTAGTAGTAACCTTTGGTTTGGTTAGCTTCTGCCCGAATTGTTCATTCTGACGAAGGTCAAGCTTTTCACTCCACCTTAGACCTACAGTTTAACGTAGAATCCGAACCACGCCCCACCAGCAGCCCAGCGTCTTAACCACAAGGCCACTTAGGGTACCCATTTATCTACCAACCACTTTCTTTATTGTGTGAAGGATGAACAGCTGGGTTTTGCTGCGCACCGGCTGCTGTCACCTGGTCTCGAACCCGGGGCCGATGGATTGATTCATAGTCAGCAACGCTAACCACTACACCACCGAGGCGCATATTGCATACTGCATTTTGTATGATTATAACTTATCTTAAATCAAAGTTTCCTCTCTGTAATTGAAACTGAAACAATTTGCCTGATATTAAAATATATTGATTCGTGATCCATTCATACTCGTTTCTTCTTTTTCCCTTTTTTTGAAATAATATACACTACACAATAAACAATAAATAAATACATAATTATACCTATGGGAAAAACATGATGTTGATGATTTCTAACTGGCGACTATGATCTTGCCTATTTAACTAATTTGATAGATGATGTCATTGTATCATAATTGTAATAGTAATTATAATTGTGACTATCGGAGCTGATGTAATTGTAATTGTAATTGTAATTCAACATTTCTAAAAAGTAATTGTAACTGTAATTATAATTATCCCGAAAAATGTTCTTTACTCTTTTACAGTAGAGCAGTGATCTTATTATCATTAGTAATTATTATACAGGGTGTACATAAAGTCAGGATCTATTTTTGTGAAGCACTTGGAAATTATATGGAATTCAATCATAAAATGATAAAGTGGTAACATTTATTAAATAATTAAGAGTAGGATTCGATGTGACGCCCATCAGTATCCCTGCACAGCTCAAATCGTTCCGCAGCATTTCTAAACACATTCTGGAGCATTTGCGGGGTTATGTTATCTGCAGCAGTTCGTATACGTGTACGTAAGTTTTCAAGACTCGTAATCTTAGTCTGATAGACGTGCGATTTGATAAAGCCCCATGCAAAGAAATCTAAAGGGGTTAAATCTGGTGATCTCGCTGGCCAAGGTCTGTTGCTTCCGCGTCCGATCCAGCGATTTGGAAAACGTCCATTTAGATAATCCTGAACAATTTTGGCATAGTGACAAGGAGCACCATCATGTTGATAGACGACGGTACTAACAATTCTATCCCCAATCAACTGAGGTTCAAGGAATTGCTGCAACATGTTGCCATTTTTATAACAGCGACAGCAAACAGAAAACACAAACTTTCGTTGACAGAAGCGGTGATGCCACGTTTCACTGAAGTTGTATGTTGTTACGTTTGATTTATTATATTGAGATATACAGGGTGTACATAAAGTCAGGATCTATTTTTGTGAAATAATTCTTTTTTTCTATTTTTCTTTTCAGAAGCCCTTAGAATGAATACAGAAGAGCGTGTGGCAATAGTAATTTGGCGAATCGAGGGAAAGAAATACAGTGACATCAGAGAGAAGTTTAGAAGGAGATTTCATAAGCCGGGGCCAATAGACAAGACAATACGAAAATTGGTGAACAAATTTAAACGAACGGGATCTGTAAATGATGAAGCAAGATCAGGACGACCGTGTATGTCAGATCTTACCGTGAATGTAGTACGCGGAATTATCACTGAGGAGCCACGTACGTCCGTTCGTGCTGCATCACACAGACTCGGCCTCCCGACGTCATCTGTGCACAAAATTCTGAAAGTTAATTTGCAGAAGAAAAGCTATCATTTGCAGGTTTTACATGATTTACATGAGGAAGATTTCCCTCGACGAAGTGCTGTGTGTGCTGATCTCGTAGAACAAATCTGGAGTGATAATTTAATGGACAACATTCTCTTTAGTGATGAAGCCACTTTCCATACGTGTGGAAAAGTAAATCGCCATAACTATCGAATTTGGGCAGATGAAAGACCGAATGATTTCGTCCAAAATTGGGAAAGAGACTCGCCTAAAGTTAATGTCTGGATGGGTTTAACAAAATCTAAGGTTTATGGTCCTTTTTTCTTTGCTGAAGCTACAGTTACGGGGCTTATTTATCTGGACGTTTATGTGAAAACATATACTGTTATAGAATTAGACAGTAAAAAAAATCATTCAAAATATCTCATGATGATCATGTAATCAAAGTGTTTGGCACTATAACGAAACTTTTAACAAATTTGTGCTCTTTGCCTTTCATGGATGGTAGATGGGAAGGAATAAAATTTTTTGGGGTAATATATTGCTTGAGAATTCCATTTGTTCTGGATGTTTACTAGTTTTGTTGACTTCAACAGAATTCTCAAGCCACAGTCACTCTCTTGCTGATAAGTACAATAACTATGTATATATATATATATATATATATATATATATATATATATATATTATATATTGTTATGTGTGGGAATAATGTAATAAGGTTAATTAATTACTGGTTCTATATTAACCAACAAACAAGAATTGATCATGCAAAACGACACGAATTTGTATGGGTAAAAATAAAAATGAAATAATTTTAAGATCAATTTCATGTTATGCGAACCTTAAATTACCTTTTTACTCTTAGGGCTGAAGTGGACCAGAGGTTAGCGTAGAAGGGTGTAAATCACGGTCGCGTTATCAAAAAACGAACGGTTGTTGTTACCTCAAGAGTGAATGATTGCTCAAAGTTGTTTTTGTTTACCCTTTGGTTTCGCCTGAGAAATACCCTCGAGAGGAGTTTTTAAATTTTAATTTAAAAATTTCTTTAAGAAAGACCCGGCATAAGTGTAACAAACTTAAAACTAGAAGAGTGCGTCTCAAGTCCTGTTGAACGAATGTTTCCCCACAAAATCTGTGCTAAAATTTAAATGAGAAAATTAAATTTAGTTCTCCTTTTAAGAACAAATAAAAGAGTTCTTAGTGGAATCGTTCTTAGTGGAATCGTGTGTGGCACATAGAAGCAAAATTGTCCTTCTAATTTTGAGTAAATTACTCGCAAAGCTAAAATAGTCTTTCCTTAAAATTTAACGGAAGAAAACGTCTTTCTTTAAGAAAGACCCTGCATAAATGTAACAAACTGAAAATTAGAAGAGAGAATTAGTACGTCTCAAGGCTTGTTGAACGAATATTCCCCCACAAAATCTGTGCTAAAATTTAAATGAGAAAGTAAATTTAGTTCTCCTTTTAAGAACAAATAAACGAGTTCTTAGTGGAATCGTGTGTGACACATAGAAGCGAAATTGTTCTAACTTTGAGTAAATTACTCGCAAAGCTAAAATAATCTTTCCTTACAATTTAACGGAAGAAAACGTAAAACTCCAGGTTACATTTGCGTAACTAAAATGACTCAAGAAATAGTCTACCATATTTTCCTGTAAAGAAAACGGGTACCGAGTTCTTTCGATTGAGTATACATTTACTGTATATGGAATTGGGGCAGTGGCGGCTCGTCGGTAGGCACTGCGGAACTGCAGTACCCTTAAATTTTTTATTTACAATTGAAATAATCAATAACAATATAAGGATGAGCTCACTGAATAACTTTTTCAATAACTTTTGAAACTTTTATTCATTGCTCAATGCTCATCCTTTTATTTCAGTAATTATTTCAACCCATTCTTAGAGACAGCACCCCTAGAATTTTTAGTCACGAGCCGCCACTGAATTGAGGTAATCTAAAAAGTGTTATTCCTATTCTTCCGATCTAGGAAGTTCTACCTGGCAGATAAGTGGCTCTAACTGTAATCCAAGTAGTACGCAATTCATTTATTCTAATCGCATAATGTATGTTAGCAATGCGGTAGAAGGTCAAACAGGCCTATGATTGTAACTTAAATTGTTATTGGGTCATTCATTTTAATGGTCTTGTCACTCTTGTGTATTACAGTTACGGCTGTATTCAGTTAAATAACTACCAATTGTAGATTAAAATTGTCCAACAGTCATATTTAAAGTGCTTATGCATTTTACTTAATTGTCTTATTATCAAGTGTCATTCTTCGACAAATTTTCATTACTGTCAAAAATTTCATTTTTGCATTGTAATTGGTTTAGTAAAATCTTTGACGAATACATTATTTTTGTAAAAGGCTTTTCAATTATTTCCCTACACGGATTGACAGAGAAAGAAGACTATATAACAAGTTTTATATACTGTATATAACCTTGGGTTAAATTTATGTTAAATGGTTTAAAGGAAAACAGACTAAAATAAAAATATAATTCCTACAGTGAATGTAATGAATAAAATCACCTCATACGCAGTTTCTGTCCTTCTGTCTGTCCGACGTTTTTCTCGGATACCGCTCAACGTCGGGAACTCAACCTTAAAACGTTGGAAAGCTCTGTTTTGAGAAGGTCCTCCAAATATTTATATTTTCGTTCGCACATGCGAACCCGTCATTTTTTGGCGGGGAGGGGATGTGAGGGGTGTAGGGGTGGTGTGGAAGGTGTGGGGGTGGTATGGCGCATGTGGGAAACTTCAAACCGTCATTTTTTTTGGCAGATCCCGCCAGTTGAAGGTGCACGAATTACATACAAAAATGCACTTCGCTTTCCGAGTATATGTTTTATTGTTAAATCACGAAACAGCTCTTTTAGTTTCATGTGAAAAATTCTTACAACAATATGGCCTATGGCCTATGTTCTGGTCTTTGATAAGCTTCAATGTTTTCAGCGATTTCAATCCATCTTGGACTGCGAGTAAACCTAACAAATAGATCCGGCTTCCCAAATTTTCTTACAATTGCCATAACATCTTAATAATGTTGTTGCACTGCTCTCGGGTTGCCTTGATGAGCATGCTAATTTGACCGCAGATGTTTTGTATTTATATTCCTAAGCCTGTTTTTACACATGGATAGTTTTATGTAGCTTTTTCTAGAGTGACAAGTTTGGATTCTATTAAGGCGTTTAGTGAAAGAATACGTAACAGGAAATCCTGCATTTAAAGAAGTAGTGTTGCAAAAAAGATACAAGTTTGATCGCAAATGTTTTGCGGGCCTCTGCTAGTATATATATATATATATATTATATATATATATATAATATATATATATATATATATATATATATTGGTTTACTGGTTTTCACTCATTTCATGTTGTAGGAAGATACGGTTATTTTGAACCATATGCAATTATGCATGCTCCTAAAACTGTTGCGGAATTTGTTATACGGGCAGCATAATTTATTTAATAAATAACTGTTTTCAACTCATTTTCGTTCTCTTGGAAGGACCTCAGAGGCTGTAAACGTTTGCAGAACCATCGTGATTGGCTACTATTAACCAATTATAGCTCTTCTCATTCTTCATAATTGTATTTTCGCATATAAAGTTTATGAATTAAACTGCACTGAAACATACCGAAACTAGGTGCCTAAATTAAGTTTCTTATAATATATATATATATATATATATATATATATATATATATATATATATATGTGTGTGTGTGTGTGTGTGTGTGCAGGGCTCCTTATATGTTTGTAAGTATGAAACTAATTAATCTCGCATTAATTCATATGTATACTTGGTAAACTTGGTAAAAGTTCCGTGCGTCGGTGTCTCTTCACCCAAAGGTCAAGCTGGCGGCCCCACCCCTAGGTCTGGCCTGATGGAGAGCGAGTTGCTCTCTTGCGATCTCCATCGCACATAGCCAGGCACACCCGACTCATCTGGTACTGTCCTGAGCCAGGTATCAAGTCTTCTTTTGAAGATTTTAACTTTGACCCCTGTGACGTTCCTGAGGTCTTTTGGAAGCTGGTTAAAAAGTCTTGGCCCTCTGACAACCAAGATATTTCCTTTCAGTGGTGAGGGGTCCCTTGTCGGGCCTTTAGTTTCTGAACACTGCACATTCTATCTTTCCTATTTTCCACTATTGTTTGGATGCTAATTGGGTTTAGTTTGAGGTTAGGTACCAGTTTTTCGATAATTTTCCATATGTAAATCATAGTGTATCTCTCTCTTCTTTCCAACCAATACAGATTTAATTTACTTAGTCCTTCCCAGTAGTTGAGTTCTTCAATCTGGTCTTTGAAATTCCTCTGGACTACTTCTAGTTTATTAATTTCCTCTTTTTTTATATGGGGACGTCAAGACTTAACAGTATTCAAGTTTCGGTATGATCACTGTTTTCAGAAGTGGAATAATTTCTTTCTTGCTCCTTGTTTTGAAGATCCTCAGTAACTGTCCCGTAACTCTTTTTGTTTTGTTTATCGTTATCTCATTCTGTGTTTCAAATTTTGCAGCGTCGGTCATTATTACCCCTAAATCGTTTGCTTTCATGCTTCTCTGAATTTCCTGTCTATCTGGGGCATAATATGTTGTCTATTTTAGCTCCTCATTTCTACTACGAGTATATCTCAAAAGCTGAAATTTCTCGGTGTTAAATTTCATGTTGTTTTCTGACCATTTGTATATTCTGTTCGTGTCCCTCTGTAGGACTTCCACCTCTTCTGCATCACTGATTTTTCTGCTGATTTTTTTTTATCGTCTGCAAAAGATGTTACTATATTGTTGTTGGCACAGTTGGGCAGTAACGTTGTTACTGACGATGTTACTTTTTTAGTAACGTCAGTGGTTACGACACTACTTTTCAATTTTAGTAACGTTTTTAGTAACGTCGTTCAATTTTTAGTGAAAACAGCGCGTTACTCGTAACTTTTTAAATTCAGTATTATTATACTAATATACTTAAAAATATAAAATAACTAATAACAATTACAGTTTCAAAATATCTTATTACAACAATAGCAATAATTAAAAACTAATAAAAATCATCCTAAATATAATAACTAATATACTTTTTAAATAGCAGTAATATTGAAACAACAGTGGAGGAATGAAGTATTGCACATGTATTCCTTCTAAAACATAGTGATATTATGTTGTGAATTTGTGGACTTGTCGTGAGGGCCGTCACACTAATCAAGAAACACTTTGTCGTGTATAAAATGAAGGTAGTTCTTTTTATTGCCATTCACAAACCTCACAAATTACAATGTGTAATGTATGTTTTTTTGTCTTGAGTTCAATGCTTGTAGTTAAATTCTGTATACATATATATAAAATATATACTAATAATAATATACTATATACATGTACGATTATATACAGAATACAGGCATGTATTTGAAAAATAACGAGTAACGAGTCGTTACTTGTTACATTTTTTAATAAGTAACGTTTTGGGTAACGACACTACCTTTTTTGGCAAGTAACGGCTGAAGTAAAGTTATTACTTTTTTCTAGTAACGTGCCCAACATTGGTTGTTGGTTACTTCATTGTCGGCGTCTGTTAGTACGATAATGAATAAGAGTGGTGCCAATACTGTTCCTCGTGGTACTGAGCTGCGTACTTCCGATTCTGATGATGATAGTAGTATGGTAGCAAAAGAGGAGATTGCAATGCAATTGAAAATGTTGATCAATGTTGCATACATTATGCAACAAAGGGGGATGTTGCAAGAGCAACACGGGTTATGCAACTTGGAGGCGGAGTTATCCCCCAAGAGAAAGAGAGGAGAAGGAGAGAGAGGAAGAGAGGTGTTCGCCTGGCAGGAGCCAAGCGCATATTAAGACTTCAGCCGAACGGCCGTTGTCTTAATATGTTCCTAATCAGCCAGCTGGTTTATCTGGCTGAGTTGCCAGATTGTACTATTTATTTAATTAAAGCATATATTCTGGCTTAATCCGCCAGTTGGCTTAGAAGGCTTCTTAGAAGGCATAAATGGCCTGCAAAAAACTTCATTTTTCTACGTGAAGGTCAAAATATGATAATAAAAACCCATTCTAATAGACAGAGTTTATTTCCACTGGAAATAAACTCTGTCTATTAGAGTGGGTTTTTATTATCATATAAATGGCCTGTATATATTAATAACCTTCGAACGAATTAAAAGCGCAAACAAACGTACATACACTCACGGACTCTACGCCCATAAAGCCCCTATTATCACACACAGACATATATATATATATATATATATATATATATATATATATATATATATATATATATATATATAAATAAACTGATTGATGCATGCAAAGCCCCAATAGCAAAATATATACGAGCATAACCGCCACACAAAAAGCATCACATCCCCCAACAATCGTCTAAGTATAGACTTTTAGTTGCTTATCCCATCAACAGCACATGGTAAGATGAGGGCTACAACTTTTAGGAGCTCATCCCATGAACACCACGTAACCGATATGAGGGCTACAACCAAGCGTCCAAACTTAGACGGTTGGTGCTGAAACAGTATTACACAACCACCATCAACAACCGACCAACCACCTGCACAGCGCCACGACCACCGCTTTACTTACCAACTCCTGATAAACCGACAAGATCTTTAAATTCGACGCAATAGACAGAGCTATTAATCATAAACAAATACGTTTATGGGGGCAAGTCAAAAAAAGGCACCGCCAATAGTTTTTCTATTACGCATCTCGTGGTGAAACGAGGCCGATTTGACATTTCGGGGGGGGGGGGGGGAGAGCGATCTTTTAAACAAAAAATCGAATAAGATAAACTAAGTTTAATACACAAACAAATTTTCATCATAATACGCAATTTTATCCTTAAACTATAACATGAAAAGCATTGGTATGATTTTTAAAACAAAATAGAAATTAAATTAGGGGTAACTTATTAATTTTTCCTCTTTTAGCCAATTATTGTGTTTCAATATAAATTTATCTTTAAGACACAATTTTATCCTTAAACTATAACATATAAAGCATAAATATGATTTTTGAAACAAAATAGAAATTAAATTATGGGTAACTTATTAATTTTTCCGCTTTTAATCATTATTGTGTTTCCATATAAATTTATCTTTCAGACACCACTATATCTTTAAACCTTATTAAAAAAAATATTAATGATTTTTAAAACAAAATAAATTCTATCTCGGGGTAACTTATTCATTTTTCCTCTTTTGGCCAATTATTTTGTTTCAATATAAATTTATCTTTAAGACACCAATATGTCTTTAAACCTTATTACAAAAAATATTAATATGATTTTTAAAACAAAATAGATTCTGTCTCGGGATAACTTATCCATTTTTCCTCATTTACCAGCAGCCCTGCCGCGACACTGCTGCATTATTTTTTAATATAATTAAAACCAGCATTCACGATCAATCGATCATATTAAATCTTACTGTTGAAGATATCCTGAAATAATGAGGCAAAATTATTTTAAAAGGTATAGACTCTTCGAAGTATCTTAAACTTTGATGCAAAAAAAAACATTAATATAACTAGATTTTAAGTTTTAGCTGGCTTACCCCAATAAATATCGTTTTCTAAACGTATTTATATAAAAATGGAATTTATGGCATAACTCATATAATTGCACCTTCTACAATTCAATAATTGGATTTAACATGATTTACTGCATTATATTTATTGTAATTTTAAACCAGCTTTTGGGACATATTAAATTAAATTTTCTTCAGTGCAATTCAGGAATTAAACACGGCCCTGAGGATTCGAATTCTAATACAGCGTACTGTTACAAAAACATTTAAAAACATAGAAGATTGGATTCTATCCAGCAATAAAGAATTATGAAATGCTTCGATATATATATATATATATATATATATATATATATATATATATACATACTAAGTCCTTTTTCATCGTACAGTTAAACCGAATACATTCATTTTCACCTGTCCATTCTCTTTGTTTAAGGGTATACGGTTCAAAATTGAGTGTCAAACGCGGCATTTTTAACCTATCCATCTATCTATCTGTCTATCTATCTATCTACACACACACACACATATATATATATATATATATATATATATTGGTATTCATTCATCTCTTATACAAAATGCCTTCAAAACAATATTTCTTTTTATTCCAAGACAAAGAAATACCCGAATTGCTCATGGTACAGATGGGAGGAATTGTCTCGAAGGGCTGACGATAAATTTTTCCCGATTCTATTTTAGATAGGGACGAATGGGAATATCTGACACGCCCCAGATTTCACGGAGCAGCCAATCACAGCCCCGTGGGCGGAGCCCAGGACCTCTGTTTGGCCGCTATGCAGGCCTACGCGTCAAACTCAGCCCAAAATTCACCGATAGCCAATAGGAAGCTAGCGTTTCGTGTGTTGTGGGTTGATCACAATCCCATTTCTAAAAGGGGGCCCTTTCATCTCAGAGCCTCAATTCAGTGTTTTTTTCTGGAACAGTGCTTTTGAATTACTTAGCCATGAGCCAGCTGTACAGCTCCCCCGATTTGTTTGAAGATGGCGATGCCTCATCACTCTCTGCAATTTATCTTTTCAACGCGGTGGAACAGAATGATCTTCTATCTAGGCAAATTGTTACAGAAATTTGTGACAGCGGGAACGAATTTTTCGCTAACGACTTAGAGATGTAAGTAGGTAATATGTGATTATACATATTGCAGTTCATTCAGTGTTAACTTATAAAAGGCCATAATAAATGCGTTTTGAAATTAGTTTGTGCTTTATTCTCGGTCTATATATAATGTTTCAATTGGCGTTAACTTATAAAAGGTCACAATAAATGCGTTTTGAAAAATATTTTTAATTAGTCTTTGTTTCCTTTGTGATTATTTCGGCATATATATTATATATATATATATATATTATATATAATATTACATCAGGATTTTAGAAATATTAAAAACTATTAAGAATTGTCGGCGGGTTCGAGACCAAGTGTCGGCAGACGATGTCTTAGCACTCTTACTTTTGAAAACTGTCAGGATATGTTTTTTTATTATAATTTTTAAAATTCGTGGCATTTTCTCTTATTGTAGCCCTTTAATTAAACATTATTTTTACTTAACTTTATAGGACAGATGCGGAACTTGATCGTGTTATAGCTACTTTTCGTTTTAATGAAAGGGGAATAAATGATATGGCTGCTTTACCGCCACGCCCGTCGCCAAGGGGGGGCCAGGTGGTGTCAGGCCCCCCAAAATTGAGTTGGTGCCCTCCCAGAAAAAATAGTAGGTACTGTGATAATATGATGTTATTTTATTTGAAATGTTTGTACTAAACGATGTCGCTTAAGAAGTGACTTATACCAAGTACCTCCAATGACTGACAATTCAGTCACTTCCTGTAATTTACTTTTGTATTTGTATTTGTATACCCGTTCTAAAAGCTATGATCACACTAATGTAGGCTAAAGCAGCTAGGTTTATAGCTTACATTTCTTCCTAGCCTAGCCTAGATAAAGTTAAACGCTTGGATACCCTAGACCAGAATCGTAAGTCTAAGACAAGTGTGTAGAACGCAACAAAGACAAAGCTGTCTGGTGATTCTGTCGTTTCTCTCTTCATACACTAAACAGCTAAATATGAATGAACTGCTCCGTGTATTTTCCGAAGTCAAAAACAGGCGTCTTGAACTGTATTGATACTCGTGTTTTCTCGTGTTGTCCCGTGTATTCCACTGCCTACCTATAAATACCTAGTACTGACTAAAAATTATTCGATTATGATCTTTTTTGTGTTTATGGTTATAGAGGAGGTGCCCCTCTAATAAACACAGGTGCCCCTCCAAATATTTTCGGCTGGCGACGGGCCCGTTTACCGCACAGCCAAATCAGCGATCTGAACACAGAGGTCGAGGTATTGGCTCACATCCGGTCCAACGAATGCCAGGTCACCGAGGAACTAATGTAAGTATTTTTGGGGGGTTAAGAACAAAACACATTGTATTTTCATTTAATTTATTAAATGGTAGAGAACATGTACAAAGCGGAACCAGTGTCCATTAAATAAGCCTTAATGGTTACAAATAGGCCTTTACACAATATAGATATACACCTTTACTATAATATCCTTGAAGGCGATACGGGTTCCACACAATCTCAGGTACATGTATTTGCTCGATAAACTGTACAACCACAGAATTATTCCAGGGCTGAGTGACGAGTGAGTCAAAATAGTACAGGGTGGGCCGTAAGTTTCCATACATAGGAAAAATAAACATTTTTTTACGGACAACCATTTTTATTTATATAATATGCTCTACATGGTTGCCATTGTTTTGAAAACACATTTCAATACGTGTTCCCCACTGTTGATGAACACGCATTAGCACAGTTGACGTTATGCTTGTAATGGCGTTGGTGATACGTTCCTTTAGATGATTTATGTCTCGTATCTTTTCCTGATACACCATGGCCTTCAAGTGCCCCCAAAGATAGAAATCAAGGGGGGTGAGATCTGGGGATCTGGGAGGCCACTCCACAGGACCACGCCGACCAATCCAAGCATCCGGAAACTGCTGCTGATCCAAATACCGACGCACGTGAAGACCATAATGAGGTGGAGCTCCATCTTGCTGGAAGTAAACTGGGAAGTTACCTTCCTCGTTTAGCAGGGATGGGAAAATCTCTTCTTGCAACATGTTAAGATACCTTTCGGCATTAAGATTTCCACTGACAAAAATTGGTCCAATAATTCTGTCACCCCATATCCCGGCCCACACCATCACTTTACCGGCACCTTGCATCTTCGTCGGACTCAGCCAGTTAGGGTTAGCATTACTCCAATAACGTATGTTTTGCCGATTAACCTCTCCATTGACGTAAAAATTTGCTTCATCAGTAAACAAGATCTTACGTCAAACGCATATTCTTAGGGTATCTGAAACATAAAAACAAACGTTTAATTTTTCCTATGTATGGAAACTTACGGCCCACCCTGTATATTCTTTTCCTATTTTCAAAATAGATTGCAAACCAATGAATCCCCTCACCCCCCACAATGTCGGTGTTAACGATAATCCCGTACCAGTTTCTTGTAGTTGGCAATTTCAATATTTTATTCTTCGCAAACACACCGATAAATTTGGAGCGTGTGATTCGGTCACTTTTCATCCCTCTCTGGAGTGTATTCGCGTCCATTTTAAAAGCCTATGACCACGTTCCTGAAACGGTCAACTTCTATTAGTGCTTGTGATTCGAGGTACACGAGTACACAAATAGGGACGTCTATAGGCTTGGCAAATTCCAACCTGACTGACATATTCCCGCTCTGTTGTGGCGTTAAGTGCGTATTTACGCCAGCAGACAAGTTAGGCGTAACATCAAATGAATAAATGTTAAATTCTTCGGAAAAATTCTTTCTGCGTTACGCCAAACCCAAGTTCGTCACAGGCACCTGTATTATGAGCCAGACTACTATAAGCTCTCGCGCAGAGCGGGAACACAGCGTCTGATGAGTAGTCCGTATTCGTATTCCTTCCCAATGCAACGCCATTTACGTATAGAGTAATATTTTTAATGCCGAAATTCTCAATTTAAAGGCACTATTTTTATATTTTCCATTCTTCGAGGCGTGGTCCTGCATTCCAATTAATATCTTTTTAGGTAGAACTCCAAGGGCCACGTTTTCTAGTTGCTTCGAGGCCAACCGGGCAGGCACCGTGTATAGCTTGATCTGTACCCTGTTAATTGGGTATTTTACTGTGGCATGTATTAAGTCTTTTTCAATCTCTATTTGCTTTGGCGAACTTAATTTCACTCGGCGTATACGCAAATATGCCTCCATTATGTGAATCGCAACGGGTTTCGCGCCCTCTTCTTGATCAGACCCCAGATTTATGCAGATCTCAGGACTCGTGCGGGTAAGCTTCAACTTCATATCCACCCCGTTCATAAGCAGTTTCTCCTTTATACCATTTTCATCTTTAGTCTGATAAAAGCCCTCGGCGGTTAAAAAGGTATCCTTCGCTTCTTTTGAAAAGTTGACATTTTCCAGATAGGATCGTAGGTGGTAGTACCACGTTCCTGCCGAGATGTTAACCTGATTTAAATACACCTCACACTGGCTGAATATGGAGTGTAAAAAGTTGGTTTCAGGGTATGCTGAGTAACTATCATCGCAATCCGTCCCATCAGAATGGGCTATACGCAGTTTAGCGTACATGTGCATGCAGCTCGGGTCAAAAATGTAAGGGCCTGAGCTGGGTATCACGAATTCTATAGTGGCACTCTGCGAACTAATTGTGTTTAATGGTTAATTGTAATAAAGTCGCTATGCTCAATAGAGACCTGAGTGGGGGGCATATCAAAGAGGGACAGTTCCGATTTACAGCATTGTGAACTACACGGATGGATGAAACGCGCCATGACGAGTCAGAAATAGTGCTACCTCTCTCTACAACCAGTAATCAGCCTATGATTCGTGAGAGTAGTGTCCTCAGCTTATATCAGTTAAAAAAATGATCAGCCACAGGTTTCATACACTCCGAGCACTTCTTTTTTTATTTCATTTTACGTTTAGCGCCACGTGATGGTAACCCTTTCTTCCTGGCAGATCTCTTCTTTCCGCCACCTCGCATTTTTCTCTTTGCATCTTTAATGATTTCGTCCCGTGTACGTTTTAAATGTTTTTTTAGAGCTTCGTTAGGCTTAGTTCCACCCATTATGTCTTCTGCCTCGTTAAAACCTGTTTGTAACGCCTTCCTCTCTAGGTATCTAGCACCCCTCTTCAACAGTGGAACAGCGGTGCGTAGTATGGATGAAAAAATGGATCCAAGCCCACTCCCACACTGGTATCTCACTCCTCGATAGACTGTGAACGGCCTTCGGGTCATTATAAACGACGAAAGTGTAGTTTCACTGTTAAGCTCCCATCACCGAATGGGAATTTTTTTTCCCTCAATCGTTTTTATATATATCGAGATGTTGGTTAATAGATTAGTCGCAACATTCACATAATGGGGCTTGTCATATGTAATGCTCAAACTTTTCCCTCTATGGTTGGGGATGTGTGCAATGCGCAACAGGCGCGCCTGGGTGTCCCCAACAAATTGGTGCTCTACGATATTGCTGTAAATATAGCAGATGTCTGGAGGTGGAGAGCTTTCACCCAATTTCTCCATTTTCAATTGATACATGAAGCTGGACATGTCATGCTGTGCCATCTCTTTGGAGAGCTGCGCTATATCGGCCCTCGGCCACAATTGTGAACAGCTCTTTATCTTTAATATTTCTACTAAGCGTTGATTTTAACTTCATTGTGCATGCAGGCGTGTCTATGTTTACGACTTCAAAAAGTAAATCGTTTGTCAGGTACGACTTTTCAAGACTCTTGTTTAACCCCGTCACAATGTTCATGGTTGTATCGCAATGCCCGATTCCAAGCGAAACATTTGTGATATAGTACTGTACCTCACCGAACAGTACTGCTCGCATAGTATCGTCTAAGGTTATGTCCAGTGTTGGGCACTAAAGCGTTAATCCGATAACAGTTAATTTTTAACGGACTATTAACGGAAGTTAATTTCCATTTATCGTTATCGGACCAGTTAACTTCCGATAACTCGATATTTAGTCTGATAAAGTCCGTTAACACGTTAACTGCGAGGAGTCATTCACGGAAGATCACCGCTCCGCGAATGAATTCAAACCGCCATAACTTCAGTCTGCCAATTCCGTCCTCTGCCGCAGTGGAACGGCTCTTCTCTCTCGGCAAGGACATCCTGAGGCCCAAGAGGTCAAGACTGGCAGTTGGGCCTAACTTTGAGAAGTTGGTCTTTCTGAAGGGCAACCAGCACATTGTGTCATAGTCTTTAATAAATGTGCCTAAAATTTAATTTTACCTTTCAGTTCCCGCCATAATAATTCTCTGGTAAATTAAAATTTAGTTAATGGTTAGTGGTTACAAGGGTTTCAAAACATGTAATCAGTACATTTTTTATTAAAAATAAAAAAAAAAGTTATTAAGCAAAAAAGTTGCAAAACTTGATAAAAATACAGTTAAATACCTATTTATTGTTGGATTTTCCATAAATAAACATTTTCTATGGGTTTTAAAGCTTTTTTCCTTGATTTTTTTAAATGTTAGTAAAAAAATAGTTATCGTTAACGGATTATCGTTAACTTCCGTTAACTTTGTAGTAAAATTATCGGATTATCGTTATCGGAGTTAAAAATTGGGTTAACGGATTATCGTTATCGAAGTTAACTTTTTAGTTAACGGTGCCCACCACTTGTTATGTCTAATTTTTCGCACTCATCGATTCTTCTAAGGAACAGAAATATGATTTGTTCATTTTCAAGAGTTAAAAATTTGGAGACTAACTGGAGTTCACATAAACCCACCTCATACGAATCACGCTCCAATTCAATGGGTCCGTGGAGTTCTGTCACAAGGTTGGCCAGGGTGCATACTATTTAAGCTTCATTATTGCAGCAGCTTTTATATTGGTGTTGAAGCTTTCTGGGTAACCCAACCATTTTACCAGGTACATTTTTCTCTTTCCTGAACCTCTGCTGCCTAAAATTTTTTCAATTTTAAACACACTTTTTCCTAAATTAAATGTCACTTTCTGCAACTCCTCGCGGTAAAAGCCTCCAGCGATCTCTTCCCCATTCAAATCTTCAACGTAATACATCATTATCTCACCTTTAGGTCTCATAGCACGAACTTTAAAAATCTCACGTGTCCATCCTTGCTCAAATCCCTTCGCGAATTTATTTTCCGAACGTGATAGCCTTACATAATCATTGATTTTGAAATGTGTAGAGTGCGGTGGCGGTGCTCCATCTCTTCTCACCTCTGGCAGCGTACCTCTTTCTAAAACTTCGTTAGGTGTTGTGCCAATCGTACGGTGGTGTGAACGGTTGTATGATGATGCCAATGACCCGAGAACGTTTATATATCTGTATGTGTTTTTATGTGTAAAATAGCGATGCATGCGTTCCTTTATGGTACGTTGAACTCTTTCAGCTAAAGAGGCCTTATGTATAGAACTGCTAGTGTAGTAACTGATATTAAACTCTGTCAGCATGTTCTGAAAAGCGCGACCTATAAATTCTTTCCCCATATCCGTACAAAAATAGCCAGGAACCCTTTCTTCTTTTAACATCAACGTTTTGGTCGCTTTAGCAACTGTTTCAGGCGATTTATTTTTCAGTGGAATTAGCCACAGATATCTAGAGAATACATCTATTATGAATAGGATGTAGCGGTATCCGTCATTATACACTGAATATCTTTGCATGTCTGTTAAATCCGCTTGCCAAATAGAGTCAATCGAATCCGCGTTGTCTTGGCCGTTTTAAACCTTTTTCTCACCGGTTTATGAAGTGTATAAGCATCCTGCTCCCGCAAAAACCGCTCAACATCTTTTTTCCCTACTCCGTAAACACCTCTGTACAGTCTATTAACGCCACCATAGGAGGCGGGGTTAGAAATGTCATAATAGCGTTTACTTAATATGTTAGCCATTTGCGTATTTTAGAGACACGTGGATAAGGTTGGCCGTTTGTTTCTTCTTTCTCTTCTTCAGAGACGCTGCTGCTGGGGGCGATGGCGTACTCAGTTGTGACACATGCGAGACTTGATCCAGGTCTTTTAACCTATTCAGATTACCTATCAATGTTTTGGGGACATTTATTTGTTGTAGTCTTGCTTTAATATGCTTCCATCCTGTTGGTGAGGGCCTGTCCCTTTCTCACCAGATCATGAACAATATCAACGATGTTGGATCCTTGTACCCTTGTTCCTTCAACAATGACCTCGCCTGTATCGGCCCACTGTATGATGGGGTCCTCACTCAATAGATTATAAAGACTTAAGCCTTTATTCCTCAATGTATGTGGGAGACTGTTTTTTAACACATGTTCGATGTGTTGTGTTCCGTTGTTCTTTGGTTGGTCATCTCTAACGTCGGGCCCAGGTCCTGTGTCGCCATGCTCAGCGCTACTCGCGCTGTGCCTAATAACCACGGGGAGCTCTGTCGGATTCTTATAATCTTCGTACTCATGAAGAAATTTCTGCAAAGCCTCTTGGTACAAGAGCCTTTTCTCATCAGGTGACTTTTCACTGTTTAATAGGGCTAGCAACTCGCTTTCCATTCTTTTAAGCCTACTTTTACGGGGTTCTAGAGCCGTGTCTGGAATCTTTGAACTTTGCAATGAAGCATACACCTCGTGCGGAATCACTACCACCTTCTTCATTATATTAATCTAGTCAGTAAAGGACCCAAAACTGAAAATAAGATGGGTAGGAATGATCCTCCTCTTTGTACAATAATTCGCTTTTTCTTACCCACAGTTTGACTTTTATGAGCGAGCGCTCATATTATGTTTTTGTAACGACGTAAGCGAGCCTTCTGAGAGGGTTTCATTGGCACATTACATTTTATAACATTAAGATTTCACAGATGCATTTTGAAAAGTCGGAGTCGATATTTTTAAAAAACATCTGTTGCAGTGCCCGGGGCAATCGTTGATAGATTTTTATTAATTCACGATATTTCTACAGCCTATTTGTCATTCTGGAATATATACCGTTTCAGGTTTGCTTGGGAATATATTCGTTCTTAGAAGCATCCTAAACGTGTTTCGCGTGTGAAGGTCACAAAGCAAATATCCATAACGCTGGCTTGTGGCTTCTTTTTAAACCTCCAAAAACTCCTTATGTTGATTCGGGAACATTTGACTAGCTAATACCCCAATTTGTGACACATCTCAACGTTGTGCGAATAAGACTAGATATTGTGTATTTAGCGACACATCGCGCATGTATCTATTTTTGAAAAATAGATTCTGGTTGATGAAGAGTACGCTTATGGTAAGATGGTGGGAGAACCCTGTAAATGTCTCGGCAAACGTTTTATCCATTTCCAACATGAGATCGTCAATTACAATAACTGTATGCTCATTACCTTTTAACGAATTAACGTCATATACACCCTTGTGGAACAAAATTTCATCTTGGTACTCGTTGAACACTGACTGATACGTCGAATAGCACCATATTACTTTATGCACAAATTTTGAGAACATCTCCCCTTATCTTTAATGATTTTAAGCATAAATACAGTTTTTCCACATCCTGTAGGGCCAGATATAATACATGTGGAGGGGCTTGTGAACCTGAATTTTTCTACAGATTCCATCTCTAACACGTCACACCCCTAAGTGGGTCATTTACAAAATATTACAAATTTTGAGTGCTGTTCCTTATATTTTGTTTTCTTCTTCCACAGAACCGTGAATGACGACGATGTACAGCCCCCATCATCGATATCACAGACGAACCCGATGACCGTGCAGCTACAGAACCCTTCCCCGCTGACGAACCCTCACCAGCGACACCTGTAGCATGCGACAGTTCAAAGCGGAAGCATGATGAAGAGCCCTCCACGTCAGGTATAAAGCGTGCCAGGATTGCTCCGGTTGTTAGACCCCAGTAATAGAGCCCCAACCCTCTACGTCTTACGACACCCCCACAATAGTACCTTCCTCAAATATGCCCCATTGTTCAGTTCCGGGTACTTCCTCCACAGCAGCTTCTCATACTGTGGAGGATGGTATAACATTCGAGTTGGTGCGCACCGCTACCCCACCCCTGCCCTGACTAGAAATCGGTACGTGGTCAGGGTTGACCCTGGATCCCTGTATACCAACGGACTGCGGCGCGTAGTTGAACGTATTGTGGAGTTTGCCCTTCAGAACCGCGACGAACGTGAAGTCCGGACGAGGTTATCCTTCAGGTTCGGGTCAGATGAGGGGCGATTTTTGGGTGTAATACCGTTCAGACGTTTGGCGGCTGTAGATAGAATATATCTTGGGCGTATAATGCAAGCCTCTCAAAGTAGTACATCTTTCAATATGGACAACTTCATGGTAGATATTGACAGAATATTCCGGGTTGCGGGTCATAGTGCCACACCTTATACTCTTAATTTCAATTCTCCGGTTATTTACAGAAAGCATTTAAACGTCCATCGTGGTTGTGGTTTTATAGCAATAATCTTAGCTCATATGTTTACTGTGCTAAATACTTGAACGTCAAAAATTTGGCTGTCCATGGTTGTGCAGCGTGCCCGTAAACTAGCTTCAGATTGTAAGCTTGAGTTTGGGTGTAATATGGGCCCTGAAGAACTGAGAAGGGCAGAGCAGGAATGCACGTATAGTCGTATTTGGAATGGATGATTGTCGTAAGACTGTGTATGTTTTTAAAAGCAGCGTGAGAGATCGTACAAGACCTCTACTTATTTTAGGATTGTCAGGAACATCGTATCTCCCCATCCGTAACATAAGGGCTCTCTTCGCCAGTTATGATAAAAGTCGAAAATATGGAAGGTATCATGATTTGTGTAAGGGATTGCTACATAGTATGTGAGCAGTGTAAAAGCCCCAAATGTGAAAGTCGTGTAGCTAAAAGAGGGAATGTAATGGGTATAGACGTACATTTTTCAATACTAATTGCTTTGAACTCCATGAAGCAAATGACACTTGCAGGAAAATGAGGATTTGTAAGTGCGGCATGATTCACATGATGGATACGTGGGGGAATTTCAAACATAAATGCAATGAAATTCACTGTTCTACATGTCATGAAAAATATAAGGCAGATGGAATGAGGCATGTATGTTATATGAAAGATGCTAAGCCTAAAAATATCCCTTGCCTTGTATAACCGTGTACTACGATATAGAAACTTACACGCGCTAAAACCAAAGAGGTTATTCCACATTTACTCGTAAGTCAGACTATCTGTGATGAGTGCATGGAGCTCGAGTGTGACGAGTGCCACAAATGTGGAAAAAGGAAAAACGTTTTTAAAACGAATGCACACGGCAACCCTGTGAAACTCTTTGTATCCTATATTGTCAAATTAGTGGAAAAGTTGAAAAAAATGACTGTATATTCTTACCCATAACGGGGCGAAATTTGACAGACAGTTCCTTTATAAGGAGCTGCTTGAACACGAGTCGTCTGCGATATTTACAGGTGATCCCTTGAAAAGAGGCAACAAACTAATACAGATGCAGATAAGAGGTAATGTACAGTTTAAAGACACCCTGCTGTTCACACCTTGTAAATTAGCAAAGCTGCCCAAGGTCATGGGCGTAGCCGCTGAAGTTTCAAAAGGGTATTTCCCTTACACATTCCTCACTAACGAAACTTTGAATTACGTAGGACTACCTCCACCCAAACATTACTTTAACTACACCAACATGAGTGATAGTGAGCGTGAAGATTTTGACCGCTACTACAACAGTTTTAATGAAGCTAGTCCATACAATATAGCCGATGAATGTGAACGTTATTGCGTGAATGACGTACGTGTACTTAGAGTATGCTTTCAAGCCTTTAGAAGGATGTACATAACCGTTTCAAATGCGATCCGCTGCAAGTCGCGACCACGATCGCCTCATTATGTTTTACAGTGTTCAAGAATAACTTCATGCCTAAAGACACCTTAGCAATCATTCACAAAAACAACCCCGCAGTTATGGGCACAAGGCTATTTACTGGCTCATACACCTACAGCAACAGACCGGGGTATACATAAAACATGCCCGCAACACGGGTGAAGTACCCGTTAAGGTCAATGGTCGTGTTTTTTGGGTTGACGGCCTAAGTGAGTATCCAGCCACTGGTGAGAAGACTGTGTATTCCTATAACGGCTGCTGGTGGCATGGATGCCCGCGCGCTGAATGTGCCGTTACAGGGGACCTTTATGGAAGATCCACCGCCGACAGCCTCGCATGGACCCGTAACCGTGATCAACTTATAGGCTTCCAGTTCACTCACAAAATCGTGTGGGAGCATGAGTATGATGCACGGATGGAAACAGATACCCAGTACGGTGAAGAAATAAGGGCCATCAAACGTTCAATGGTGTTGGACCCACTCAAATGCGGTGACAGCTTGTTTGGAGGGCGCACAAACCCATTCAAACTATACTTTCCACCTATGGAGGGCGTGAAACTCCACTACTACGACTTCTGCTCTTCGTACCCGTACGTGATGAAGCACAATCCGTACCCCGTAGGTGCACCTGAAAAAATGGTGGGTCCTACCATACCAACCATCGAGGAGTTTTCAGCTAACTTGAATGAGCGCTACTTTGGACTCTCTTTCGTAGACGTGCTCCCCCCTCGCGATTTATGGATGCCGATCTTACCCGTCGTTATAGATCACAAGCTCATGTTTCCTCTGTGCGTGAAGTGCGCAAATGAGAACAACGGTGAATGTAACCACACAACCAACCATGGTTATAGAATATTGAAGATACATGAGGTGTGGAGGTTTCAGAAGCTACCCAACCTTTTCACACCATCTATAAACACTTTTTTGAAGGATAAGGTAGAAGCATCAGAATATCCGTGAGGGGTTGATACCGAAGATGAAAAAGCGGCTTATATTCAGCGTTACCGTGCCCATGAAAGTATACAGCTTGACCGATCCCAAATTGTTAAGAATCCTGGCAAGCGCTTTAGTGAAGAGTTGTGCCTAAACAGTCTTTGGGGGAAATTTGCACAGAATACTGGCAAAGAGAACGTTCATTTGGCACAAAGTTATAGTGAAGTCTGGGATTATGCCAACGCTCCCGATAAAGAGGTTATGGAGATCGTGAATGTAGGTAATACTTACATAATAAAGTACAACATCACCGAACTGGCCACAGATACCTCACGGGTTACAAACATACCTGTAACCAGCTTCAGAACGGCCTACGCCCGCATCAAACTTTGAGGTCTACTGCACTCTCTTGGACGGAGGGTGTTGTACGCTGACACAGATAGCGTGATATTCACAGAGAGGGAGTGTGAATACATGCCTGGGGAATTCCTCGGAGAGCTAACTGATGAGATCAAGGACGAGTATGGTGATGGTGCATACGCAGACTCGTTTGTATCAACAGGGCCAAAAACCTATGGGGTACTGGTGAGGGTGGGGGATGATATGAAGTATATCGTGAAAGCTCTTAACCATGCGAATCGACGAGTCGTTAACTTTGACTCGTTGAAGGATCTAGTGTACTTGGAAGATGAGGGTGACCAGCCACCCCAACTGACTGTGGGGACGCACAATTTTCGGGCGCAGAAACTGGGGTGTGTGACGGAACTTAGGGGCACGAAGGTATGCTGTAACACCTGTAGGAAGCGTTACCAGGTGTCTGGTACCTATGATACCGTACCTTTTGGCTACCTTAATCCTTGATTGTATTTATTTATGTGTATTAATAATGATATGCTTATTTATCATGTATATTTGCATCAGTTAAGGTTTCATTTTCTTTGCGTGCGTGCGTGTGTGTGTACAGTAAAAAGCTAAGCTCCGCCCACTGTAAGATCGGTCACGTGACTCCTGCCACTACCTGAGCATATCTCTATCCCTGCGTGCTCAGTTGACCTCTACATACCCTTGAGCTCAGACGTGTATTCTCCTGCATAGACGAAAAATAGTAATGGCTACCTTTAATATTGCGTGTTCAACGTTTATGAAGTGGTATTCGGCAAAGTGCCAAGATGTGGTGGATACTGAAAAACTCCCTATTCCCCCTTCTTTAATACTGTTAAGGCCACATTGAGCCGTGCGAAGAATCAAGATGTTCAAATATTCTACGGGTATTCTGACGAGGGCATTGTAGGATTTCGCAGTACAAACGATGTATTGAAGTATGTTGTAGACCTAACCTTTATAAAAGCTCACATATACCGCGAAGTGGAAGAAGCAACACGTTCAGAAGATAAGCAACGGTTATGGATAGTGAGTCTTGTTGATGAGTGGTATGACAAGCGATATTATGTCATGTTACATCATACCGACTACTCGTATCCTACGGTTGAGAATGTAAATCTTGTCATCATGGAGAATCTTAAGTATTTTTACCACTATATTAATATATATCATGACGAGGTTTGTAGTGAGGTTGTGGCTAATGGGCTGTGTGAGTTTTTAACAGACTTTAGAGACGAGTATCGTTTGTTAAACAAAAAGGGTAAATATGGCCATATGTTTCTCTCAAATAGTGCACCGGATTGTGAAGATGTTTAGTTTGTGGAAATGAACGTCTGATGAGTGATAAAACATTAAAGCCGGTATTGCTTCATGTAGCGGAAAATTCTGTTTGTCCAGTATAATGGGCACAAGTGTTCGAACAAGCCTGTACACGCTTCAGCAGTTTATGGTGTGACTCGCTCCCCCCAGCAAGCCGCCCACCCGTGTACCTCCCCTCCGAAACACACGAGTTCGAACAAACCGTACGTTTCATCAGCGTAACTCACTCCGCCCGTCGAGCCGATCCGTCCCACCTGTGGCTCATAGTCATCTCAAAGCTTGAACCGACTAGATGTGCAAATACGATGGAACTTCCTTTGAGAAGCATTCTCAACGCCGCGTACGATGTGTCCATAACAAAGTCATTGCGCGTGTTCAGGCGTGAAACCGGCACCATTAACTATGTACTTGAAACGACTTGTAGGTAAGCAAACTCTGGTAAGCGTACTGTTATTTATTTAAGTTTTGAGGAGATGAATAGAGTCTTCGTGATAGTTGAGAAGTGGGGAGAGGACCGTTATAAAATACCTGCAGGTGTAGGTACAAGAAGAGAGCAGATCAGTAATGCCCCCTCGGAGCACCGACAATTCAGCGCAGGACAATTCAGCGCCGACAATTCAGCGCCGACAATTCAGCGCAAAGACAATTCAGCGCAAGACAATTCAGCGCCGACAATTCAGCGCAAGTCAGTACAGTTAAAAGTTTAGTTAAAAATAATAAAAAAAATCGCAATAAATAAAAGAGAAAAATTTGTATATTTATATATGCTAAATTGGGTCTGTATCGAAGGAGTGACATTTCAAAGGAGTGACATAACAAAGGAGTGACATAAATACCGTAACGAAGGAGTGACATAACGAAGGAGTGACAAATCGGAGATAAAATTCAAAGGAGTATAATTATTAAAATTTTATTTAAAAAAACAAAATTTGTTAGAATTGTTAAAATTAAGATTTTATTTCAAAAACTAGAAACCTAACCTAACCTAACCTAACCTAACAGTTGCAAGCCTCTCTTCCCTCTGGATTTGTTCTTTCTTCTTCGTTGTTGGTATTTTCGCGCTGAATTGTCTTGCGCTGAATTGTCTTGCGCTGAATTGTCTTTGCGCTGAATTGTCTTGCGCTGAATTGTCGGCGCTGAATTGTCCTGCGCTGAATTGTCGGGTCACGTGCCCCCTCATATGCCGTTGTTTTGTTTGCACGTTGTGTATAAATAATATCAGCCATGCATTGATATACGACTGATGTGGAAGAATACATCTGATAATAACGTTCTTGTCCCTACGCGAAACCGTTTCATCCTCGACAGAATGTTTGAAATCGTCGGATTCCGCAAGCTGAAGCCTATATTAGACGCTCGTGTTACGGATATGATTTATTTTGACACGGTTCTTGAATACGCATACACCGCTCTGCTCGACGGATTTATCGAATGTAGGAATGAACAAGGCGAGAATGATCTAGAGCTGGATGCATATTTAAAAGGTTTAGACTCTTCGAAATATCCCGAACTTTGGTACAAAGCACTTGAGCGGTACAGGGCTGAGCTTGCCTACACTGTTCACCCTGAAGAGCTGTATCTCTATATAATGAGTAGCTGTCGTTACGACTTGGAAGATTATTTCAATTGCCACTAAGCAGAGTGAAGAAGAGTTCACGATTGAAAAGCTCGGGACGGTAAGAAAAAACCCTCGATTGAAAAGGAGTGTTTATAAACTTGTATTTAATAATGATGTTGTGGTTAACGATGACCTCTTTGTGCGTGCTTTTGATTGTATTCTAGCCGTGTTTAAAGATAACTTGGCAGCCGAATGTAAAATGGGTACAAAAATAGTATTGAACGATATGAAAGCCATTTATGTCGAGTATAGGTATCCGTATAACTTGAGCGGTGAAGTACTGCTTGGACGGTTTTACCGTGTAGTGCAAAGTAATAACGACGTGAATGTAGACTCGATTACTTGTGAGTTTAGCGTTTTGCGCCGTAGAACATAAAGTATTTTGATGTATATTTATTTATTTCATTATTTAATTGTGTATATATATATATTTCCTGTACTAATATGCAATTGATTATACGTGTTTCGTATATTATTATTTTCAATATATTTAATTATTAAATATAACTATCTATATATATATATTATATATATATATATATATATATATATATATATATATATACACATTTTCCTGTACTAATATATTGATGGTTATACTACAATGTTTTGTATATTTTTTATTATATATTTCTCGTTCGTATTTCTTATGCTATTATTATTTTTTGATCATATATATTCCATTGTATATTTATTTTGATTATATATATATCGTTCGTACTTCTTATGCTATTATTATTTTTGATCATATACGGGTATATTCTATTGTATATTTATTTTCTATATATTTCGTGAAATTGAATCCATTAATTCGTCTAAATAAACAGAATGATGTGATGGTGTTTTATTTAATTCTTTTGGTTGTACACGACATTTAATTACAGCAAATGGCTGCCTTCTAAAACGGATTTCTAAACCAACTGTCGAAAAATATCTGGATAGCACAATCTTGCAACTCAATAATGTCCACCTGAACAAGCCATTTACGTCTTCTAAGTCAACTGGCTGGTTAAGCCAGAATATATGTTTTAATTAAATAAATAAACGCAATCTGGCAACTCAATAATGTACACCTGAACAAGCCATTTAAGCCTTCTAAGTGAACTGGCTGGTTAAGCCAGAATACATGCTTTAATTAAATAAATAGCGCAATCTGGCAACTCAATAATGTACACCTGAACAAGCCATTTACGCCTTCTAAGTCAACTGGCTGGTTAAGCCAGAATATATGCTTTAATTAAATAAATAGCGCAATCTGGCAGCTCAGCCAGATAAGCCAACTGGCTGATTAAGCCAGCTGGCTGATTAGGAACATATTAAGACAACGGCCGCTCGGCTGAACTCTTAATATGCGCTTGGTTCCTGCCAGGCGAACACCTCTCTTCCTCTCTCCCTATCTCCTCTTTTTCTCTTGGGGGATAACTTCGCCTCCAAGTTGCATAACATCTTGTAACATCCCCCTTTGTTGCATAACTTATGCAACATTGATCAACATTTTCAATTGCATTGCAGTCTCTCCTTTTTCGCCCATACTACTGATGATATATCTTGGATTTTTACGATCTGCTGTCGTTCTCTAAGAAAATTGTAGATCCATTTTCCCACGTTGCCTGTTACTCCCATGTTTTATTTTATGTGCTACTATACTATAACCACATTTGTCAAACGCTTTAGCAAAATCTGTGTATATATGACATCGTAGTTTTCATTGCCTTCCAGTGTATCTAGGATATTTTTACAGTGCACTATTAGTTGTGATAGGCATGATCTTCCTGATCGGAATCCGTGCTGGTTCTCACTGAATCTTTCCAGTGTCTCCAAGAAGTTATAGATTTTCTCTCTGACTATTCTTTCAAATATTTTGGTGAGGTGGGATGTCAAAGACACTGGTCTATAGTTGCTTGCTGGTTTATATGCTTGAGATCTATACCCTCCTTTATATATAGGGACAATGTTTGCTCTTTTCAGGGAACTTTTTATTTCCCCAATGTCCAGGGATCTTCTCCATATCTAGTATAGATATATATTTTTACAGATTTTAATCAATAGACGTTCCATTTGCCTGGACCTGCAGTTGAATGTGATTTCATTTGTCCTATAGCTCGCGCTATATCTTCTGAGGTAAAATCAAAGTCTGCTGTATACTCTCCTTGTAATTTCTCTTCAAAGAATGCATTTCTGTCAGGTACCACTTTGTCACATTTTGGGGTACCAAAAATTGATTCGTACTGGGCTCTCATTGTTTTAGATATTTCTTTTAAATCGTCGGTTAGTTCATTATTTCCTTTTTAAGGGTCCAATTGTGGCGCGCGTTCTTGTTTCCCTCTTCGCTTATATTCTTCGCTTTATTCTCACTGTAAACTCATAGGTAGGTATTATAGTAAGATAATATCCTTGTTAAGAGAAACAGGAAGCCCCTTGATTAAATCTTACAACTATCATACTAAGGTTATTCCTGGATGGAATGATTTTATTGCCCCCCTGAAGAGGGAATCGAAAGACGCCTATGATTTGTGGTGCTTTCATGGTAGACCCAGATTAGGACCAGTATACATAAATATGTGTAGAAGTCGGGGTCAGTATAAGGCGGCCATAAGACGATGTAAACAGGAAGAAGAGTCTATTCGAGCATCAAAAGCCTGTGAAGCTCGCATAAATAACGATAATAACAAATTTTGGAAATTTGTTAAGAATCAAACGGGTGTCAAAAATGTCCTCCCTCCGACAATCGATGGGGTGTCGGGGGAGGATGAAATTGCAAAGCTGTGGAAAAACTACTACTCTAACATTCTTAATAGTGTGAGTAGGGATAATCTTAAGATAGATTGCAGCGAAACGATTGTGGGAGGGACAAGGGAAAATATTTTGATATCATTTTCTGAAGTAAAGAGGTTAATTAAAGAGTTAAAGACTGGTTCTGCGTCAGGGGTAGATGACTTATCGAATGAGCACTTAAAATATGCAAATGACGTAGTATGTCTTCATATATCATTGCTCCTATCAGCCATGCTTGCTCATAGTTATATCCCTGCAGAGTTCATGAGGGTATATATCTTGCCCCTGGTCAAAAATAAGTACGGAGACATTCTGTCCAGCAATAATTACAGGCCTATTGCTGTCGCTTCCTGCTTCTCGAAACTACTAGAAAAACTCTTGTTACTCCGATTAAATGATTTCCTATGGACATCTAATCAGTTTGGCTTTAAAAGGTCCCACTCAACTGACCTGTGTATCTATGTACTTAAAGAAACAATATCTAAATACCTTGACAGTAATTCAACCATTTATAGCTGTTTCCTTGATATAAGTAAGGCATATGATAGGGTGAACCACAATATTTTATTTGAAAAACTAGAAGACAGGAAGGTTCCCATGTACATATTAAATTTATTGAAATTTTGGTATTCCCACCAATCTTTCACTGCTAGGTGGGGCAATGTACTATCCGAGTGTTTTGGCTCCTCTTGCGGAGTGAGACAAGGCTCCTTGCTCTCCCCTGTGCTGTTTAATGTGTATATTGACGGATTAATTGCTTCACTTAATGAGGCAACAGTAGGATGTTGTATAGATAACACAAGGATAAATAATTTAGTTTATGCCGATGATATGGTGTTAATAAGTCCCTCTGTTAAAGGACTGGATCGGCTACTAAATGTCTACGAAGTGATTCGCAGAAACATGATATTCTTTTTAATGTTACAAAATCTAAGGTTATGCAATTTCATCCTAAAAGCTGTAATCAGCCAGCTGATATAAGGTTTAAAATGAATGGTGAAATATTGAGGAAGTACAAGAGTTTAAGTATTTGGGTCAAACTATTACCAGCTCCTTGAGTGATGACTCGGATATAAGAAAACAATCTCGAAGCCTGTGTGCTAAAGCGAATATGACCATAAGGAACTTTCGTTTCTGTACAAGTGAAGCTAAAGACACACTGTTTCGTACTTTCTGCAGTAATATATACGGTCAGCAACTCTGGGTGAATTATAAAAAAGGTTCTGGCAGAACCCTAAATTTGCTGTACAACAGGTCTTTTAGACTCTTACATAAATTACCCCCGAGATGCTCAGCTTCGCAAATGTTTGCTACCCGCAATGTCCCGAGCTTCCCGGAGGTAACAAGACGTGCTCAACACAGTCTAATGCAAAGAATTAAAAAATCAACCAACCCGATCATCCAAGCTATCCATGAGTCCTGCCATTTATCCTCTAAGCTATAGACTTCTTGGTACGAAAACGTCTGTCTGTAGCTCCACTTAACTTCGACAGTGCAGTATTATTTCTAATCAATTGTATATATTTCTATCCTTAGTATATGAACTGTCATTGTATTAATAATATTTGTCATATGGACTATAGTCTGCCAATAAACATTTTCATTTTCATTTTCATTCATATACACAGCGTGTCCCAAAGAAATGTATACCCACTTTGTTCGATAATACCAGCTATGAGGATAATAAATATATTACTGTTTATATGTTTTTTAATAAAGAATTTTCTCCTGAATCTAAATATGTAATTATTTTTATTAAAAATTGAAGAATAAAAACGTTACAGATGTTTAAATTAGAATTATTATTTTCGAGACTTCATGTGCGATATTTTCTAATATTTTTTTTTATGGCCTGGCCTGCCTTTTAACCGACTGTTTTGAGATACTTATGTTTAGTGCCTAGCTTAGCCTAGCCATTTCGTTGAGTTCTAATTAGGCAAGACTACAGTTTTGCTCTAACCTTATCTAACATCTTATAACTCTGCGACGTTTGTTCTTTTCTAACGACAATTTGAACATCTTAGATAAAGTGTCATTTAACCATGGAATTTGTAAATTTTTTGAATTTACTAATAATTACAACATTTATGCTTCAATATCAACACTAAACATAAGTATTTCAAAACAGTCGGTTAAAATATTAGAAAATATCGCACATGAAGTCTCGAAAATAATAATTATAATTTAAACATCTGTAACTTCTTTGTTTTTCAATTTTTAATAAAAATAATTACATATTTAGATTCAGGAGAAAATTCTTTATTAAAAAACATATAAAAAGTAATATATTTATTATCCTCATAGCTGGTATTATCGAACAAAGTGGGTATACATTTCTTTGGGACACGCTGTATATAATTGCCTTTCCCTATTATCCATTTATACAAAATTATGTAATATTATATAAATGAAGAAGGCAAAACGCATGCCTAAATATATTTTCGTGTTCAAATAACGTTCATTTTTTTCAGTCTTCAAACGAGCGTAAAAAAAGAAATAAAATAAGCGACAAAAACCGTGTTCGATGTCGAATGAAGTGAAAGCAAAAGTGAGGTTAATTTATCATAAAGGATTGCATAATTTCAATCACGGTGCATGATCGCAAATTAGGTCCCTCTATACGAATTCTTTCCCTTCCTTTTTAAACCTTTTCTGTTTTATAAAGGGAGTGTAACTTCCTCCTTTCTTTAAGCATAGGAAAACAATCGATGATGCATTACTCTTCCTGATGTCAAGCACTTACGCTGTCATTTTTGCCGATAAAGCGACAATAATTTAGCCTAATTAGTTTACGCGCCTTAAATCCAATGCATATATAAGCGTATAAAGAAGGAGAGTCTTTTATTAATACATCAGAGTGTATCACGCATTGCAGTCCCGTTAGTATTATTCACTATAAAAGCATTGGAGGTACTTCAGTTACAATATCTGTTGAAATATATATATATATATATATATTTACTATTTTTTTATATGTTACATACCCAAGGTCTTTCGTAAAATTTATAACACATCGTCAGGGAATTACACAAAAGGACTGAATCACTTTTCTTCTTGTGGGTTGTATGTAACATTACGTGACGGTATATAATTAGATTTTAATTAATTTAACTATTTACTATATACTTGATTCTAATTTAAACTTCCATAGTACTTACTTTAAAGAAAACGCGACAAAGTAAACAAAATGGCTGGTTCACTGGAAGGTTTCCTCGTGTTCATCTTCATTACGGTGTTGACAATTTCACTTCGAGTAAATTGTCACCCTCAATCTCTTCAAGCTGATCGTCTTGTGAGGTCTGTATAAATATAACATTTTTCTTCATGTTAGAAGTGTTCATTAACTTATCGAATATTTTATCACTTTGTCAAAAATTTCGTGTGGTAATAATTTCTAAACCAGAAAGTTTAGTGTTAAAATGCTCGTAAATGACTCATTTGCCTTTGGAAACAGACGCATTGTTCTTGTTAATCGCATGATTTAACCTCCTTACTAACAGCCAAGGCTATAGGACAAAGGTGACATCCATTTTAACGTGGAATCTAAACCACGGGTCGCTACATCATCTAGGCGTAAATGATGGTCACCCATTCAGCTATATTAGGCATCCAGCCCCAATATCACGTGTATAACTTCATCGATCTTATAGGAAAATGTAACGATATTACCGCTATACGTAATGATAACATACAGTGAGGAGGGCCAAAAGCTGGCACAGCGCTGAGGCAATCTAATGCGGCCCATTGTGTTAACTCCCGTAATATTATTACCAACACCATCGGGAGTCGAACCCCCAATCTTTATATTTTCACTTCGTTTACAGACAAACGGTGTTACTCACCGCGAAGCAGCCGAGAATGCAGAGTTTTGACTGACTGTGAACAGCAGAGTTTATTTGAATAGTGAATACAGTAAATGCTGAGAGTAGAAAATAGGCTCCAATTTGCATGGCGGTTCTACAGAAAATCATGGCAATTAAATTAAGCATGGCATCTTCTAAAAGAAACTTTATATATATTTATATATATATAATATATATATGAAAATTATTTCACGAAAGTGACACGTGAAAAATATTTATGATGAATAAAACCACGAAGGGAAAAGAAACACAAAGTGGTGCTCAAGCGCTTTCGTCTAATGACATCCTCAGGAACACTGAGGATGTCATTAGACGAAAGCGCTTGAGCACCACTTTGTGTTTCTTTTCCCTCGTGGTTTTATTCATCATATATATATATATATATATAGTGGCGCAAAAGTTGCGCATCATAGGAATTTTCAGTGTTGATTATAATATTTTTTTTTCTTTTAGGTAGGGGATGGCTGCGAAATTAACAATAGACGAGATGCTGATCTTGGTTTTAATGTATGAAATACCAAGTACAACAAATCAATGAATTGGTGCAGAATTTAAATTCTGTACCGATTCATCGATTTATTGTACCTGGTAGTCCGTACATTAAAACCAAGCGCACCCTTTCGTCTATTGTTAATTTTGCAGCCATCCCCTACCTAAAAGAAAAAAAATAATATAAACAACACTGAAAATTCCAATGATGCGCGACTTTTACGCCATCCTGTGTGTTTGTATATACACACACACACAACACACACACACACACACACATATATATATATATATATATATATATATATATTATTTCAACTGCAAACAACACACAGTATAATTAACGTAAAGAACGACGCTTGTATAGAAGAACATTCCGCGCAAGATGTGCGGCATGCGGGAGATGCCCCCTCGGGGCATTGGTTTCTGGCGTATGTAGGAGAATTACGACTTCTGATTTCGTGAGGCCCATGGTGTAGTGGTTATCATATCTGACCGGCAATCGGAAGATCCCGGGTTCGATTCCCGGATGGTTACCTCATTTTTTTCATTTGTTCGTTCTCCCTCCTCATCTTGCGCGGAATGTTCTTCTATACAAGCGTCGTTCTTTACGTTAATATATATATATATAGAAATCAGTGGCGGCTTTTCAGAGGAGGCATGGGAGACCGGGCCTCCTCTGTTTTTATCACTAAAAACTATGAAAGAGGATTTTATTTCATAGTATTAATTCTATACGATCGTAACATGCAGAAAGTAGTGCATCTAACACTTTGTAATCTATTTTATTTATATAGCATATATTATAGACAATTTTGTGCCTCCCTTTGTGCCTCCCTACTCTCCTTCACCACTTCACCACGAGCCGCCACTGATATATATGTATATTAAGTGTAAGTGGCCGGAAACGATTCTCTATTTTACACAAAGCACCGTTCTGCCGATGTACCCATTAAGGACATACGCAGTTCGCAGCATCTTTGCCAAGTGTATAGACTATAGACTATAGAGGGTCAACGCAGAGAGAGAGAGAGAGAGAGATTAATCGCTTGCATGCATTTTCCAAATATATTTGTCTTATATTTGTCGAATAAAATGTTACGTTTCCTTTTTCTTGAATTTAAGATACGAAGCGGACCCGTTCCCTCTATCAGACTACATAAAGAATTCGAACATAGATCAATGGGCAACAGAAACGTCTCAGGTGTTCCACAGAGTTTCAGCTCCACAATCGGTATGGTTGAAAATTGAGATAAATAACTGCATGATGTAGGACTTTACATGCCAGCATGAATATATGATAGCTACCATAATAACTGATAATATTATGTGTTCAGAGTATTTGACATTCTCTCTCTCTCTCTCTCCATTATATATACTGTCTATATATATATATATATATATATATAATTATATATATATATTATAATATATATATATATATAATTATATATATATCCTATACAATCCCCGTGGCCGGATTCCATATATCCCATACAACTTAAAGAATTAAAAGATAGCATTATTGTGCCGCTAACAAAGATTTTTAATGCGTCTATTTCTGAGGGGTGCGTACCAGATAATTTCAAGTTAGCAAACGTAACACCTATCTTTAAGAAAGGCGATGAAGGTGCGGCGGGAAATTATAGGCCAATCAGTTTAACGTCTGTTGTAGGTAAGCTACTGGAATCAATAATTAGGAATCATATAGTCGAACACTTAGAATTGCATAACTTAGTTAGAAATACGCAGCACGGTTTTAGGCGAAACAAATCTTGCTTAACTCATCTTTTAGAATTTTTTCAAAGCGTGGTTGACGTTTTCGATAGTCATCGGGCGGTTGATGTAGTGTATTTAGATTTTCAAAAAGCGTTTGACACCGTACCGCACAAAAGACTCATTGAAAAAACTAAGGCTCATGGAATCAGGGGTGTAGTAATAAAGTGGATAGAAGATGGTTGCGAGGTAGGAAACAGAGGGTGGTCGTTGATGGAGCGGAGTCGTATTGGGCTAATGTAGCGAGTGGCGTTCCTCAGGGTTCTGTATTGGGCCCCTTGCTTTTTCTTATATATAGTCATGATTTAGATGTCGGCCTAGTCAGTACAGTTTCAAAGTTTGCGGATGACACGAAGCTGGGTGGTAGGGCGATTAATGACGAAGATAGAGGTAAAATCCAGGAAGATCTGAATAAAATCGTTGATTGGTCAGTCACATGGCAAATGAGATTTAACGTCGATAAGTGCAAAATTTTACATATAGGTTCGCGTAACGGTAATTTTTCGTCTAGTATGTCAGGGAAGGAGTTAACAAGCGTAAAGCAGGAAAAAGATTTAGGAGTTATAGTCACTGGTGATTTAAAAGTAGCGGAACAAAGTACAGCCGCGGTCAATAAAGCGAACAAAGTGTTAGGTTTTATTGCTCGGAATTTTGAGTACAAATCGCTCGATATTATAGCTCCTCTTATAAATCATTAGTTAGACCCCATTTGGAGTACGCGATCCAATTTTGGAATCCGCATATGCGAAAAGATATAGACAAACTCGAAAGAGTTCAAAGACGAGCAACTAAGATGATCCCGTCGCTTAGGTCAAAGTCGTACGAGGATAGGCTTAAGGAGTTAAAATTGACTACACTCGAGACTAGGAGGCTAAGGGGTGATCTAATCCAGGTTTTCAAAATTATGAATGGGTTCGATAACGTAGATAGAGATAGCTTTTTCGAAATATCTCAATATAATAGGACTAGAAATAACGGGTGTAAGTTGAAAGTAGAAGGTTCGAGAGAGCAGTTGCGAAAAACTTTTTTACGCATAGGATAGTAAATAGCTGGAATAGTTTGCCGGTAGAAGTAATTAGTAGCACGTCTATAAACCTGTTTAAAAATCGATTAGACGCATATGTTGATAAATTGGGTATAGTTTAAGGTAGTAAAATTAAGGCTTTGTGGTTCGGAACCCACGTTAAATTGTAAGTCCCCTCCGCCACCACGGAGGACATGCACAATACACAATTACGAACACAGTTAGGTAGACCAGCCATGAGTGGATCCTAGGGTCTTTGTTGGTCTGAAACATTATAACATTATGACAATTAAAAGAAGGCATTGTTGTTCCGTTCCGTTAACAAAGATTTTTAATGCATCTCTTTCTGCGGGGTGCGTACCAGATAATTTCAAGTTAGCAAATGTAACGCCTATTTTTAAGAAAGGCAATAACGGTATGGCGGGAAATTATAGGCCAATCAGTTCAACGTCTGTTGTAGGTAAGCTACTGGAATCGATAATTAGGGATCGTATAGTCGAACTTAGAATTGCATAACTTGATTGGAAATCCGTACACAGCACGGTTTTAGGCGAAACAAATCTTGCTTAATTAATCTTTTAGAAGTTTCCAAAGCGTGGTTGAAGTTTACGATAGTCAGGTGTAGATGTAGGCGGTAGATGTAGCGTATTTAGATATTCAGAAAGCGTTTGACACCGTACCGCACAAAAGACTCGTTGAAAACTCTAAGGCTCATGGGATCAGGGGTGTAGTAATAAATTGGATAGAAGAGTAGTTGCGAGGTAGGAAACAGAGGGTGGTCGTTGATGGAGCGGAGCCTTCTTTGGCTAATGTAGCGAGCGGCGTTCCTCAGGGTTCTGTATTGGGCCCCTTGCTTTTTCTTGTATATATTAACGATTTAGATGTCGGCCTAGTCAGTACAGTTTCAAAGTTTGCGGATGACACGAAGCTGGGTGGTAGGGCGATAAATGACGAAGATAGAGGTAAAATCCAGGAAGATGTGAATAAAATCGTAGATTGGTCGGTCACATGGCAAATGAGATTTAATGTTGATAAGTGCAAAATTTTACATATAGGTTCGCGTATAGTATGTCAGGAAAGGAGTTGGCAAGCGTAGATCAGGAAAAAGATTTAGGAATTATAGTCACTGGTGATTTGAAAGTAGCGAAACAAAGTGTTAGATTTTATCGCTTGGAACAGGGCCGTTTCTAGCATTTTTGTGGCCCTAGACAAGATTTTTTTTGGGGGCCCCCAACCCCATTAGCTGATCATTTACCAGATATGCATCAAAACATCTGCCTTATATCCGTATAATGTGATATATATTAAGGGTGTGCGATTCGGATATTTTTATTTCGATTCGATTTTCGATTCGATTCGGCCACTTGTTTTCGATTCTCGATTCGATTCGATTCGACTGCGACTGTGCACTGCACTCACCTATATTTTACAATTTACATGCACCAGCACCAACAGAACAATATACATGCACCAGCAACAACATACTGAAGTCTGAAAAGGGTAATAAACAACTGAACCCAAAGAACCGGTCCAAACTTGTCACAATGCAAGGCGCGCGCACGTGATTCTGTGACATCACAAAATCAAAAGCTGACCACGCGCATTGAGCGCACTCAGATCTTTATAAAAGCGTAATCTCTCAAATATCCAACTATTTTATAACGTTATTATATTATTATATTATATATAATAATATAATAATTATATATATATATATATATATTTTTTTTTTTTCAATTGTTATTCCACGGTTTCGACAGTCCATGGTTTTAGTGCCAGTTTCTCGTCTCGACAGGTTACAGTTAGCGAATAGAAGAATCGAAATTTTTTAGCTCTAAGTCGGGTCGGGTTTCGATTCTTTTACTGAAATGACCCGAATCGACATTTTCGATTAATCGCACAGGCCTAATATATATATATATATATATATATATATATATATATATATATATATATATATATAATGAGGCAGCGCGATCATGCTGTTTTTTTTTGCATATATGTGTGTGTGTGTGTGTGTGTGTGTGTGTGTGTGAGAGAGAGAGAGAGAGATTGGTATAAATAGGACAGAAAGCGAAATGGTTACTAACATTTTTCATTTATTTTAAAGAATATGCCAAATTTGCATTACCAAAATGAAAATTTTCGTTGAAAGTTAGTGTTTCTTTTGTTGTAATTTTTAAACATAATTAACACTGCACACTTTGAACAAAAACATTTTTACATTTTTAAAAACATTTCACTCAATAAATACAAAGATTGTTTCGAATTCAGTCCCTATCGTATCCTTCAGAAGGATACATTCTTTTAGATGCCATCATAATGTCAGCTTGGTAAACCAGATTAATTACAAGATGAAATTACCAGATTGAGTTAATTCTGTAAAAGAAAATAAAGAATTTTATTTTTTAGTTTTGAATAACATTAAATATAAAAAAAATATAAATAAATTATAAATTAATATACTAAATAAATTATTAAATTATAAATAACTAAACATAAAATGCGAAGGCTGATGCGGCACCCTAACCGCCGCTGGGCCCTTGGCAGTCGCCTGTTTCGCCTATTGCAGGAAACGGCCCTGGCTAGGAACTTTTAGTACAAATCGCGCTATTATTGTTCCTCTATAAATCATTAGTTAGACCCCATTTGGAGTACGCGATCCAATTTTGGAATCTGTATATGCGCGAGGATATAGACAAAATCGAACGAGTTCAAAGACGAGCAACTAAGATGATTCCGTCGCTTAGGTCAAAGTCGTACGAGGATAGGCTTAACGAGTCAAAACTGACTATACTCGAGACTAGGAGGCTAAGGGGTGATCTAATCCAGGTTTTTAAAATTATGAATGGGTTCGATAACGTAAATAGAGAGAGCTTTTTCGAAATAGCACAATATAGTAGAACTAGAAATAACGGGTGTAAGCTGACAAGTAGAAGGTTCGAGACAGCAGTTGCCAAAAACATTTTTACGCATACAATAGTAAATAGCTGGCATAGTTTGCCGGTAGAAGTAATTAGTAGCACGTCTATAAACATGTTTAAAAATCGATTAGACACATATGTTGATAGATTGGGTATAGTTTAAGGTACTAAAATTAAGGTTTTTGTGGTTCGGAACCCACGTAAAATTGTAGGCTCCCTCCGCTACCACGGAGGACATGCGCACTACACAATTACAAACATGGTTAGGTAGACCAGCCATGAGTGGATCCTAGGGTCTTTCTTTGTTGGTCTGAAACATTATAACATTACATTATAACATATATAATTTATTTTGTCTACAGATACCTGCAAAAGATCATGAAGCGAAGCAAAGGTCCATCGTGTCAAATTCAAATTTAAAGTTTGGTATGAATATACACGTTATTTTAATAGATTAATGTAACTCATGAAACTGTATAACGATGAAAATTTTGTTTATAGTGTTCATTATATATATATATATATATATATATATATATATATATATATATATATTAGGGATGTACCAATGTATCGGTATCGGTATCGGCAGTATCGGCCTGTTTTAAGAGTATTGGTATCGGTATCGACCGATACTGCAGATACTTTTCCAAGTTCTCATTTTAAAGTTAATATTTAATTATTTATAAAATGCATTTGAATAAATTTTCATTTGAATAATCTTATTGAATACAAATGAAGTTTCATCATTTTTCATTTCTTCCTCTTATTTTTTAAACTGCTCTAATTTAAAACCAATTACGTATCACGAGATTATTACATCAATTTTTCACTAGAATTAAACATTAACGCCTAGGGAGGACTTATATCTAGAGGTATACTTATGCAACGCACCTCGGGCGTAGTTATAAATAATATCTACTCTCTTGTGACTAAATTTATTTCAGTACGTTATATTTACACATTGAATGTTCTACAGTATGTACAACTATTACTGTATAAATAATTATTGATAAAATATGTTTTTATTGATTTTTAAAATAAAGTATTGGTATAGGTATCGACAAAATTTCGGCCTATTTTGAGCATAGGAGTATCGGTATCGGTATCGGCCAAAATTCTGGAATCGGTACATCCCTAATATATATATATATATATATATATATATATTATATATATATATATATATATATAATTTAAATGTAATGTTGGTGTAAAATAATTTCTGTTTTCAGAGGACTTTTCTAGTAACAGTATGATTACGTCTAACTTTTTGCCGATAATAAGCCTGAATGATTCAAAAGCGAGAAGCGCCGATATTTCTGGGAACAGAAGTAGCCGATTTTTCTCCCTCGATACATCCTCTCAGTCATTAAATGTAAATATGTCATTAATTTATTTATTAATTAAAATTAATATATAATATTCAGTTAATTCAATTATACATCATTTAGTTTGACTGTAAAAATCTACTGTAAATTATATGGCAGCGTACGAAAACATTGTAATATATACTTTTTAGTTTGATTACATTGGTATGTATCTGAGACAACTCAAATTCAAATTCAAACTTTATTCAGGAAAGACGACAAGTGACAGAGTTTTACAATTTTAGATATTTGTTATGACATTAATATATTCACAGTACTCACATCTGAATGGGCCCTTGGAAGCATGGAGCCTTTTTCGGCAAAATTAATGACATTTACCTTATTTATTAATAAAAATAGTGAAAGTGGCAAGTAATAGCAATAGAGACAACAAAAAATAATAATAGCAATAATAATAATAATAATAATAATAATAATAATAATAAATACAATATAAAGTTTACAAAATTGTATATGATTTCAAATTAAATAATTTATTGTATATTTAGGAGAAAATATTACATAAAATAGTGAAAGTAGCAAGTAATAGTAAGAGTGACAAAAAGAAATAATAATACCAATATTAATAACAGAAACAATTTAAAGTTTACAAAATGTTACATAATTTTAAATAAAATGATTTATTGTATATTTAGTAGAAAATAAATGCTGGTTAATAAAAAAAATATAAAAAATAATAGATTACGAAATTAAAAGTGATTAATGAAATTAGCATATTTTAAGTAGTTGATTACAAAATTGATTACTATGGTAAAAATAGCAGTAATGAACTTATGCATCAGTAGGAGTTAATGAAGCGTTTTTTTAGTGGTTTGTGAAATACATTTAGTGGTGAAACTTGTCTGATATGCATGGAAATTGCATTCCATACATCTGCAACTTTGAAAGAGAGTGCATTTCCTAGTTTCGATTGTATAGTTAAGTTTGTGTATAAAATTATTGGGCAGTCTGGTGTTATGACGATGGTGTATTTGATAGGGGGGTGATTGCTCTTTGAATGAGTGATGTATGTCGATTTTTGTTGATAACTTTGAACATATTTACTGCAACAGTGAATTTATATCAGTCATTTAGTTTTAAAATATTTAGTTCTTTAAACATTGGGGAAGTGGAACTTTGTCTGTTGTCATTATTTGAGAGAGTTCGCAAACATTTTTTATGAATTACTTCCAAAGGATGTTTTATATATTTCTTTGAAGTACACCATGCTGTAATGCAATATAATGAATGTGGATGGATAAAGGAATAATATAGTGTAAGGAATGCGTTTTGAGGAAGTCATTTTTAGTTTAAATTATATGAAATCTTGATATTTTGGATCTGATATGTTGTACATGACTTTTGAAATTTAATTTTTTCGTCTAAATTAATGTCAAGTACTTTAACCTTATTTACCCTTGCGAGAGTAGTATTCCCAATTTTTATTTGACAGCTTGTATTAATATGTTCTGTGGTAATAATCATATAAGGTGACTATGTCAGGTTCAATAAAAACTTAGTAGCACACATCCATTTATACACATTTTCGAATTGTCTGTTCGTTTCACTAATCAGAAAGTGTGCGTTATGATGGGAAGACGTAAATGTGGCATCATCTGCGTATTGTACACACTTTAATGTGGTTGAGATATGAAAATCGTTGACGTCAATTAGAAATAGTATAGACCCTTGTGGGACTCCACTAGTTAGTATTGCTTTGTCGGATAAATTGCCTTTTAATCTGATGTACTGATGACGATTTGACAAATATGATTTAAACCAATCGACGATATTTCTTCTTATATGTGGAGTTTATTCATTAACATTTCATGCGAAAGTGTATCAAATACTTTTGACAAGTTGAGGAAAATCGAGGCAGTGTGTTTTTTGCAGTTTATGTTTTGCTACACATTTTCTAATAGCATGTTTATGGCATCTTCCGTTGTATGTCCACCTCTGGACCCAAATTGTATTTTAGTTAAAATATCGCATTTGATTAAGAATAAACTCGTATAAACTTACAAGATAATTGCTGTTTTATGCACAAATTCGAAATGTATTGGAATAAATTCAATATCATTATACTGTTACCATTGCAGCTCGGCGTAAGTTTCACAGTTCCCTTCATTTCAATACCGACGACGGCTCTTCTGAACTTTGGCCATACGGCAACAACTGCCATCTCTGAACTTATTTCTATAAACTTGCCTTCAATTGCCATGGCAGTCGTTATCATTGGAATCGCCATGTTTTTCCTTCCCAAAATAATGGCCGTTGTCATCAGCTTTCTAAGTCAGTATGGAATTCCAGGAGGCTTTAAACTTGGAGAGGGAATTAGACTTGAAGATAATCTTTCATCCTATACGAATTACATGCGTAGCATTGAAGGTAAGACATTTATACCTCTTATTTGTTATGGGTATATTAAATTTACAAGTAAAAGAAACCATGAGTACAGTTACTTTCCATATTTTCTATGTAAATAACACATTTTCTTTCCTATAGCAGTGTTTAACTTTAAACTTATTTCCATGACCTCTTTATGTAGAAACAAAATATGTTAACTCTTTACACATGACACACACACACACACACACACACAGGGGTGCAGTGCCAATTTTATAGGTGCCGGAGCTCTGGTGGGCCTGACAAAAGCCTGCCATTTCCTATCCTGTTTCTATATATGCCACACGATGACTAAGTATTTCGTGTTTGCACTCACTCACTAAACTGTTGATAATTAATGGAGACAATTTTTTTGTTGCTTGTTATGGTAATTCCTCCAAACTTCCTCTTGCAGAGGTGCCGGAGCGGCGCTCCGGTGAGCTCCGGCAGCACTGCACCCCTGCACACACACACACATAAAAGAAAGTGTTTATATATGAATAATGAAGAAACTAATTTGTGCTTGATTAATGAGACGGAATTTTAAGATTATTTAAATTTCACTATAGTTGCTGAATACACGTTCAGTCTGAGATAGGAGTTAAAACGTATCCAGTCTCCAGATGCAACTGAAATAAACTGATACACATCGGATCGACGAGACCATGACATCGACACTCTAAAAAAACTGACTTAACAACGTAACCTAACGTAACCTACTTAACCTAAACTAGCATGACTTAATTTAACCCACAATATACTTGTCGATATAATGTCATATCAATCAGATGTAATCCCGACTGAAATATAATCCTTCTCCATCATATTTATTTCATACTCAATACTTTAAAAAAAAATTGCCTCAGATTTTTAACTGAGCGATGGCGACAAATGGTAAGTTCAATGAAGGTCTTTGTTGAACTTTCAGTGTCCCCATTCACGACGATTCTGAATCAAATAGAGGACGCAATGAAGGAATACAACCTGGATTCAACGGCGTGTATGCAGCGCATCGTTTGCACCTACGTGTCAGAGGCCGAGGAGGCCGTTGGAATGGGTAGGGCAAATCCCTCCCATTGGATAATCAAGGGATTCACTGGGTGAGATGTTAGAGACAGGCACTCCTATATATATGAGAAACATTTTCCATAACTCATACGGAATGTTAAATCTAAAATAAGTCTTTAATTGGTCTCGATTTTACACCTCATTCGGAGTATAGGTAATAATTTTCGTTCATTTATGTAATTATAAACACGTGGATAGAAAGTACATTAATTTGCAATTTTAAGATTTCCTTGTCATAAAAAATTATCACGCAATAAATAGAATTTTTAAGTCATTTGAAAGGGTTAATTTGTGCAATTGACGTATCATGATTCCATTTTCATCATGAAAATTAACTTATTACGTAAGACGAAATTTTGCAATTATAGGTAATTACAAAATTTACCATTCAGTGAGAGTATGAATATATATATATTTTTTTTAAACTTACTGTGGTTATATTCATATCACTATCAAATAATTTATTTTATAAATTGTAGGCCAATTCATTACTTATGTTTTAATCCTCATTTCATACATTTCAGACGTGAAAACACTCGTTAGGCCAAATGGAAATGCAATATATTTATAATTAATATATAATTAATTATATAACAAGCCTAGATTATTCAGCATTAAAGTTGTTTCTTATTGGTTTATGATCTATACTTTGCAGAAGTTCCTGGATGCAAATGTTGCTCGGAAACAATGCACTGACAGAAGCTCTTGAAGTTGGTACAATGAAAGAAGCTTCTTGTTCTCAGGTGTTCCCCAAGTGTCCATTCTCCCTCCCGGGAGTTTTAAAGCTTCTCACCAGTTATGTTTCCAGTAACAGATAAAACTGCAGTCAATGGTTTTCTTTTCTATGAAATGCATCGAACACTGTACGCGCGAAATTGGCTTTTCATTCACTGGAAGTGACACGGAAAAAATAGATTTGTTTGCAATAACCCCCCAAAAATTTACGACCAGTCCAATAATTAATTCTATTTGCTATTTAAAAAAATGAACATTTGTTAGCATAATCATCACATATTGGAATGACCATTGGAATTTGTTGAAATACAAGTATGATGTACGCGGTTGTCGTAACCAGGCATGAATGTTTTTTCCGTGGAAGTCATTTTTCAGTATTATTAAAAATAAACGTTCATCTTGCATTTCGGTTCGTCCACATAAATATAGTGCAAATGATTAATGTAATTTCAAAAGGAAATAAAACAACGTTTCGAAAGGGAACTAAATGCCAAAGACTGTATAATTTCGTTATATATTTTGTTAAGTTTTTCTTGTGTATTTAATTGTTGTTAAAAACTCATTCTGTAAATACTTTAAGAGGAAAACCATAGGCAGTAAGAGTATTTTTATTTTTTTATTATAAATATATGGTACAAAGTACATGAGACTTTAAACTGACCCATAAAAATCTTTATTTATATATATATATATATATATATTATATATATATATATATATATATATATATATATATATATATATATATATATATATACTGTATATAAGTAATTGAACACACTTATCGTGTTGTTTTCATTTGATATTTCGCAGCTAACACTGAAGGTGCTCCCATGCAAACTTGTTCAGTATAGAATCCAGAACGTAAAACAGAACAACCAACTATTATAGAATCCAGAATGTAAAACAGAACAACTAGTATAGAATCCAACTTCATTCCAAGTGACAAAGAACGAGGGTCTCTGTGTTCGTTCTGTATATAGAACCACCGATATGGTGATCCTAGTCGATGGTTACCTATGATGTTATGAACTTTCCCATCTGCAAACTAAAATGTTGATACGTCTCTCACATTCCCCACAGTCTGACTATTCAATCACGCGATCACAGGGTAAATGGTTAGATATCATGACTACCAACTGTACGAAGTATCTACCATTATCTAATAACTCTCACTGAAAAGAATGTTCTATTTATAAGCTAAACGCCGGCCTTGCGCCAAAAAATCGGCTCTTCCAGTAAATGTTTGTGGGTGTAATTTTATTTTGGAAGAGATCTACAGGGTGTACACTGTATATAAAACTGCATATAATCAGTTATCGGTTCTTTTTGCAGTAAAAACAAAAATAATTATCTTCTAATAGGCAAATTTATTCATTATAACTAAAATCATACCTGAAAACGTAAAGGAACATGTAATTATATATAAATAATCTACCATTGCCTTACGCAGTGAAATATAAGCAATTTTATGTGTTACGAATAGGAAATTAATTAATTAATTAACCCATTAACGCCGTACCTACTATATATATACAGTAGTAGGAGTTTTTCAAACTCCCCTCAGTAAGATTGATTTCGTTTTAATTCGAACGGATTTATAAAACGATATGTGCGTCTGCAACATTTCTGAACGCGTTTGACATTGTTATTAACCCCTCTTTGTTTGATGAAATTATGAGTCCGTGTAAGTAGTATAGCCGCAAAAGGGGAGAGTGCAGGAATGTTGCAGGTTATTATGTAATGTTGCAAAGGGGGGTTGTTGCAAAGGGGGGTGTTGCAAAGGGGGGTGGGGGAAAGGGGGTGGGGGGAAAACTTGGAGGCGGCGTTATCCCCCAAGAGAAAGGAGGAGGAGGAGAGAAAGGAGGAGAGGTGTTCACCTGGCAGGAGCCAAGTGCACACTAAGACTTCCAGCCGGGCTGGCGTTGTTTTATAGGCTCCTAATCAGCCAGAATCAGCCAGTTGGCTGAGCCAAGGGGGGGAGACGCCTGAAGGAGAGAGAGAGACAGCTGAAGGAGAGAGAGCTGAAGAAGAGAGAGAGATGCCTGTAGGAGGGAGAGACGCCTGAAGAAGAGAGAGATGCCTGTAGGAGGGAGAGAAGCATGAAGGAGAGAGGATAGGTACACATGCAGGAGTACACATGCTGGAGGTACACACATACGTACACATGCAGGAGTACACATGCAGTAGGTACACATGCTGGAGGTACACGCACACATGCTGGATGTACACATGCAGTACACATGCTGGAGGCAAACATGCAGGAGAGAGAGAGAGACGCCTGAAGGAGGAAGATACATGCAGGAGAGAGAGAGCTGAAGGAGGGAGAGAGACACCTGAAGGACAGAGTGGAGTTCTCCCCCAATTTATTTTCGTTTCCCTAACCTAAGAGGCCACTATGGGGTTTACCAAAGGGCCTGAAATAGAAGGAGCAGAGCTCCTTACTCGGCCGGAGCCGAGGGGGGAATGGTTCTTCACCAACTTCGCGATCTTTTATAATCCTCTATTCTGGCTGAGTTGCCAGATAGCGCCATGTGTCCCATTAATCGTGTAGCGATTGCACATCAATTATCATTATTATTATTATTATTATTATTTCTACAATGAAACGGGGTCGGGTCGAAGAACGGGCGAGAGATCTTCCCCCCCAATATATATACAGTGCCCGCGAAAAGTATCCGATCACCCTTGAAATTTGTATTTTTTACATAAAAAACAATGTTTAAATGTATACTAACCTTATATTAGTATTTTGTCATCTGTCCTTTGGTTTGGATGACTTGTTCTAGACGTTTTGGCATGGATTTAATCAAGTTTTGACAAACTTCCACTGATATTTCCTTGCACCATACCTTTTTGATGGCCTCTTGTAATTTTTCGACTGAGCCAGTGTCGTGGCATTCAACCTTATTTTTTATTATTAGCCACAGATTTTCTATCGGATTGAGATCTGGACTATTACCAGGCCAATCCAAAATATCAAATTTATTGTCAGTAATCCATTTTGTCACTATTTTGGCCCTGTGACATGGTGCACCATCATGCATGTATGTTTTTGTCCTTTGGATTGCCATTGCCATTGGAAGTTTATCCTGTAGCATTGCTAAATACCGTGCACCATTCATAGTTGTGTTCTTCGGAAGAAAATATAAGTTTCCACGCCCATAGTAACCGAAACAACCCCAAACCATCACACTTGGAGGGTGTTTCATTGTCTTTAGGGTGTATTTAGGGTCCATCCTATTTGAGCCAATAGGCCGGCGAACCTTTTTTGGACAACTTCTGAATGTCAAAAATGTCGACTCATCGCTAAATAAAACCTTCTTCCAGTCATCAACAGTCCAATGAATGTATTTTTTACAAAATGCGACACGTTTTTTTACGCATTTTTTCATTAATGAACGGTTTCTTAGCAGCATGGCGAGATGGTAATCCGAGTTCTTTTTGGAGCCGCTCCTGGATAGTTCGTTCAGAAACACCAGATAACAAATTATTCATATTAAATTTTATTTCTTTCGCAGTTATTGTTGGGTTTTTCAATACTAAACGTTTCATAAGTTTGTCTGTTCGCGAATTTGTTTTTCTCGGTCTGCCAGATCGTTTTTTAGGGACTGGTGTGGTTAGGCCACCATTGTTCTTAGCCCGTGAAACCCATAAATTAACGATACTTTGGGATATGTTTAATTCCTTAGCTATCTGTCTCTGTGATTTCCCACATGCATGCAAAGCAACAATAGCACCTCGACAATCACTCTTAAGTTGTTTTTTAGCACACATTATATATAAATTTTATTTACACCACTTTCTGTAAAAAAAAAAAAATATCAAGAAATTTACACAAACAGTGAAATCTGACAAATTTGAGACACAGCCACCCGCAACGAAGGCTACCAGAACACTAATTTGAGAATGCGTTGGATAGCTCTCATATCAGCGAGCAACCTCAAAGTTACCAGATGTCGCTAGAACAAATAGAAAGTGAATTACGTGTCTCTGAATATCAAGGGAAAATATTGTATTTTCTTGAGTGATCGGATACTTTTCGCGGGCACTGTATATATATATTATTATTTATTTTATAACATTTAATTTTAGTTTAGAAGCAAATTTAACATTGACTTCATTGAACTTAAAGAAACAAATAACATAGTTTACCTTCGAAAACGTCATAATAGAAAACTTCATTTTACGGTAAACTATGTTATTTCGTTTACTAGAGTCAATGAACAGTCTCCATTCTTTTGGATCATAGCGATTGCACATCAATTATTATTATTATTATTATTATTATTATTTCTACAATGAAACGGGTTCGGGTCGAAGAACGGGCGAGAGATCTTCCCCCCCAATATATATATATATATATTATTTATTTTATAACATTTAATTTTAGTTTAGAAGCAAATTTAACATTGACTTCATTGAACTTAAAGAAACAAATAACATAGTTTACCTTCGAAAACGTCATAATAGAAAACTTCATTTTACGGTAAACTATGTTATTTCGTTTACTAGAGTCAATCAACAGTCTCCATTCTTTTGGATCATAGCGATTGCACATCAATTATTATTATTATTATTATTATTATTATTATTATTTCTACAATGAAACGGGGTCGGGTCGAAGAACGGGTGAGAGATCTTCCCCCCCAATATATATATATATATATATATTATTTATTTTATAACATTTAATTTTAGTTTAGAAGCAAATTTAACATTGACTTCATTGAACTTAAAGAAACAAATAACATAGTTTACCTTCGAAAACGTCATAATAGAAAACTTCATTTTACGGTAAACTATGTTATTTCGTTTACTATAATTATATCATTCTTTTAAGCAGCTTATGATACATATATATATAAATATATATATATATATATATATATATATATATATATATATATATATATAGTGTTGATGAAGCCAATTAAATTCTACTTATTAATAAATAACTTTTTACACACAAACTACATCTTAACTGCAAACACCTTGCACATCAATTCTTATTATCATTATTATTATTATTATTTCTACAATGAAACGGGGTCGGGCCGAAGAACGGGTGAGAGATCTCCCCCCCCCAATATATATATATATATATATATATATATATATAATAAACAACTCATGCACGCACACACACACACACACACACAACACACGCACGCACACACGATGAAAGGCAGAAGCTAAATCAGTTCGAATTGTGTCTCTAGGAACACGATTCGAACGAAAAAGGTCTCTAGGGACCTTTTTCGGCCCGAGGGATTATCCTTCTACAAGCTATTCGAGCAGAAATCACCACTGACTCCAGATATTAATTTTATCATTGTTATTACTTCTACAAATATTTACGCGTATTTTAAAATACAATTTGAAGCCAATTAAATTCTACTTATTAATAAATAACTTTTTACACACAAACTACATCTTAACTGCAAACACCTTGCACATCAATTCTTATTATCATTATTATTATTATTTCTACAATGAAACGGGATCGGGCCGAAGAACGGGTGAGAGATCTCCCCCCCAAATATATATATATATATATATATAATAAACAACTCATGCACGCACACACACACACACACACACACACACACACACACGCACACACGATGAAAGGCAGAAGCTAAATCAGTTCGAATTGTGTCTCTAGGGACACGATTCGAACGAAAAAGGTCTCTCGGGACCTTTTTCGGCCCGAGGGATTATCCTTCTACAAGCTATTCGAGCAGAAATCACCACTGACTCCAGATATTAATTTTATCATTGTTATTACTTCTACAAATATTTACGCGTATTTTAAAATATAATTTGAAGCCAATTAAATTCTACTTATTAATAAATAACTTTTTACACACAAACTACATCTTAACTGCAAACACCTTGCACATCAATTCTTATTATCATTATTATTATTATTTCTACAATGAAACGGGATCGGGCCGAAGAACGGGTGAGAGATCTCCCCCCCAATATATATATATATATATATGCTACACACACAGGCCGTGCATGGAACTCTTCTGGGATAATTAAATCCACTATAGTCCGAGTAAGTAATGACAAATACCGCCTCGGTGGTGTAGTGGTTAGCGTAGCGGACTACGAATCCATCGGCCCAGGGTTCGAGACCCGACGGCAGCCGGCGCGCAGCAAAACCCAGCTGTTCCACACAATAAAGAAAGTGGTTGGTAGATAATGGGCACCCTAGGAGGCCTAGTGATCAAGACGCTGGGCTAATGATGGGAATATATCCGAAAAACATCGTAATGCACGATTTTTTCTATGTAGCAATAATAATTAACTCTTTCAAATACGTGATTTAAAATAACAGGACCATTTTACCCGAGGCAGTAGTATATCCGAAAAACATCGTAATGCACGATTTTTTCTATGTAGCAATAATGATTAACTCTTTCAAATACGTGATTTAAAATAACAGGATCATTTAACCCGAGACAGTAGTATGTCCGAAAAACATCGTATAACCTAACTATAATTTACAACTATAGTTTACCTTGACTTTCATATGCTTCTATCCTGTTTTATTAATAAAGATTTTTAACTTTTAATAACGTATGAATAAAGATTTTTAACATTTAATTTTATTTTAGTATTTATTCATGCCACGCCGCTTTAGACCACAGCTTAACGTTGAAACCGAATGTTCTTTTTAAAATATAATTAGGATATAATTTCTTTATTATAAAATAAGTTAACAATTATGTTAACAAACAATACTAATAATTTGTAAGTAAAAAATATAATATAAGGGACTACCATAGAAATGTAAGTGCCTATAATTCGATTTTATATATATGTTACTCGTCCGGTCTCGTTATAGCGGATTGGTACACGTCATAGCTCCACCCAGCTACATCGGCAGCCAATCACGACGGACATCTGGTCTTTTGGGCGGAGCTTGGCGAATGTGCATATAAAAGGGGATATTTTCAGTTGGGAGTAACAGTAGCTATTTTCGCATCAGTGAATAATCAACCATGGACCTGTACGTCTCCCCAGACTTGTATGAAGAACGTGATACTGCAGCATTAACCACAATTAGCCTTTTCAATGCGGTTGATTGTGGCGAACTATTTTCGACGCAAACCGTAGAAGATATTTGCAGTGACGCTCCTTACAACCCGACGCAAGGGACTACCATAGAAATGTAAGTGTCCATAATTAGAATTTTATATATATATATACGGAGAGTTGTAGTATTTCGTCAAATAGATACTAGTCAAAAATGTCAATCAATGTTATTTCCCCATCATGCTAAAATCGAAATTGGTAATCGAACCAAAGATATCTTCACATAATGGAGATCTGTCTGTCTGTCTGTCTGTCTGTATATGTTTTCCTTTAAGGTCCGATGAGGATTTGACACGAGTTATACAATCTTTTGAAGGGAATACGGATGATATACTGATCAGTCAGCAGTGTCACACATCCTCCACCATGGACCTGTACGTCTCCCCAGACTTGTATGAAGAACGTGATACTGCAGCATTAACCACAATTAGTCTTTTCAATGCGGTTGATTGTGGCGAACTATTTTCGACGCAAGCCGTAGAAGATATTTGCAGTGACGCTCCTTACAACCCGACGCAAGGGACTACCATAGAAATGTAAGTGTCCATAATTAGAATTTTATATATACGGAGAGTTGTAGTATTTCGTCAAATAGATACTCGCCAAAAATGTCAATCAATGTTATTTCCCCATTATGCTAAAATCGAAATTTTTATGGCGTTCACTCCTCGAACCAAAGATATCTTCACATAATGGGGATCTGTCTGTCTGTATACTCTGTATATGTTTTCCTTTAAGGTCCGATGAGGATTTGACACGAGTTATACAATCTTTTGAAGGGAATACGGATGATATACTAATCAGTCAACAATGTCAAATAATGTAAGTGTTTTTCGATCTTTTTGGGATAAGAAGACGCAATATATTTTCATAAATTTATTAAATGAAAGAAATCAGTACAATAAACGAATATACAAATATACGAACAAAAACATTATAATATACAGCGAGTACGTACAATTGGAAAACGGTTTTTTATCTGTCTGCATACCATTTCATCGTTTCGGTGAGTGTGACACGGGTCAAATAAATTTAAAAAATTTATAAATTCTTTATCATTTGACATATGCATGAGAAATGAGACACAGTACATTCCGCAAACATTAGTAAAATATCCCTGCATACGAAATGGGTTCCATACAACTTCGGGAATATGTAACTGAGCGAGAAATTTTACAATAATAGGGTCACTCCAGGGTTGAGTACCGAGTGAATCAAAATAGTACAGGCGCTGTCTATTTTTAAAATAGACCGCGATCCAGTGAATCCCTTCATTACCGATGATGTCTGTGTTCACAATAAGACTACCGCATTCTCGCGTACTTGGCAAACTCAATGTTTCATTCTTCGCAAACACGCCGATAAATTTGGAACGTGTGACTCGCTCCATTACTTTCTGAAGTGTATTAGCATCCATTTTAAAAGTCAGTGATAACGCTTCTAAATCTATCTACTTCTATTAGGGCTTGCGATTCGAGATATACTAGTACACTAATAGGAGCGTCTATAGGCTTGGCGAATTCCAGCCGCACTGAGATGTTACCGCTCTGCTGTGGTGTTAAATGGGTATTTACGCTAGCAGATAAGTCAGGTGTAATGTCAAACGGATAAAGGTTAAATTGATTTTTCGCCTGTGCACACACAAAGGAGAAAGTGAAACGCTAATTGAAACATGAGTTATTTAATAAACGAGATATTCAGTTAACACAAGAAATAACAGAAAACACAAGAAAAAACAAAATGCTTAGATTTGGTGATCACAAACAACAGAAACCTAAAGAAACCTGTACTCGATATGAAGGGCTTTCATATCGTTCAGTAGTATTTTTGTTCCCACTTTACAACCGGATGGTAAGTCATCTTTAAATACGTCTAGAATACAATCAAAAGCACGCACAAAGAGTTCATCGTTAGTTACATTATTAAACACAAGTTTATAAACACGCTTTTCCAATCGAGGGTTTATTTCTACCGACCCGAGCTTTTCAATCGTGAACACGTCTTCACTCAACATAGCGGAAATTGAAATAATCTTCTAAATCGTTACGACAACTGCGCGTTATATAAAGAAATAGTTCTTCAGGATAATTTTCAGGAACTATGCATATTTTATAATGTTTTACTAAACATCTTCATACACCGGCGCATTATTTGAGAGGAACATATGCTCATATTTTTCCTTTCTGCCCGTCAAACGATACTCATCTCTAAAGTCTGTTAAAAACTCACGCAGGACACTAGCCACAACCTCACTACGAACCTCGTCATGATATACATTAATATAGTGATAAAAATACTTAAGATTGTCCATGATCACGAGATTCACATTTTCAGTCGTAGGGTATGAGTAATCGACATGGTGTAGCATGACGTAATGCGGCTTGTCACACCACCCATCCGCAAGACTCATTATCCATACCTGCTGCTTCTCTTCTGCACGCGCTGTTTCTTTTACTTTAGACTTTATAAAGTTTAGATCTGCAGCATACTTCAGCACATCGTCAGTGCAACGAAAGCCTTCAATGGTCTCACCAGAACATCCGTAGAGTATTTGTACATCTTGGAACTTCACACAATCCAATGTGGTTTTAAAAGAGGCATAGGAGGGGGGGGGGAATAGGAAGTTTTTCGGTATCCACCACATCCTGGCACTTTGCTGAATACCATTTCATAAACGTTGTACAAACAATATTAAAGGTAGCCATTTGAATACACGTCTGATTTTTCTTCTGAATACACGTCTGATCTCTCGGTCTTACTGCAGTCGACTGATCACGCAGGGAATCACAGATAGCAACATGACTCAAGGTCTTACAGTGGGCGGAGCTTAGAATTTTCGCCTGTGCACACACAAAGGAGAAAGTGAAACGCTAATTGAAACATGAGTTATTTAATAAACGTGATATTCAGTTAACACAAGAAATAACAGAAAACACAAGAAAAAACAAATGCTTAGATTTGGTGATCACAAACAACAGAAACCTAATACTTTAAAGAAAGCATTCTATTAAATACTTTTAGCCTATGTTCACGAATTAATACCGGTTTTAAAATAGATTCGACAAGAAGACCGGCTGGACTGATTTTATAGAAATTCAAGGATTCCAAGTTGATCACGAGAGAAGTTATGTAGTCATCTTCCATGCTGCAAAATCTCATCGTTAGCCTGCCTGCTCAGAGCACCGACAAGAGGTAAAATCGAATCCACATCAACACAAAATTTTAGTCGCTAAATAACAGCCTGAGTATTGTTCATGTTCTAAATTATCTTTGATTCGTTTTGATAAAATTGAGTAAACTGCAGCCTTTGTTTCCTGATCAGAAACTCTCCGTCTTTTTCTGGTATGGTGCAAGGCTTCGTTGCAACCATATTCACTGCACGAGTCTACTTCACAGTCGTTGCCTTCTAATCTAGATTTACACTCTTCACTAATGCATTCGATGGGTGAATAATCATCTTGGTTGATATTATTGACACCACATTCGAGAGGGCTCACTGGGGTAACGGACACTTCAGGTAATGGCGCGGACGCTTGAGGTGGGTCGGGGACAATCTCCTCAGGTTGCCCTTGTGGCGGGGCAAATATTGTGTGGGGGTAATTATGTGTTGCTTCTAAGTAAACAAAACGGGCCTTATGTAACACAGTGGCAATTAATAATGATTTATGCAAAGATGCACCAGCTCTTCTGGAACGTCTGGATGCAATTTTACCGAGCGATATATTTATCAACTTGTATGCTTCAAACCCGTTTGGAACGTCAGATATCATGTTCACCACCTAGGAATTGGTCAAGGCACATAGAGCTAACTAACACGACTCTATCCTCTATTACCAATCTTGTAATGAGTTAAAGTGAAAGTTTCGCCTGCCTTTATACAATGTCGTTCTGACGTCGTTATCAAGCTCCACACAGGGAACTTCCAGGAAGTAACATGAATCACGTTGCTGTTTCAACCAACGTATCACTTTCTCCTTTGTGTGTGTGTGTGTGTGTGTGTGTGTGTGTGTGTGTGTGCGTGTGTACAGGTGAAAGAGTTAATCATTATTGCTACATAGAAAAAATCGTGCATTACGATGTTTTTCGGATATACTACTGCCTCGGGTAAAATGGTCCTGTTATTTTAAATCACTTATTTGAAAGAGTTAATTATTATTGCTACATAGAAAAAATCGTGCATTACGATGTTTTTAGGATATACTACTGCCTCGGGTAAAATGGTCCTGTTATTTTAAATCACGTATTTGAAAGAGTTAATTATTATTGCTACATAGAAAAAATCGTGCATTACGATGTTTTTCGGATATACTACTGCCTCGGGTAAAATGGTCCTGTTATTTTAAATCACGTATTTGAAAGAGTTAATTATTATTGCTACATAGAAAAAATCGTGCATTACGATGTTTTTCGGATATATTCCCATCATTAGCCCAGCGTCTTGACCACTAGGCCTCCTAGGGTGCACATTTATCTACCAACCACTTTCTTTATTGTGTGGAACAGCTGGGTTTTGCTGCGCGCCTGCTGCCGTCGGGTCTCGAACCCTGGGCCGATGGATTCGTAGTCCGCTACGCTAACCACTACACCACCGAGGCGGTATTTGTCATTACTTACTCGGACTATAGTGGATTTAATTATCCCAGAAGAGTTCCATGCACGGCCTGTGTGTGTAGCATATATATATATATATATATATATATATATATATATATATTGGGGGGGAGATCTCTCACCCGTTCTTCGGCCCGATCCCGTTTCATTGTAGAAATAATAATAATAATGATAATAAGAATTGATGTGCAAGGTGTTTGCAGTTAAGATGTAGTTTGTGTGTAAAAAGTTATTTATTAATAAGTAGAATTTAATTGGCTTCAAATTATATTTTAAAATACGCGTAAATATTTGTAGAAGTAATAACAATGATAAAATTAATATCTGGAGTCAGTGGTGATTTCTGCTCGAATAGCTTGTAGAAGGATAATCCCTCGGGCCGAAAAAGGTCCGAGAGACCTTTTTCGTTCGAATCGTGTCCCTAGAGACACAATTCGAACTGATTTAGCTTCTGCCTTTCATCGTGTGTGCGTGTGTGTGTGTGTGTGTGTGTGTGTGTGTGCGTGCATGAGTTGTTTATTATATATATATATATATATATATATATATATATATATATATATATATATATTGGGGGGGAGATCTCTCACCCGTTCTTCGGCCCGACCCCGTTTCATTGTAGAAATAATAATAATAATAATGATAATAAGAATTGATGTGCAAGGTGTTTGCAGTTAAGATGTAGTTTGTGTGTAAAAAGTTATTTATTAATAAGTAGAATTTAATTGGCTTCATCAACACTATATATATATATATATATATATATATATATATATATATATATATATATATAATATATTAGGGTGTCACTTAAATGCAAAGTTTGAAATTTTCATGCTGACACCCCGCGAATCTATTCCATTGGTAAAAAAAACATGGTGACTGAAAAATCTTTTTATTTGAATAACTATAAAAGGTCGCCCCCGCCTTCCAAAGTTTAATGCTTGCGCGGCGTCTCCATAATCGTTCATTAGATATCTATATATCTCTATATATGTGTGTGTGTGTGTATCTGTGTGTGTCTGAATATCTGAGAAATAAAGTGAACAATACTTAACGATTCACCGTTTCTCATTTCAGCTACGTGATTTCTGGTGATGGAAACCCGGAAGTGTATATACCTATTAGGGGCAGCGGTTGATGAGTGAAAGGATGCAAGCTTCCTTCCTACAGGCAAGCATTCGGTTACTTCCTTTACCTTCACCATGAAAAGAAAATGACAATACGTGACGCGTTGAGGAAGTCACTTCGAGCAGTGATGTCCTTCTGGGAGAAAGCTCACATTCCAACCAGACTCGAGACACACTGCGTCAGCAAACTGGATAAAGTCTTCGAGGAGTGGAAAGGACTCAAAAAACACGCCTCAAGGACGAGCGATTCACACAAGACGAAAGAAAAAGAATTCATTGAACGCCTCGATCGTCTCTTTGACATCGCCCACGCTGATTGTGAGAAATTGGTCAAGTACCCAGAGGATTGGGAGTTCCTTCAGCAGCAGCGCCAGAAAGGACGTCCAGGTTCAATGGCAGGTTTGGACATGACCCATCAGCGCTAAGTCAAAGATTGTACTCGACGTCGGGAAGAAGAGGAGAAACGAAGAAAGCGATCAGCAGCTGAAATGGAGGCAGTATCCAACGAAGCGGTTTTGGAGTCCTCATCCTCCAGCTCAGATGATAGCGAAGAAAAAGGAGCATGTGGTGGTTCGTTAGCGTCTAAACAAAGAGCAACGAAGAACATCATGACATCGGAATTGGCGGCAGCGCTTGATCGCACGCAACTCTCGTCAAGAAAGGCCACATATTTGCTGTTTGAGGCAGCTTCCAGCTTAGGGCATGATGCTAGCGACTACAACATCAATCGTGGATCCATTCATAGTCAGTGTGAAAAATTCCGTACCCTTAAGGCTCGGCAACTGAAGAGCGAGTTCCAAGGCAATAGTCCGTTGACTGTTCACTGGGACGGAAAACTCATGCAAGATCTGACGTCACGAGAATATTGACCGCTTACCTATTCTTGTATCTGGCTCCGGGACAGAGCAGCTCCTCGGGGTGCCAAAACTTCTGTCAGGAACCGCGCTGGCACAAACAAATGCCATCATAGATTGCCTGAATGAATGGGGAGTGACCGATCATGTCAAATCTATGTGTTTCGACACAACCGCGACAAACACAGGACCCGCATTCCAAACTGCGGACACAGATGCGTTCACCAAAGCAGCTATTTTTAAGCATAGAACGGAGCTCATTGAGTTTGCAAAATCACAAGCACTTCAAGTTCGTGATGACTATCAGGAATTCCTCGATCTTTCCGTCATCTTTCTTGGAGGAGTTCCATACAAGGGACTAAACTTCCGCGCCCCTGGTGCTATGCACCGGGCGAGATGGATGGCTAAGGGGCTCTATGCCATCAAGATCTGGCTCTTCCGAAGACAGTTTAAACTGACGAACACTGAGGAACGCGGAATTCGAGATATCTGCCTCTTTTCTGTTCTAGTTTACATGAAAGCGTGGGCAACAGCTCATCTGTCCATCGAAGCTCCGCTGAATGATTGGGAATTAATGAGGACGCTCCTTCGATACCCGCACAAGAAGATCTCTGATGGTACCACCAAGAAGCTGTCTGCGCACCTGTGGTACCATTCGGAGGAGGCAGTGGGTCTGGCGTTCTTTGATGAGAGGATATCGATGGAAGTGAAGTGCAGCATGGTTGCAGCGTTAGATCAAGAAGCCCCTCACATGCCGCCAAAACGACCTTTGGTTCTTGATACTATGTTCCTCAGTGACAGCAAAGGACTGGAGCAACTGATCACAAAGAACACCCGAGGATTCTTCTCAAAACTTCAGTTGCCAGATTGCTTTCTGCTCCACCATCCCAGTTCATGGACGTCAAAACTCTGAATACGTGCAAGCTCGGGATGTGGTCTCCAAACTTGCAGTGGTGAACGACAGAGCAGAACGGGCCGTGGCTCTGGTGAAGGAGCTGAACGGAAAGTTGACAGTGAAAGAAGAACAGCTCCAGTTCCTCATTCAAGTTGTCACTGACACAGAAAGCAACACCCAGCTCCGAACAAATCAGCATTAGTGAGGACGCGAAAGAACTAATCACTGATCAGCGTATGAGCACCAATTATTCTGCTACTGTATATGTATTTATTTCTCAAAGTCTTGCTTTTGTTGCTTCTCCATTTTGTACCATTATTCGCCAAATTATGTCTTCTATTTTGATTATATAATAAACTGTTTGTATTCTTTGCGTTTTTAAGTGTCTTACTTTCGTTATTTCACCAAATTGCCTTGTTTTTTATTATCTGGTTCGGCCCAAGCTGTGAACACAGAACAGCTTGTTGACGTCAACAAATGGGTCTTGTTTTCAGTGACGAGGGCGACCTTTAAATGATGACCAATCAGGACCAAATTTCTCTTCCGTATGTTTTACACCAAATGGAACAATTTTAGGGGGTGTCATAGGAAAATATCCATCGTTTAATTTTCCCCCTATTACCTAGTGACACCCTAATATATATATTTATATATATGTATCATAAGCTGCTTAAAAGAATGATATAATTATAGTAAACGAAATAACATAGTTTACCGTAAAATGAAGTTTTCTATTATGACGTTTTCGAAGGTAAACTATGTTATTTGTTTCTTTAAGTTCAATGAAGTCAATGTTAAATTTGCTTCTAAACTAAAATTAAATGTTATAAAATAAATAATATATATATATATATATTGGGGGGAAGATCTCTCGCCCGTTCTTCGACCCGAACCCGTTTCATTGTAGAAATAATAATAATAATAATAATAATAATTGATGTGCAATCGCTATGATCCAAAAGAATGGAGACTGTTCATTGACTCTAGTAAACGAAATAACATAGTTTACCGTAAAATGAAGTTTTCTATTATGACGTTTTCGAAGGTAAACTATGTTATTTGTTTCTTTAAGTTCAATGAAGTCAATGTTAAATTTGCTTCTAAACTAAAATTAAATGTTATAAAATAAAATAATATATATATATATATATTGGGGGGGAAGATCTCTCGCCCGTTCTTCGACCCGACCCCGTTTCATTGTAGAAATAATAATAATAATAATAATAATAATGATAATTGATGTGCAATCGCTACACGATTAATGGGACACATGGCGCTATCTGGCAACTCAGCCAGAATAGAGGATTATAAAGATCGCGAAGTTGGTGAAGAACCATTCCCCCTCGGCTCCGGCCGAGTAAGGAGCTCTGCTCCTTCTATTTCAGGCCTTTGGTAAACCCCATAGTGGCCTCTTAGGTTAGGGAAACGAAAATAAATTGGGGGAGAACTCCACTCTGTCCTTCAGGTGTCTCTCTCCCTCCTTCAGCTCTCTCTCTCCTGCATGTATCTTCCTCCTTCAGGCGTCTCTCTCTCTCCTGCATGTTTGCCTCCAGCATGTGTACTGCATGTGTACATCCAGCATGTGTGCGTGTACCTCCAGCATGTGTACCTACTGCATGTGTACGTATGTGTGTACCTCCAGCATGTGTATTCCTGCATGTGTACCTATCCTCTCTCCTTCATGCGTCTCTCCCTCCTACAGGCATCTCTCTCTTCTTCAGGCGTCTCTCCCTCCTACAGGCATCTCTCTCTCTTCTTCAGCTCTCTCTCCTTCAGCTGTCTCTCTCTCTCCTTCAGGCGTCTCTCCCCCCTTGGCTCAGCCAACTGGCTGATTCTGGCTGATTAGGAGCCTATAAAACAACGCCAGCCCGGCTGGAAGTCTTAGTGTGCACTTGGCTCCTGCCAGGTGAACACCTCTCCTCCTTTCTCTCCTCCTCCTCCTTTCTCTTGGGGGATAACGCCGCCTCCAAGTTCCCCCCACCCCCCTTTGCAACAACCCCCCTTTGCAACATCCCCTTTGCAACAACCCACTTTGCGACAACCCCACCCCCCTTTGCAACAACCCCCACCCCCCTTTGCAACATTACATAATAACCTGCAACATTCCTGCACTCTCACCTTTTGCGGCTATACTACTCGTGTATTCTGATGATGTTGCGCCGAATTGGGTGAGTGATTCTGACTTTGTTGTTCATAGGATCGTAATAAAACTTGCTCGTAAATATAGTGCATTTGTAGTAAAACATATTTTATTTGTTTAACTTTTAAATAAATAGTTATAAAAACAAATGGGAGCGAGGGACTGTAGCGGCCGCAGGCGCGGCAGCACTCCTACGCTTTGGCGAGAAATGAGTGCTGCTGCAGCCGTTGAGTGACAGACAAACTTGCTCGTAAATATAGTGCATTTGTAGTAAAATATATTTTATTTGTTTAACTTTTAAATAAATAGTTATAAAAACAAATTTTGCCTGACCTACTATATAGGTATAGTAGGTCAGACAGATTAGAGGTCAACGTTTGCATACATAACATATTACCGCTAACAACATTCTCTATAGTGCTAAACCGATTATTATTTATTGTAGCAATAAAGTTTGTGAAGATGCTATACACTATTGTTCTGGCTATATATATATAATATATATATATATATATATATATATATATATATATATATATATCTACCATTATCTAATAACTCACTGAAAAGAATGTTTTATATATATATATATATATATATAGCCAGAACGTCCCCGCAAGGGGGTTCTAAGCTCGTGCTTTGAGTGCTCTTTGTGCTCGTTTGTACGTGCTTGTTCCTGGAGGTTTCACGTGCGCCCTCCCGGCCCTAGCACCCAAGGATGATGGGGCTCGACCCTGCAGTCTTTCTCATCCTTGGTCTTTTTCCACTTCGACTGTCCCCTCCACCCTTTCTTTTTCCTCTGTCTTTCCTCTCACTTTTTCTTTGTTTTTCCGCTGAGATATGCCCTTTTAAATAGAGGCGAATCGGTTCTTCCCGAACTTAAAAAAAAAAAAAATATATAGCCAGAACAATAGTGTATAGCATCTTCACAAACTTTATTGCTACAATAAAATAATAATCGGTTAGCACTATAGAGAATGTTGTTAGCGGTAATATGTTATGTATGCAAACGTTGACCTCTAATCTGTCTGACCTACTATGACTGACTGTGAAAGATTTGTTGGATTATTTAGAAGAGGAAGGTGAAGAGCCTGATACTATATATACAGCCCCACCAAACGTGAACATAGATTCTGACGAGGATCCTATCTGCTTTGCAGATAGCTGGTGAGGGAAGCTATATATTTGGGGCCTCTTTTGCGAGGGTACCCGTTCCCCACTTCGGGCTAACATTATGAAAAAGAAAAAACTATAGTGTTTGTCATTTACCATTACTTCAACGCCCACGTCACATTATGTAGATTTAATATCAGAGGTTTCGGAAGTCAAACTCCCATCATCAGTTGTATGTTTAATTTGTATGCACAATTATAGTCATTCAATTTCACCTTTTGCATATATATATATATATATATATATATATATATATATATATATATATATACCTTCAACTGCAAAGAACACGCAGTATAAATAACGTAAAGAAACGACGCTTGTATAGGAGATATTCCGCGCAAGACGAGAGAGAGAGAACGGAACAAATGAAAAAATGAGGTAACCACCTGGGAATCGAACCCGGGATCTTCCGATTGCGGTCAGACGCGATACCATTACACCATGGACCTCACTCTTCCAAATGCCGTAATTCTGCTACATACTCGCAGAAACCAATGCCCCAAGGGGGCACCTCCCGCATGCCGTAACATTATATACCTTCAACTGCAAAGAACACGCAGTATAAATAACGTAAAGAAACGACGCTTGTATAGGAGATATTCCGCCAAGACGAGAAGAGAGAGAAGAACGGAACAAATGAAAAATATATGTTAAACACAGACCGTGCATGGAACAAGGAACTCTTCTGGGAAAATTAAATCCACTATAGTCCGAATAAGTAATGGTAAACTATGGTATTTGTCATTTACCATTACTTATTCGGACTATAGTGGATTTAATTTTCCCAGAAGAGTTCCTTGTTCCATGCACGGTCTGTGTTTAACATATAAGTTTCTCAGGGGACCATTCTGAGTTTGTGTATATTAAACGGACGTGTTACGTGCCTTGAAAAGTGGACGCTCAATGTCCCGGTTGAGGTTTAAGTTTTGTTTTTTTTGGCTAAAAATACAATAGTTACCCCTTTTTCTTTGATTTATTCAATCCGACGTGAATGCAATGAGTCTTTTACTTATATAGAGGTTCTGAATGTAGTGGGACTAGGCTTGCTTTAAACCCTAGATCCATGTCCCAAAGCTGGATCCTGTCTGCTTTGCAGATAGCTGGTGAGGGAAGCTATATTTATGGGACCTCTTTGCGAGAGACCCGTTGCCCACGTCGGGCTAGCATCATGAAAAAGAAAAACTATGGTATTTGTCATTTACCATTACTTATTCGGACTATAGTGGATTTAATTTTCCCAGAAGAGTTCCTTGTTCCATGCACGGTCTGTGTTTAACATATAAGTTTCTCAGGGGACCATTCTGAGTTTGTATATATATATATATATATATATATATAATGACTCCATAATTCTCAGGTCTGTTTCATTTTGCAAGGTGGTTAAAAAAAAACACTGCAAAATGAAACAAACCTGTACAAAATTTTGTATTCGTCTGAGTTACATCATTATATATATACAGTATATATATATATATATATATATATATATATATATATATATTATTTATTTTAACTGCAAACGACACACAGTGTGTATATAATGCAAAGAACGACGCTTTTTAGAAGTGTCCGCACAAGAGGAGAGGAGAAAACAAGCAATGAAAAATGAGGCAGGCACCTCCCGGGAATCGAACCCGGGATCATCAGATTGCCGGCCAGATATGCTAACCATTGCACCAAGAGCCCTCCACGCCTTCAAAACACGTAATTCTCTACATACCTGCGAACGGAATCAAATGCCTTTTTAGGGGCACCTTCTCATGCCGTATATGAACTTTGAAGGCGTTGGGGGCTCTTGGTGTAATGATTAGCATAATGTTCATAATGTTTGCCTTGACGAGGTGTAGTCTGAATACACGAAAGGCCTTGGAATTGTTTTTCTTTTCCTTGTGGGTTTGCAGCATTCATTCATTTCACGTGTTTAATTGTGAAATTCATCCCATATATATATATTAGGGTGTCTCTTATTTTCGAAGTGTTGATTTTTTAGGTTGCGCCCCCTCAACCAGTTCCATTGGTTGAAAAAATATCACATATAAAATGTTTTTGGATTGAACAATTTTTAGAGGTCGCCCCCGCTTATTAAAGTTCATAAAATATAGCTATTATTTATGCAATTAATATTTGAAATTACTAGCAGTTGTCAAGTATACTAAACATATGTTTTTAATTAATTAATCATCATATTTATGATGAATTCAATTAAATGAATATATTAGAGATAATTGTCAAGTTTGTAGCTGAAAATATTGCTTGATAAGACAAGATCAACCTGTTTAAACATGTTTCATCAAGAATGCTCCAGATTATGTTGCAATTGTTTATTTGTCATCATTCAGTGTTCTGCTGTCATAAGTAAAAGGTGTGTAACTGTGTATCACTATACTTCTTTTTTGCTATTATCAGATAATAAACTATGTTATTTATATTTTTCACAATTATTTATACTGATTTTGTTATTAGTGTTTGAAAAAAATTTAATGAATTTAATGAAAAAATTAGAATTTATGCTCTTATACACATATTATGAAGTTTTAAACAATGTTGCTATTTGTCACAAAGAATTTAATTTAGTTCAATGGAAATTTTACCTGACATGTGTTTCATGATCTGTGTTTCTATCAGTGGCGTCACTAGAGGGGTGCGGGGGGTTTTTGTGCAGTGTTTGAGCAGAAATTTATTATTTTTTATAAAAATATCCCTGTAGTTAGTTATAACAACAAAAACATTTTTCGTAAGCCCAGCTTACATGTATCAATATACCTACAAGGCTAAAACTCTATGCTAATTTACTTTTTGAACCTTCTAATGCGCTCCGGTCAGAGCTGTCATTATTACCCAATTACAATGACGCTTCGAATCACGTGGTTTCGTCTGCACGCTCTACAAGCACGCGCTGTTGTTTTCGTTGCTGCTGGTGTTTTTATAGTCGCTGATTTTGTCAAATTTTCTGTTGTTTTAGCTACAATATTGTGGTAATTAGTATTTGTGAACCTATATCAATAACTTTTTTGAGAATGAAGTAGTAATTAAAGGAAAAGAAGGAGAAAAATAAAAAAAGGCTTCCGCTCAGTTGTTGCAGCCTCTGTCTTTATGATGTTGCAGCCTCAAATTTATGAGTATATTTCCATATGCATTTGTCTACAACTTCTACATTATTTGGGCCGTTATTGATTATGCAAACCTAATCCATTAATGTATCTCATGTAACGGTAAAGTTTAACGTTAAAATGAACATAATTTTGATGTAGTTCTTAAACGTTTTTACTTCGAATTCTATTGTTTTCTTACCGAATTTTCACTTTAACCACATGAAACTATGTAAATGTAAATACATTTAGGCTGTGCGTATGATATTGTAATTTAAAGGAGTAATTTTAATTTTGCTAGTTGTTTATGTCACTACTATTGCCATTACATTCAGTGATATACGGGAATTACGATTTACGAGTAACATTAGTACAAAAAACATTACTAAGGATTCTGTATGGTCTGGTACGGGAGGAGGTCCATGGGGTGGGGGACACCATGAGTTACCGCACTGGGTGACACCAACCCTAGTGACGCCACTGTTTCTATTTCCAATAAAATAGCAAAATATAAATTTCTACTACAAAAATATTTATTCCTTGTTTCTTAGATTAAAAAATAATAGGAATAATAATTGAGAAAAATACGTTAGATTTATAAAATAGACCAAATTAACTTTGTTATGTCTACCAAATTTTTTTTTTTTTTGTAATTTAAAAAAGTCAAAACAGTGATTTAGCCCTGCTCTACAAAACCATAAATAACACTACATTAATATTTTGTTTTCTTATTTTGCAGATGAATACAAGAAGACCATTCTATTTGCTCGGATCTACAGTAGATGATATTAAAGGCTCAAAGCTGCCCCCATATAGGCAAGCTTTTGGTTATTTTATGCACCTCCACAGAGAGAAAAACATGACAATCCGCGATGCTCTGCATCAATCTATTCGAGCCACAATAGTTATCTGGGATAAGGCCAATATTCCTACTCAGCAGGAACCTCGTGCTATGAAGAAGTTAGAGAATTTCTTTAACGAATGGACTTGCTTAAAGAAGCATGCTTCCAGAACAAGCCAGAGCCATAAAACCAAGGAGGCTGATTTTGTAGAGCGATTGGAAGATCTCTTTCACATCGCCCATGGAGACGCTGAGAAGCTGATCAAGAATCGTAAGGACTGGGAGTTCCTTCAACTGCAAAGACAAAATGGTCGTCCTGGCTCAATCGGTGGTGTGGACACTGTACATCTTCACCGCACAAAAAATGCAGTCAAACGGTTGGAAGCTGAGGCAGAGAGAAAAAGAAAGTCAGAATCTTTGATGGAGGCGTCTACTAGTCAAGTTGTACTGGCTTCTTCCACATCTTCCAGCAACACTGATGAAAGTGAGAATGAGGAGGAGGAGCCCAAAGGAGCTTGTGCTTTACCAAAATCTAAGAAAAAACGAGGCATGAAAAACATCATGACTATTCAGATGTCTGCTGCCCTGGATCGTACACAAATTTCCTCTAGAAAGGCAACATTTATCCTCGCAGAGGCAGCTAAAAGCTTTGGTTTGAACGCTTCAGATTACAACATAAACCAACATTCTATCCATCGCCTTCGAAATAAGAACCGAGCTCGTCATGCTAAAGAACTTAAGGAGCATTTCCATGGAGAATGTTCTATGACAGTCCACTGGGATGGCAAGATGATGGAGGACCTCACCTCGCACAAGCACATTGATCGTCTCCCAGTACTTGTGTCAGGACCTGGTGTTGAACAGCTGCTTGGTGTCCCCAAAATCCAAACTCAACTGGAGAAGCACAAGCTGAAGCCGTCTTTAACTGCCTGAATGAATGGGGAATTACAGAGAGAGTAAAAGCAATTTGTTTCGATACAACAGCTTCAAACACGGGTCAATATAGTGGAGCCTGTGCTCTCATCGAAGCAAAATTGGGACATGATGTTTTGTACTTGCCTTGTAGACACCATGTTTTAGATTTATTGTTGGGAGCTGCATTTGAAGCAACATTGGGATCTACATCAACTGGTCCAGAGATATTGATCTTTAAGCGTTTTCGTGACAATTGGACTTCTGTTGATCAAAGCCAGTTCCAAACAGGTGAGACAGACACGATTACTAAAGAAGCAATTATCCAGTCTAAAACTGAACTAATTCAGTTTGCTAGATCCCAGGCACCTATGCTACGGGATGACTATCAAGAACTTTTGGATCTGTCCATCATCTTTCTTGGAGGTGTCCCCAATAAAGGCATCAAGTTTCGTGCACCAGGTGCCATGCATCGAGCTCGCTGGATGTCCAAAGCGCTCTATTCTATCAAGATGTGGCTTTTTCGAAACCAGTTCAAGATGACTAAGACTGAAGAACTAGGAATTCGAGATCTTTCCCTTTTTTCTGTTCTCATCTATATGAAGGCTTGGACAACATCCTCACTCCCTATTGAAACCCCATTTAATGACTGGCTCCTTATGAGGTCATTGATTAATTATCCTAACAAAAAGATTTCTGATGCAACTAAAAAAAGCTCTCTAACCACTTATGGTACCTGTCTGAAGAAGCAGTTGGTCTTGCTTTCTTTGATGAGCGAATTACTACAGATGTAAAGAAACGCATGGTAAAGGCATTAGAAGATGAGTCCACTGATAGACCACCCAAGCGTCCTCGCATTCCTGAATCGACCTTCTGCTCTGGTGAAGGACTACACCAACTTGTTACAAGAAATACTAGAGAATTCTTTACTAAGCTGAATTTGCCAGAAGGATTTCTGAACAAGGCACCCAGCACTTGGACATCCAACTGTGAATATTTAAGGGCCAGAGCTATTGTTGCAGCTCTATCTGTTGTAAATGACCGGGCAGAACGTGCAGTAGCTTTAGTTCAAGAGCTGAATAAGAAATTGACAGTGGGGGAAGAGCAGCTCCAGTTCCTGCTCCAAATTGTTGCGAAACACCGCCAGAGTCACCCAGTTCCATCAAAAACTGTTCTTCTCAAAAAATAACCATCAATGAGGTCGCACCTTAAAATACACCATATTGTATAATCATTGTATATTAAATAAATGTTGTATAAGGAAATAATGCTAATTAAAGTAATTAAAGTATGTAAATAGCACTGGCATTTTGAATTTATCTCTATATAATAAACTAATGGTTTTTTTTTGTAGCAATGCTTCATTGCTGATTGTATATAAAAAAAGAGCCAGGAAGGATTTTGGATAGGAGAAAAAGGATTGGGATAAAGAAGGATTGAGGACCAAAGGATGGATTATAACAACATCAAGGATAGGTTAGAAAAGGATCAATGATAAATAAGAAGGCCTATACTTATAAAAACGAATCAAACTAAAAAAAGAAGGAAGGAATTATGTGTATAATGAGCATAATCATATGTCAGGAGCTATTATGCCATGGTCACCATTTTTATTAGCCGGGGGCGACCCCTAAATATGAGCCAATTTGTGTCAAACTTTCAAGTTTTAGTTTTTATGCTAAATGGAACTATTTTAGGGGGCGCAGATAAAATAATTCAACATTTCAATTTTTGACTACCCAATAAGAGACACCCTAATATATATATATATATATATATATATATATATATATAACTGAAAGATATAACAAAGTGATAGGTCTACTTTGGGACTCTTATGGAATAATACGAGAAAATAATGGGAAAAAACACAAATTAGGCACGTTATGACAAAAAAGGCACTTTTTCCTGTAAACGCAAAAAATAGGCGAAAAATGTCATTTATGGCATTTTGCATGAGCATCCGGGCTCTAATCATTACATTTATTCCCCTAATTCAACATCCGCGCAAAAACCATTACTTTTGAGTTTAACTAGGCCTGTCAACTCTCCCGCATTTCTTAGTTGTCTCCAGCATTTCTTACAATTTCTCCCGCAATTTGCTAATTTTGATAGGTCATCAAATTACCACAAGGAGAAAATGTTGGGTAGTCTGCGCTAAGTACACCAGAGGGTTACGAGGGCTACTTGTATGTAAACCAAATCGTGATTGGCTGAAACGGCTATCTAGGTCACAAAACAGCCAATGAGATGAGACTTTCTATCCAATGAGAATTGGAAGGAAAAACCATCCTGCTCAAGTTGTTTGTCACACGTGGTAGATCGTCTTCATTTTGCGCTTTTAAGATCACATTTGTGAAAGCTTCTGCTAGGAACACACACTTCAAGTAAAACGCAGTAAGTGAATAATTTTCTTCATATAGGTGGGGAGAAATGGATGAAAGCATGGAAACTAAGACATGTAAAATTGTCCACTGTGTGGTGTGTTACCCAGGCCAAGGCGTTGCTCATGATTCTCCATGCTTTCACAGTTTCATGAAACGTGAAGGTTCATTCTTGTTAAATATTTATAAGAATTTCTGAAATTTTGAACATCATTATACCGGGTGACAAATGATCTTCCCGATTTTAAATATATGCTATGAAAAAACTAACGAAGCTACAGCGAAAAGCATGATATACAAATAAAGAGGAACTCAAAAAGTTTTATTTACAAGTTATTGAAGTTCAATATAAGCTCCTTTTGAGGTTACAACATTCCTGAATGAACAATTGCCTAATCGTTGGATCGGTCGTTGCGGGGGCCGTTCCTTGGCCGGCTCGTTCGTCCGATCTAACCCCCTTATTGAAAATTATTGAAAAATTAGTGCGATTATTTTTATTTGGGTGCAATATTAAGGTTAAGTTTACTTTAAATAGGCACAGTAATTATAGAAATAATAATGGCCTATTTAGACACTGTTAACATAGCTACAGACTTTTTCACTGTAGGCTGCAGTGGTTTTAAGATTAAAATTTGGTCGGCAGCCAGATTCAGACTCGTAACTAGCTAAGTTTGCGCCCCCCTATATTTGCGCCCCCCTATTCCTATAACACTACACGATCCTCTAAGTGGTAAATTGTTTTTGGCACAAAACATCACAGCATCAAGAACTATTTTCAGAATATGTCTCCATTTTTGTTTATCACTTTCAACAGCTTTTTGTAGTGCATCATCGATACATTGTCCGCACAATAGTCTTTTTTGTAGGGATTTCCTTTACAGAAATTTTCACGATGATTAGTTGAATTTTCATGTTCTACAATACAGTTTAAATTTTTCCAATCATTAAATCCTGTTTTCTGATTTGCAATATTCCGTTTGGAAAAGCGCTCATCGAATAATATGCATGGAAAACAGAAAATAAAGTACTGAAAAGTACTGAAAATTACTGAAAATTTATAGAAATGCGCCCTTTCCCTAATGGCATGGCGTGCTTGGGATAGTAGATACATATTTTATATAGTTTTTCTGCGCCCCTCAGCTTTGCGCACCCGAGGCAAGTGCCTCACTCGCCTCGCCCTTGTTACGGCACTGGCCAGATTACTAACTGTGGTCAAGCTAAATTCATCAAAATCAATTCAGACTTACCATAAATGAAGTTGCCAGTTGAATGTTACCCTTTCTGTTTCTAACTAGTCTATAAGTTTCATTTAGTTTCCAGATTTTAAATTTTATTTAAGTCACTATTCGGCACACTGCTAAGTTATTTATTCATATGGGCTATTTCCCAGACCTAGGTTTTGCAGTTTAAGTTAGGCAGGGCTGTATTGCCCTTAAGTTTTTGTTTTTAAAGGTTTAATGTTTTGAAGTTAAGTTAGGGCTATATTACCCTTAAGTTTTAATAGGGGCTATTCCAGCCATTTTATTATTTAGTTAGGGTTGTTCTAGCCCAGTTCGAGTTTCTTCTAGGTACCTAGTTTCAATCTCTTACCTTAGTTAAGTCTTTTGATTAAGCTACTACACCCCTTTTCGTAGGCCACTATTTAGTTAGGCCGGGTTTTAGTTTTTAGTTCAATTGCAGTGGTTAATATTGAGATTTAAAGGTTGACTTTAAGTTGCTCGGTGAGTTGGGGAACCACAAGAATTGTTTTATAAAAAAAAAAGCTTGCCCACTTGATTCAGCAGTCAAAAAAAAAAAAAATTTCCAAAACTTTTTTCTTTCTTTTTTTTTGTTAATTAGGGAAACCCAACTTCACTAGTTGGTTGGTTAGAAACAAGGGTTATTATTTTTTTTTTAATTTATTTTGTGGTAAATATTTGTTTTGTTTATATTTTATTTGGAAATATATGTGGTTATTTCTACACATATCAACTTTTTTAACACCCCTTGACTTCTTCCTCTGGGGCTATGTCAAAAATTAAGTTTTTGTTCCACCAGTGGCAACAACTTTGGAACATTTCAAGGAAAGGATACGTGAGGCTGTTGGAAAAGTTCAGTATGATATGCTACAAAATATATGGAGGGAAACAGACTACCGCTTTGATGTCTGCAAAGCCACAAAAGGAGCTTATATTGAACTTCAATAGCTTGTAAATAAAACTTTTTTGAGGTCTTTATTTGTATATCTTGCTTTTCGCTGTAGGTTTGTTAGTTTTCTCATAATAAATGTATGGAAAAACTATACATGTTTACAATATGGTATTGTATGTGGTACCTTTATTTCATAATTAAATATAAATTATTAATTAATTGAATTAAATATCTACAAAATTGCCTCGGGATTGGCGACATAGCCATTGGGAATGAAAATAATTGCCATACATACATAGAACCCATATGTAGGCATCGGGCCTGCATAACAACAAGAAAACCAAATTTATTATTTCGTGTTCAAAATTTGCCACTGCTGACTCGTGAAAATTACTTTGAGAGAAGAGTCAACGAACTTTGAAAAATCAGCAAATAATAAAAGACGAAGATTATATTATAACGGATCACTCGGGGCTTGCTTATGTTACAGCGATGCGTTAAGCAAGGAAGATGTCCTTTATCTTCCTATAATTTCTGAGTGAAATCCTCTTAATATAAAACCTAATCTATATTATAATAAGAGAGCTGTCCGTCTGTCCGTCCGTCCGTCTGTCCGTCCGTCCGTCCGTCACACTTTCAGAAATTGTGAGAAAAAATTGTGAGAAAAAAATTCAGAAAATATATTACGGGCGGCAATGTGAAGCTCAAGATTTTCATGACTGTGTTCTTTTCTGTAGTTTAGCAATGGGGGAAGGGTGGGGGTGGGGGTAATGGGGGATGGGTGGGGTAATGGGGAGGGGTGGGGGTAATGGGGGAGGGGATTAGCCCCCAAGTTGCATGAATGGGGGTGAGGAGGTTTTGGGAGATACCAGATTCAGAAATGTTGACACAATGTGAAGCTCAAAATTTTCACGGCTGCGTTCTTTTTTTGTAGTTTAGCCTGTCTAACCGTCAGCGAAGCGACGGGAACTGTACTAGTAACTATAAAAAGGATAGGCCTATTCTTCAGGTATTTAAGTGTAGTGACTGCTTATATTAATTACTTCAAAGCAACTCGTTGTGTAACTCCATCGTACCGCGGCCCTACATCGAAACAGAAGCGAGGCCCAACGAAATAATAAGGTAAGGCAATTCTTTGTTTACTATTAGGCAGCGCAAATACCGAAGGCAAATAAACATAAAGAGGTCCTTTGAAGACCTACATATACATAACTCTCTAGCGAAAAAACGCGGGTCTTTTGTCGTTAATTCTCCACTGTAATCTGCTGGAAATTTCCAACGGATGAGGGTATCAGGCAATCAACCCATAGCCCTATATAGTTTTTTCGGTAATTATGTGGTTTAAGTAACTCAGTCATTTTACACACCAAAATACATTTTTATAGTAGTATTTGATGTGATTTGTTCAAATATGACCTCCATTTCCGTCGGAAATGAGATCCAACAAAGTTATAGTCCAACAAAGTTATAGTACTTTGAAGTTTGGCTCATTTTCAAGGGAAATGGAAGTCAAAATCTATGCAAAACACATCAAATATTACTAGGAAAGTGTATTTTGGTATTAATTAACCTAACCTAACCCTGGCTAACCTAACCTAACCCTGGCTAACCTAACCTAACCCTGGCTAACCTAGCCTAACCCTGGCTAAACTAGCCTAACCCTGGCTAACCTAGCCTAACCCTGGCTAACCTAGCCTAGAGTATATTAAATCCTCAAAATAATATTCGCACCGTTCACATGTCATCGCCACAAACATCTATCAAAAACTAACAGAAGTAGACTAGCAACTTAAAAGGCCTAAGAACTTAAAAAATCTAGCTCATATATCATGTTCTCATGACGTCACCAATCAAAATATTGGAAGGGCGGGAAAAAAATGCAAAAATGTCATAATATTCAAATGTACATAATTTGTTAAGTACGCATCTGCGAGCATAGTGACTTATATGAAAATGATAAGAAAATTATGCTTTAATATTTTATAATTATATTTGCTTTTGATATTCTGAGTGCGATAAAACTCATATTAACCGTTTTTTCACATGGTGGCCCGTTTTGGGGGAACTGACCCCTCTAAAATTTACACTGACACAAACAGTGGCTAGGCTTAGCTCATTAGGCCTAACCCTAACTTCACCCTAAGCCTACTTAGTAGGCCCACAACATAAGACTACTTAGCAGGCCTACAAAATAGGCATATTCAGTAGGCCCACCTTACTTTACCTTACATAATAGGCCTACCACTCAAAGTAGGCCTTACTCTTTACACTCAAGGCCTATCCTAACTAAAAACATTGTAAATTTTTAATTCAACCTGTGGCGCAGGTTATATAAAAAACTTATTACAGTAATTTAACTCACTCATAAAACTCTTTAACATCATAAAATTAAACTCAGAACTTTAACACTAACAACAATTATGGAAGACTTGGACAAAAGGGTAAAAAACCCAGACCAAGAAAACAAAAACACAGACCTTGGAGCTATGGCACCATCTCAAGACTACAAAAAATTAATGAGAAAAAATCAGCACGTAAAGGTGTCATCACCAAACTGTACAATGATTATAAACAGAAAGAACCTACAAGATATGATCTTGAAACAACATTAAATTCTATTATTCGTTACAAACAAGAAATTCTCACACTAGATGAGGACATAATTATAGAAATTGATGACACAATTGAACTAACAGATGATGAGTATTCTATAATCCTACTTGACAATAAAAATTACATTACAAAAGTTAATTCCTATATTTCTGAAATTCAAAACCAACTTGATGAGTACAAAACACAAACCACAAATGAAAGCTTCTTAGAAGCTATCCGAAATGTTTCACTTAGCTCTCCCAACGTGGCTGAGGGCAATGAACTAAAATCAAAATTGTCTACACTTGAAGTACCCACTTTTGAGGGTGACAGAGCCAAATTTCAATCTTTTATTGAAAAATTTCATAGCCTTATAGGCAGTGGTGGGCACCGTTAACCAAAAAGTTAACTTCGATAACGATAATCCGTTAACCCCAATTTTTAACTCCGATAACGATAATCCGATAATTTTACTACAAAGTTAACGATAATCCGTTAACGATAACTATTTCTTTACTAACATTTAAAAAAATCAAGGAAAAAAACTTTAAAACCCATAGAAAATGTTTATTTATGCAAAATCCAACAATAAATAGGTATTTAACTGTATTTTTATCAAGTTTTGCAACTTTTTTGCTTAATAACTTTTTTTTTTATTTTTAATAAAAAATGTACTGATTACATGTTTTGAAACCCTTGTAACCACTAACCATTAACTAAATTTTAATTTACCAGAGAATTATTATGGCGGGAACTGAAAGGTAAAATTAAATTTTAGGCACATTTATTAGAGACTATGACACAATGTGCTGGTTGCCCTTCAGAAAGACCAACTTCTCAAAGTTAGGTCCAACTGCTAGTCTTGACCTCTTCGGCCTCAGGATGTCCTTGCCGAGAGAGAAGAGCCGTTCCACTGCGGCAGAGGACGGAATTGGCGTATTGTACTTCAGGAAGAGGTTGATGAAGATCTGCTCCCCCATGAAGTCAGAGTCGGCCATGTCTACCTTCCCATCAGTGTCCAGCCAAGTGTCGACAAGTCTCTTGGCCTTCTGCTTGACACTGGTACTTGAGCCACCGGCCGTCCACCCAGCGAAGAGGTCGTCAGGCATGCTGCTGTCGCTAGAGCTGGTGGTGCTGTCAACGTTCCGGTTCCTCAGTGCTCTCTCGACCACGTCCTCCATGGCGGCCCTGACAGAGACAGTTTGGTCGCTGTCGAACCTGCGCAGCCAGTGGAGCCGGAACTTTGGGTGGAAGGCAGCTGCCAGCTGGCAGTCCCGGTCGTTCAGGTAGTGGTTGAACCGGGTGGTGACGGCTGCTACCAGGGCGTCGACCAGTGGCTTGCAGACGGCCAAGCTGCTCCTCATGCTCCTGAGTTTCATGAGGGTGATGGCCACTGTGGGAAGGAGGGTTCCAAGGTAGGCGTTCTTCTCCCCCTGGATGGTGTCGAGGGCGATAGCCACATGGGACATGACTTTGGCCCACTCCTTCAGGAAGGCTATCTCCTGGTCATTGAAGGGCGAGAGTTTCTCCGTGCGTATAAGGAACTTGTTAAGCTCAGCCTTCGTATTGGCCACTGCCAGGATGTTGTTGAGGACGACGATGGAGTCGTACAAGGCATTCCACCTTGTCTTGCCAGGGACCACCAGCCTCCTGCCCAGTGCCTCCTCGATGGCGTCGCCGATCTGAGGACTCCTCCCCTGGGCATTGAAGAGTGCGTGAGCCTTGCCGTGGGCTTTCTTGTTGAGGGCGTTGAAGGCAGCAACGTCGGGGCCCGTCTGCTTGAGGAGGTTCGCGCCCAAGTCCACGGAGGCCACCAGATTGAAGGTGTGAGCCGCACACCTCATGTGGACTGGTAGAATGGGGTGCTCATGTTCCTCATCAAGGAGTTCGCCGAGGGTTACAATGTTGATGGCGTCGTCACCCTCAGCCGTGTCGTCCTCGTTGTCTGAGTCGGCCTCAGGCAGTTTGGCAACATTGTCGAGGTCAGGCAACAGCTCCACCTGGCCACCATACTGGGTGAAAGCCTTCACGAAGTTGGACCCGTTGTCGGTGGTTGTCCTGACTACCTTGTCCTGAATGTTGAAGCGCTCATGGACCTGGACCATGATCTTCGTTATGACATCATAAGTGTGGCGACCAGTCAGACTGGTACAGGTGAGGACAGCATGCTTCCTGGCCCTGGTGGTTGGGTCAATCCAGTGACCTGTCATGCCGAGGAAAGATCTAAAACAAAGAAACACATAAGAATACAATTTATTTTCTTTATCATTTTATGCTTATTTACTCGATATTGTACTAACTTCATTAAATGTAGTTAGTACAATAAATATTTATAAAGAAATAAATGATAAAGATAATTACCTATTGTGAGCAGTCCAACAGTCGGCAGTGGTCGCCAAGTACGTCAACCCATCAAAAGTGTTGATGACGGCCTCCTCGACTGCCCGTTGTTGGTCATCAATGCGCCTGCCCAGGGTGCGGCGGGACATGCTGACCTTTGTTGGGTTGAGGGTCCTGACCAGGTCAACAAACTCCTCGGACTCAACCACGTGGAGCGGGAGTATGTTGTTGACGAAAAGACGGACTATCTTTTCGTCAACAGTGAACTGGCGTACTGCAGTGCCATAACTGGCTAAGCCCAGGGCCTCGCCTATGGTGGGCTGCCGGACCTTCTTGGCGGGCAGCTCGGGGGTTGTGGCGCCAGAGCTGCGCACGCTGCTGCTGCCGGAGGAGTGACGCTTGCCACGGCCTGAGCCAGCCTTGATATCCTCCTCAAACTGAATAGCTAAGGATGGGTGGGCCCTCTTGAAGTGTGACTTCAAATTACTAAGGCTGCTGACATGGCCTTGAACAATTTTCTTGGTCGGGAGGCATTTTTGGCACTCAAAATAGAGTATTTTGTTGTTGCTTGTCCTGACGGCTAAGCTTGAAGTAGCGCTCCAGGTGGGGCCACGGGTTTTGGAAAGGCTTCTGGTCAGACTGAGACTCAGAAGTGCCTGAGACAGAGGCGATCTCAATGTCGAGAACTTCTTCTTGGTGCTCCATGGTTGAAGTTTAAAAGTTGTAGAGAATGCTTGGTAAGAGAGAACTGAACGCTGTCTAGTTGACGATAATACAGAAGAACCTAAAAAAAGTAAAATATCATCGTATAAAATATGTAACTAAACTAATAAAATATTAATTCAAACAAAATAGCAAAATTAATTCAAAATAATATTAATTATAATAATATTATAATATATAATATATAATATTACGTTATATAAAATATTTTATTTTACTTAACCTTTTTCTGTGAATTTTCAATAGAAGTAATTTTTCTCTATGTAATTATTTTATCTATAAAATATTTTATCTATGAATTATTTAGTCTATAAAATAAAAATACTTTGTCCATGAATTATTTTGTCTATAAAATATTTTGTCTATGTAATATACGCAATTGTTATTTAATTCGACGACAATATTACAATCAGTGAATAAAAACTATTATTCAAATTTTACATACTATATATACTTTTTTAGAGATTTACTAACGCAGTGTAAAAATACTTATTCATTAGTCATTACTATAAATTAATTTTTCTCAACCGTACATTTTACCATACGTATCTCCATACGTATTACTAACGTTAAAAGAACCTTCTTACCTTCAATAAAAAGCGCACAACCTCCCCTTGCGAGATCTGGAAGCAGACTGAAGTTGTGGCGGTTTGAATTCATTCGCGGAGCGGTGATCTTCCGTGAATGACTCCTCGCAGTTAACGTGTTAACGGACTTTAACAGACTAAATATCGAGTTATCGGAAGTTAACTGGTCCGATAACGATAAATGGAAATTAACTTCCGTTAATAGTCCGTTAAAAAAAGTTAACTTCGTTAATTAACTGTTATCGGATTAACGCTTTAGTGCCCAACACTGCTTATAGGTAATAAAAACTACATTACAGATGTTGATAAATTTAGTTATATAGTGAACTACCTGAAAGGCCCTGCCTTAGATTAGTGGAATCACTGCCAGCCATAGGTACTTCTTATTCTGTGGCAATAGAATTACTTAACAGAAATTACATGAATAAGGATGAAATTATACATGATTTGGCTCTTAAAGTAATGAGTATGCGAACCTCAAAAGACAACCATGGTGACCTCTTTGACTTTTACTGTGAGTTTGAATGTCTCATGGGACAACTTAAAAACAATAATTTAAACATTACAGAAACAGCTTGGATCATTCAAGCTGTTGTCTTTGAAAAACTCCCTTCTAAAGTCAAAGAGATATTTCATCAGAGAACAGCTGACATATACCCTAGCCTTAATAAGCTAAGAGAAGATTTCCCAGCTGTACTTGCACTTTACAAATCAAGTTACACACCCCCAAAATTTAACACAGCACAAGAAAAAACCAACAATGCAGAAAACCAAAAACCTAACAAAAGATTTCAACACTTACCAGTTACATTCAAACACAACCGCAAAACTCAATTTGCAGAAAATAAAGTGACAGAAAAAGACTCAAAGACCCCTACTCTATAAAACTTTAATGTAACTACTTTTGAGTATAACCCCATACCATGCAAATTTTGTTTTAGTAATGAACATAGTTCTACAAATTGTTCCAAATACACAGACTTTACAGCAAGGTCAAAACGTTGTGAACAACTAAACTTATGCAAAAATGAACTGGATCAGGGCACCATAAGTTAAACTGCAAATCAAATCTGAAATACAATTGTAAGATTTGCAATAGTTTTGACCATGTTACCCTCATGTGTAATACACACACAGACATTGAAAAAACTTACAAACATTATGAATAAACACCCAAATCAAACCAAAACAAACAGAAACAAACTCAAAATGCTATGAATGGGCATATCAGTTCATCAAGCATTAACCACAATTCAAAAATTCTTTTACCAACCACAACCTTGGAAATCCAAAACAAAAAGGGACAAATAGTGCAGGTTAGGTGTCTCTTAGATACCTGCTCACGACAAACATTTGTAACCAAACAACTGATAGAAAATTTGGGACTTCAGAAGCAACAAGGAAATGAAGATCTCTATTTCATCATTTATTACTAAAAACCCAGTACAAGCCAGTTTTAAAACGGCAAATGTAACTCTAACTCTTGATGGAACATTTGAAACCCTTAAGGTTGTTGTTGTGAACAAAGTAGAACAAGAAAAATTACAAATAGCTAGGTTAAAACAAATTTTGCTGCAACTTCAAAACAAATACACGATAGCTCATAAAACCCTAAATGCAGATGTAATTGATGATATACATATGCTCATGGGAGCTGACTATCTTCATCTGGTCCATAGAGGCATCATTAAAATTGGAGATGGAATAGCCACACAAACTCCCACAGGTATTGCACCTTTGGGTGACATAACTAAATACAATCTTACTACTGACACAGAAAACACAGAACACGAACAAAATTCACACAAAACAAAATCGCCACATTCACAAATTTCTGACTATGTGACAAACTCGAACAACAAAAACACTGTCGTAATCCCACATCATTTGAATGAAAATGATTCCACATTGGATGAAGGGTTACAGCAGTTGTGACTATTAGAATCAGTTGGCATAAAGGACAGTACAATTACACATGAAGACCAATTGATGACAGAACAATTTAAGGATACATTACAACACAGAGACAATCAATATTATGTGGAGCTGCCTTGGAAAACACCTTGTCCAGAAATAATGGACAATTTGAAAGTAGCTAAGGCACATCTGTATAAAAATTACAGAAAACTTAAAAATGACAAGCTTTTAGAACAATACAACAACATATTCAAAGAATAAATAGAAAGGGGCTTCATTGAAGAAGTTACTGATGAACCCTTTAAAAAACGTGGTTGTCATTATTTAACACACAGAGGAGTTTACGGAGAGGACTCATCCACAACTAAACTAAGAGTAGTATACAACTGTAGTTTAAGGGATACAAATTCTGTTAGTTTAAATGATTGTCTCATGGAAGGCCCAAATCTTGTCTCAGATCTTGTAAAAATTCTCCTTTGCTTCCGTTTAGACAATTATGCAGTACAGAGTGACATAGAAAAAGCATTCCTCTGTATAAATTTGAAGCTTGAGTATGATAAAAATCATCTCAGGTGTTTGTGGTTTAATGATCCACATGACTTTAACAAAGGTTTCAAAACCTACAGATTTAAAGTAATTATTTTTGGAGCAAATTGTTCTCCAAGTTTTCTTGCTTCAACAATTAAAAACCACCTAAACTTATTTCAAGAGGACTTAACAGTTCGGTTTTTAAAACAAAATTTTGATCTGGATAACCTCATTGGTTCCATTGTAAATGAAGAGGAATTGCTTGAAATTTACAAAATGTCACAACTCATAATGAGACAAGGAAATTTTGAACTGAGAGAGTGGGTTTCTAATTCTCCTAAATTAAATTAACAAATAACAAAAGACAACAATAGGAACATTGAACCAAACAATTACACAAAAACACTTGGAATGCTTTGGTTTTTAAAACAGAATTCCGAACACAATGACACTCTCTGCACAAAGAATTATAACTTAAATCCAAATGCCAATACAAAAAGACAAGTGCTTTCAGAATCATCCAAAATTTTTGGCCCCATTGGATTATATTTACCAGCAACCATAAGATCCAAAATCCTTTTGCAAGACTTATGGAAAAAGAAAATTGATTGGGATGAACCACTTTCAGTGGAAGACCAACTTCATTGGAAAAAATTGGCCACAGACTTAAACAAAGTTCAAAACATCTACGTACCAAGATGTGCTGGTTACAGATTGAAACCTCAAACACTACACATTTTTACAGATGCCAGCACACAAGGTTACGAGTGTTGTGCCTATTTAACAAGTGAAAATGAAAGTAACTTGGTTTATTCAAAGGCAAAAGTGGCACACCTTAATCCAAAAGAAAACTGTACCACAACTTGAATTATTAGCTGTCTCATTGGGAGTTAAAACAGCAGACTTTCTCTCACAAGTGTAGAAAGAAGTTGACATAACAGACATTTACTTATGGACAGACAGTCAAATTTGTCTAACATGGGTGACCAACACAGATACAACTTCTTGCAAAAACATATTTGTGAAAAACAGACTAACGGAAATCAAAGTGCAAACACATCCCTTGGTATCAAATTTAGGTACATAAAAACAAAAGAGAATCCTGCAGACTTTTTGACAAGAGGGCTCTCTTACAAACTGATGAAAACAAATAAAATCTGGTATGAAGGGCCTGAATGGCCAACATGTGAGAATCTTTGGCCAGCCAAAGTAGTTAATCTCACACTCAATTATACGACAACTGAAAAGATCACTGAGGACAAACCTATATTTGACTATAAACATTATTCAGACCTCAACAAACTCTTGAGAATTACAGTTTATTGCTGCAAGTTTGTCAACAGCTACCTTCTCAAACACTGTCCTTAGAAGGCCTTTTCTAACTTAACAGAAACTGCAACAAAACACTGGCTCAAACAGATACAAGCTTCAGAATTTGACAAGGAGTTGAAGTATCTTAGGTCCAGTAACACATTAAACAAAGGAATTCCTTCACTTGTCATGGATCTAAATCTGTACATGGATACAGAGGGTCTGATAAGGTGTAAAGGAAGGCTTAACAAGTCAACTTTGACTTACAACTCTAAGCACCTGAGGTGACGTGTGTGTATATATATATGTGTGTGTGTGTGTGTACATAGTTTAAAGTCACTAAAGGGAAAATATCACTAAATCTAAGCTGAATGGCAACACGAAGGGATAAAGGCAGCAACGCGGCTGTTTGTATTGTTTTGGCTGGCCTAGAGCATGGTGTTTCGTGCTAAGTGTTTATTTGGTGGTGTTTCTAAGGTGACAATATGGGGTAGGAAGTTCTCAGTACTTAAGTATAGTTAGGGGTAATGTCTATAGCTTCTAAATTAGTAAAGTAAGAGAGAGTAGGTAGGATGTTGTGGGACGCAGGAATCTATGGTAGGCCCAAGAATATTTAATTCTACGCACCAGGTAAGTGCCTTTGTTTTCTTTCAAAAACACACTTTAGCTATGTGGCCTATTTTACTACAGTTTCGGCAAACTGCTTCTTTAAAAGGGCAGTCCTTCTTCCAATGGTGTTTTCCGCACCCCGTACATGGCTTGGAAGGCTTTTCCTCCTGTTTAGCATTTGAATTAGTAGGCTTAGTCGTATTTGCCGCATACATTTTATTTGCCTGTCTAGTAGGCTCATTAGGTCTGCCAGGCCTAGAAGATTTAAAGCTATTTACGTGTTGGGCTTTACTACTGTGACTACCAAAAGCTCTAACATCTTTAGCAGCTGCTTCTCTAGCCGCAGCTATTTTTACAGCCTGACTAAAAGTTAGGTCCTGGATAGCTAATAGGGCTCTCTGGGTAGACTCCTCTTTGAAACCAATTACAAACCTATCTCTTAGCATTTCGTCTAATTTGTCCCCAAATTTAACACGTACGGCTATGGCTTTTTATTCCTGCAACAAACTCTGCAATGCTTTCATTTACCGTCTGATGCCTCGAATAAAATTTGAAACGTTCATAGATGAGAACTACTCGGGGTTTGTAGTGATTGGTTAGGGCCAGGGCCGGCGCTAGGAAGTGCAGGGCCCAATTAGAAAATTGTTAGCGCCTAGCGGGGCCCTCTACCCTACAAAACCTGAAGATCGATGCTTTATGCTTCGTGCAGTACGCCAGTCCCAGCCAAAAGGCGTTGAGGGCTTGAGGCTCCACCATTAGCCACAATGATATACTAAAAATTGAAAGCCCATATGAAAGTTTTAATGTTTTATTACAAGTCAAGATAATTACTGACATACTGTTTGTGCATAGGCCTTCTAAAAACAGACTTTTCTGGCTTTTTTATCCGAGAAATCTTTCAAAATCATTTCAAACTCAATGGTTCTTGTAATGTCATTTTCTATAGATAGCATTGCCAAATTATTTAGTCTCTCTTGTGAAATTGTGGACCGTAGGTACGTTTTAATCAGTTTTAGTTTTGAAAAACTTCTTTCACCTGATGCGACTGTTACGGGCATTGTTAAGTAAATCCTCAAAGCAATAAAAACATTAGGAAATGCTGTGAATCGATTGTTTGCTGCCAGGTATTCAAGCAGAGCTTGAGGCTTAACGGCACTGAAAGGAAGAAAAGCTCTAGTAAATAGAAATGTAAATGCTCTCTATGATAATGAGGCAAAAACTAGTTAATTTAATATGTAGGATCTACTTACCACCACGTTTCTCTGTTACATGCAGGCTTAAGACACTTCAAGTTTGCAGTTTGGACATATAAACAATTTGGACATATTTAACAAACAACACAACTTTACATTCCAAGCTTTATGTTATATAATCTCATTAACAGCGCTCTTTCTGTGTTGAGGGTTTGAATATCGTCCACAAATTACCTTTTTTTTAAAAAAGCTAAACGGCGACGATAAACTGAAATTACAAAACAAATAAACAAACGATTAGCAATAAAACATTGAAACATAGATATACGAGGACTGACTGAATAGTTTCACTGCCTTCACAGTAACAAGAAACTTCGTGCACACTGGACACTCATTAATTCATCATAGCGTCCCCCACTCGAGCGCGTGCGCGGGGTCCCCTCGGGGCGCGGGCCCAATTTGAACAAATCTGTCTAATCGGCTTAAAACCGGCCCTGGTTAGGGCCTGTACCAATTCACTATAGGTGCAAGTTTCCGGTGCTTTAGGAGAAACTAGGTCCGTAACTAAGCCAAACGTTTTAGGGCCTATGATAGTTTAAAAGGTAGGTACTTTCTTAGCCTCAGGAATGGAATTTGTCTCGAAAAACAACCTCACCCTAGTGGCATAAACTTCGAAGTCCTCCCCAGAGTCTTCGTAGGGGTTTATGTGGCCACTCACCGACATGCTAGAGCAAACCCGAATTAGGCCAAATAACGTGAAGTAGGTTAGATTTGGTTTAAATTTGATCTAGTTACTCCCCAGTTAGGGCTGAATAGTAAATTGTATTAGAGTTAGGGCTGAGAAGGAATTAGTTTTAGAGTTAGGGCTGAGTAGGAATTAGTTTTAGAGTTAGGGCTGGGTAGGAATTAGTTTTAGAGTTAGGCCGGCGGGACCTAAGCTATAGTACGGTAGCTTACCCACACAAACTAAATCGGACGACCCACTAGGTTACATCCAATTTTCCAAACAACAACTTGAACCCAATAAGCCAAATTAAATCCAATGAGTCAAATTAATCCAATGTGCTTAATTTAATCCAATGAACCAAATTTAATCCAATGAACCAAACTTATTCCAATGAGCCAAATTAAATCCCATGAGCCAAATTAAATCCCATCCTCGTCGCCAAATGTGATAACTCGGGGTTAGATACCCCCGTTAGGTTATTTAGGTTCTAGCAAACAAACAAAGGCACTTAGCCAAATTAAATCCCATCCTCGTCGCCAAATGTGATAACTTGGGGTTAGATACCCCCGTTAGGTTATTTAGGTTCTAGCAAACAAACAAAGGTATTTACCCGGTGTGCGTAGAATTAGATATTCTTGGGCCTACCATAGATTCCTGCGTCCCATAACAGCCTACCTACTCTCTCTTACTTTACTAATTTAGAAGCTATAGACATTACCCCTAACTATACTTAAGTACTGAGAACTTCCTACCCCATATTGTCACCTTAGAAACGTCACCAAATAAACACTTAGCACCAACGATTAGGTTAGATATGAAACACCATGCTCTAGGCCAGCCAAAACAATACGAACAGCCGCGTTGCTGCGTTTATCCCTTCGTGTTGCCATTCAGCTTCTAAAAAAGTTCTATTCAGTTCTAAAAAAGAACACCTAACTAGATTAACCACAGTTCTAAAAAGACTCCGGGATGCCGGACTTAAGCTAAAGAGAGAAAAGTGTTCGTGGATCAATAACGAGGTTTCATATTTAGGGTTCCGCATAGATGCCTCAGGCATTCGTCCAACGGTGGATAAACTAGAAGCAATAAAAAATGCACCACCTCCACAAAACATCACACAGTTACAAGCCTATTTAGGTCTCCTAAACTTTTATAGGAAATTTTTGCCTAATGCATCGACTTTCCTTGAACCCCTAAATAAGCTATTACGATCTGGGGAACAGTGGACATGGGAGAAAACCCAAGAGGAAGCATTTGAGGCTTCAAAGGACGTACTACTAAAGTCCACTCTCCTAGTGCATTATGATCCTAAACTTCCTCTCATAGTTTCAGCAGATAGCAGTTCTAATGAAATTGGGGCAGTATTATCTTACCACATTGATGGTGTAGATAGGCCTATCTGTTTTGCTTCTAGAACACTAACTGAGACTGAAAGACGATATGCACAACTTGAACGTGAAGCCTTATCCTTAGTATTTGCAGTAAAAAAAATTTATTTCTATCTATGGGGTCATGAATTTAAACTGATTACTGACCATAAGCCTCTTTTAGGTTTATTTTCACCTAATAAAAATATTCCAGTTATGGCCTCAGGTAGGATTCAACGATGGGCACTGATTCTACAAGCCTATAAATTTGACTTAGTACATCGGTCAGGCAAATTTCTAGGTACGGCTGATGCGCTAAGTAGGTTGCCTTTAGAAAATCCAAATGAATGTGTACCTATACCTACAGAATGGGTTCACTTGGTGGAGTTTTTGGAATCCACTCCAGTATCTGCGGTACAAATAGAGCAGTGGACAAAATCAGACCCTATTCTGTCTAGGGTCATCCATTACTGCTCAGTTGGTTGGCCTACTAAGGTCGAGAGTGAATTACAGCCTTTTTATCAACGTCAGTCTGGCCTCTCGATCCAAAATGGCTGTCTCTTATGGGAGCCACAGAGTGATAATTCCGAATGAAGGCAGGTCGAATTTAGTGAAAGAAATTCACGCTAAACACATGGGTACAACAAAAATGAAAGAGCTGGCGAGAGCTTATTTCTGGTGGCCCGGTTTAGATGGAGAACTCGAATCATTGGTTCGTTCCTGTCAAAGCTGCCTAGAGAACAGAGATCTCCCAAGGAAAAGTCCACTTCATCCTTGGGAATGGCCTACTATACCGTGGCATAGGATCCATGTTGACTATGCAGGTCCTATAAATAATACTTATTTCCTAGTCATTGTGGACGCCTACTCTAAGTGGGTGGAAATTCTTCCAACCACTTCCACGACTTCGGGTGTTACTATTCGCTTACTCCGTTCGTGTTTCGCTCGATGGGGTTTACCCATAGTCCTGGTTTCCGACAATGGTACTTGTTTTACCAGTGAGGAATTTCGTTCTTTTGTCCACCTAAATGGCATTAGACATGTCCGGTCGGGTGTTTTCCACCCGTCTACTAACGGTCTCGCGGAAAACATGGTCCGTACTTTCAAGTCGGCCTTGCCTCATTCTCGTTGGGAGGAAATGCAAGTGGTGTTGGATAAATTTTTGTTTAAATCTCGACTAACACCTCACACAACGACGGGGGTATCTCCTTCTAAACTTATGATTGGCCGGAGAATTCGTTCAGTTTTCGATTTGTTACGTCCAAACGAAACGTTACAACGAGTTTTACGCCAGCAGGAAAAACAGAAGTTGTACCATGACACTAAAAAAGGGAGAGTTATAGAAGCGCAACCTAATGATCCAGTTATGATTCGCAACTATGGGGCTGGACCAAAATGGGTTCCTGCAACTGTGCAGGAGAGGACGGGCCCTGTTTCCTTCAAGTGCCAACTAGAAGATGGTCGTTCTATTAAATGCCATCAGGACCAGATATGGGAACGTGAATTGCAGAATGACCGGAGTCTTCCGGAAGAGAGAACCGATCCTCTGGAGAATGGTTCAATTCGCCCCGCCCACGCAGGTTGCACCTAATCCTACTACATCAACCCCGCTCCGCAGGTCGTCTAGGGTCTCTCACCCCCTGACAGACTAAACTTGTAAGAGAGGAGTGAGGTGACGTGTGTGTGTATATATGTACATAGTCTAAAGTCACTAAAGGGAAAAATCACTAAATCTAAGCTGAATGGCAACACGAAGGGATAAACGCAGCAACGCGGCTGTTCGTATTGTTTTGGCTGGCCTAGAGCATGGTGTTTCGTATCTAACCTAATCGTTGGTGCTGTTTATTTGGTGGTGTTTCCTAAGGTGACAATATGGGGTAGGAAGTTCTCAGTACTTAAGTATAGTTAGGGGTAATGTCTATAGCTTCTAAATTAGTAAAGTAAGAGAGAGTAGGTAGGCTGTTGTGGGACGCAGGAATCTATGGTAGGCCCAAGAATATCTAATTCTACGTACCGGGTAAGTGCCTTTGTTTGTTTGCTAGAACCTAAATAACCTAACGGGGGTATCTAACCCAAGTTATCACAGCACCCAATTCTTCTTCCGAGGAGGAATCACTTCACAAATCTCATCACGAGAGATACCCACAACAAAATACACCACATGGGGGTCCCACAAACCCTGACGGAGCTGAGAAAAACTTACTGGCTACCAAAGGGTAGAACTGAAACAAAGAAAATTTTAAACACATGCATTCCTTGTAAACGTATCCATTCACGACCCTTTAAGACCCCAAGCCCTCCAGACCTACCTGTGGAACGAGTAACATTTACTCAGCCATTTGAAACCACGGGTATTGACTACACTGGAGCGGTGAATGTGAATTTTGGAGATAAAATGGATCTGACAGCAGAAGCTTTTATTGCTGCTTTCAGACGATTTTGTGCACACAATTCTGTACCCAAAACTATATGGTCAGACAATGCCACATACTTCAAATCTGGTGAAAGAATTATTCATCAGATTTGTGACAGTGAAACAGTACAAACACATTTAATCAAACACAATATAACCTGGAAGTACATTCCTGTTAGTACACTATGGTATGGTTCCATTTTGGAAAGAAACGTACAGACTTTAAAGAACTGCCTTAAAAAGACTATTGGGACCAAACATCTACAACTTTTTGAACTCATGACTATTCTGTCAGAAATTGAAAACGTTATCAACAACAGACCATTAACTTATGTGGGAGATGGTATTAATGAGCCAGAACCTCTCACACCAAACCACCTAATTAAGAGAGAAACAGTAAACATGTTACCAAAATATGAACATAACAGTACAGAGGATCCAGATTGAGTAATAGGACACAAGGAACTCGACACAAAATACCAACATTTGACACAAATCAAAACTCAGTTTATTACAAAATGGAGAGTAGAATACTTAACAAGTCTTAGAGAAAGACAAACAATTAACAAAACAAAATTGGAATGATTCAGTCAAAATTGGGGACATTGTGTTGATACATGACAAGACTCCACGACAACATTGGTCAATGGGAAAAGTCTTTGAACTCAAAACTGGTGAAGACGAAATTACCAGGGTTGTAAAACTGAAAACAGCAACTGATGAAACCACCAGAGATATCACATTACTATATCCTTTGGAGTGTGGGGCTAAGTTAGAACCATTACCCCATAGGATGGATCAGGATACTATTGGGGAGGAATCTCTCAATGTACCTGATGTAACTCAGACTAAACCAGACAGGCCTCAAAGAAAGACTGCTTTGAAAGCCAGAAAACTTTTACAAAAAAAAATTAAGACTGGTGACTTAGAAACCTTACACAAATTGAGCAAAGTTAAAATGCTTAATCACTTAACTTTAATTCCATTAATTTCCTATACCTAAGGGGAGTCAAACTGATTGATATAACTTTAACTAAACTTGAGAAGTTGGCCTCTTGAACTTTTATATTTAAATAGGTCTTGAGCAGTGTTCCCTCTAAGGTGTGCGCGTGTGCGCGCGCACACGCGTTGTGAAACCCGTGCACACAGCAAAATAAAATGCGCACAGGCTCAAGCGTATCATGAGTCACGACAGTAAATGAAGTAATTTAAAAAATATACCGTCACACAAGGTCTGACCATTTGCATCAACATACTCTATAGTCGCTCTTTTAAGTATTAACCCCTTCCGCCCGACTTCGCCGACGTCCGCGCAATTACGCAATACGAATTTTTTTTACTCTATGTATTTGCATTTTTTTTCTTTTATACATTAACGCATTGAATATAAACCTCTTTCTTATTTTTGCATAAAAACGAATAGTAATTATCTCATAATTCCTATTTTGTGAATGGATACAATTATGTATTAATCTTGATAGTCTATTTTAAATTGCTAAATGCTAAAAATTGTTTTGAGAAATGATAACTAAAATAGTCATTTTCAATTAGTTATTTTTATTTTATTTATTTTGTTGAATTTTATTTTACTATTTTTTATTTTATTCATATTTTTAGAATGGATAAAATGTTTTCTTTTTTAAGAATATATAATATTGTAAACAGTTTTTTAATATCCATTTAATAGTACCGTTGTGATCAAGCTATTACCTTATGGAAATAATATTTATTAAGTATTTAATATTTATATATATTTAATTTTGAAGATAATAGCGCTCAGAAAAGTTTGCACAATTTTTCACCATGAATCTAAATGTATGCGCAACGAAAATTTCTTGCGCACACGGACTAAAAAAAATTAGAGGGAACATTGGTCTTGAGTAACCTTTCTCTTCCTAAATTCCTACTTCATTCTTTTTAATCCATTTCACATGGTTTAAAACACAGTTTGTCAAAAAATTTAATCTATAACATACAAATTTTTCTCCGCACCCCCCCCCCTCCAGTATATGGAAAAACTATACATGTTTACAATATGGTATCGTATGTGGTACCCAGACCCGGATCTAGGGGTGGGCTATGTGGGCTGCAGCCACGGGCCCCGCATTTGAGGGGGGCCTCCAAATTTGGAGAAGTTTTCCCCAATGTCTTAAATGCATACAGAATGTACTTGTCATTGATGGTGACCAATTGTACCGGCGGACGGAGTTTTTCTAAGTTAAAGCGACTGAAATGTTGCACACGTTCAACAATGAAGCAAAAGCGATTACAGTCACTGGCAATTCTCTGTGTTGAACATGCTCTGGCCAAAGAAGTCGATTTTCGAAATATTATTAATGAATTTGCACAAAAAAAGGCTCGTCGGTTCAATCGGTTGCCAGCTCATAATCAGTAGGTAGGTGTGTATAAAATTATTAATTCAGGAAAATATAATATGTAAAATAAAGTAAAATATTTGTAAAGTAATATGTTTGTTCTGAAAACTAAATAAATAAAGTAAAGTAATATGTTTGTTCTGAAAACCTTTAATTTTCCTCGTAAACAAAGCTTATAATCCTTATATAATAAAATTGTAGCCAAGGGGGCCCCCAAAAAAAAATTACCCACGGGCCCCCATTCTTCTAGATCCGGGCCTGGTGGTACCTTTATTTCATAATTAAATATAAATTATTAATTAATTGAATTAAATATCTACAAAATTGCCTCGAGATTGGCGACATACCCTATAGGGAATGAAAATAATTGCCATACATACATAGAACCCATATGTAGGCATCGGCCCTGCATAACAACAAGAAAACCAAATTTATTATTTCGTGTTCAAAATTTGTCACTGCTGACTCGTGAAAATTACTTTGAGAGAAGAGTCAACGAACTTTGAAAAATCAGCAAATAATAAAAGACGAAGATTATATTATAGCGGATCGCTCGGGGCTTGCTTATGTTACAGCGATGCTCTAAGCAAGGAAGATGTCCTTTATCTTCCTATAATTTCTGAGTGAAATCCTCGTAATATAAAACCTAATAGCTATAAAAAGGATAGGCCTATTCCTTCAGGTATTTAAGTGTAGTAACTGCTTATATTAATTACATCAAAGCAACTCGTTTTGTAACTCCATCGTACCGCGGCCCTACATCGAAAAAATTGTCGCGCCCTACATCGAAATAGAAGCGAAGCCCAACGAAATAATAAGGTAAGGCAATTCTTTGTTTACTACTAGGCAGCGCAAATACCGAAGCAAATAAATATAAAGAGGTCCTTTGAAGACCTACATATATGATACATAACTCTCTAGCGAAACAACGTAGGGCTTTTGTCGTTAACTCTCCACTGTAAACTGCTGGAAATTTCCAACGGATGAGGGTATCAGGCAATGAACCCATAGCCCTATATAGTTTTTTCACAAAATTTTTAAAATCAGGATGATCACTTGTAATCACCCGGTATATGTTTACATGACAAGTTAAACCGAGTTATCTGCTGTGGTGTTATTTTTTTTAATCAATACGACAGCAGACATTTTTTTAATTTTTGTTAACTTATGTTATTGTCAGGACCAACGTGTCATTATGCCCAAAGTCAAAGAAAAAAAGGTGAAGGGGTCAGGCTCTGTCATTTATAGTGTGGATTTCAAGCCACAGTGGTCTAAGATATGGCCTTTCATTACCCGGGGAACTACGAAGCACTACTATTGGTGCACTATCTGCAGGAACAAAAATGAGCTGCAGCCACCAGGGAAAGGTGGACATCCAATGGCACATCAGCAGCAACGGCCACCAAAAGAAAGCTGAGACACTGAAGACCACAACGGCAATAACAGCCTTTGTTCCACAAGCATCTTACAGCGACATGAGTTTGACAGCGTACAAATTATGATTTTGGTCAGAGTAGTGATTTTAGAATGTTTGCCAATCCAATTACGTTATGCTTGTTCACTTGTAACCACACTCTGTACATGTATTCAGGGAACTGGTTTCTAACTTATTTATATCTGTCAGTGTTGTCAACTTGGCTACTTTTCGCAGATTGGGCTACTTTTTAGAGTCCCCTGCTAAAAAATAATTTTTTTTGTTATCTGCTACTTTTTGGGCTACTTGTAAAGTACGTCGTTTTATATATATATATGGGAATGAACTCAGAATGGTCCCCTGAGTTTTTTATGATACACACAGACCGTGCATGGAACAAGGAATTCTTCTGGGATAATTAAATCCACTATAGTCCGAATAAGTAATGGTAAATGACAAATACCATAGTTTTTCTTTTTCATGAAAAAGGGAAAAATCACTAAATCTAAGCTGAATGGCAACACGAAGGGATAAACGCAGCAACGCGGCTGTTCGTATTGTTTTGGCTGGCCTAGAGCATGGTGTTTCGTATCTAACCTAATCGTTGGTGCTGTTTATTTGGTGGTGTTCCTAAGGTGACAATATGGGGTAGGAAGTTCTCAGTACTTAAGTATAGTTAGGGGTAATGTCTATAGCTTCTAAATTAGTAAAGTAAGAGAGAGTAGGTAGGCTGTTGTGGGACGCAGGAATCTATGGTAGGCCCAAGAATATCTAATTCTACGTACCGGGTAAGTGCCTTTGTTTGTTTGCTAGAACCTAAATAACCTAACGGGGGTATCTAACCCAAGTTATCACAGCACCCAATTCTTCTTCCGAGGAGGAATCACTTCACAAATCTCATCACGAGAGATACCCACAACAAAATACACCACATGGGGGTCCCACAAACCCTGACGGAGCTGAGAAAAACTTACTGGCTACCAAAGGGTAGAACTGAAACAAAGAAAATTTTAAACACATGCATTCCTTGTAAACGTATCCATTCACGACCCTTTAAGACCCCAAGCCCTCCAGACCTACCTGTGGAACGAGTAACATTTACTCAGCCATTTGAAACCACGGGTATTGACTACACTGGAGCGGTGAATGTGAATTTTGGAGATAAAATGGATCTGACAGCAGAAGCTTTTATTGCTGCTTTCAGACGATTTTGTGCACACAATTCTGTACCCAAAACTATATGGTCAGACAATGCCACATACTTCAAATCTGGTGAAAGAATTATTCATCAGATTTGTGACAGTGAAACAGTACAAACTCATTTAATCAATGGTCTAAGATATGGCCCGACGGTCTAAGATATTGCCCGACGTGGGCAACGGGTCACTCGCAAAGAGATCCCACAAATATAGCTTCCCTCACCAGCTATCTGCAAAGCAGACAGGATCCATGTCCCAAAACTGTTTCTCCCTTAATTAAGTGGTGAGGTGACGTGTATGTATATATATGTATATAGTCTAAAAGTCACTAAAGGACAAATATCACTAAATCTAAGCTGAATGGCAAGAGCAAGTCATAAACGAACCAACGCGGCTGTTCGTATTGCTTTGGTCTGGCCTAGACATGTTTTTTCCTATCTGACCTAATCTTTGGTGCTGAGTATAATTAGATGATGTTTCTAAGGTGACAAATCGGGTAGGAAGTTGTTCGTACTTAAGTATAGTTAGGGGTAATGTCTATAGCTTCTAAATTGGTAATGTAAGAGAGAGTTAGGTAGGCTGTTTGTGGGACACAGGAATAAAACGGTAGGCTTCAAGGAATACCTAATTCAACGCACCGGTAAGTGCTTTTGATTGTTTGCTAGAACCTAAGTAACCTAACTGGGGTGTCTACCCCACGCTATCACATTTGGCGACGAGGATGGGATTTGGCTCATTTGGTTAAATTTTGTTCATTGGGTTAAATTTGGCTCATTGGGTTAATTTGGCTTATTGGGTTCAAGTGGTTGTTTGGAAAATTGGATGTAGCCTAGTGGGTCGTCCGATTTGGTTTGTTTGTGTGGGTAAGCTACCGTACTATAGCGTAGGTCCCGCCGCCCTAACTCTAAAACTAATTCCTACTCAGCCCTAACTCTAAAACTAATTCCTACTCAGCCCTAACTCTAAAACTAATTCCTACTCAGCCCTAACTCTAATACAATTCACTATTCAGCCCTAACTCTAATAAAATTCACTATTCAGCCCTAACTGGGGAGTAACTAGATCAAATTTAAACCTAACCTAACCTACTTCACGTGATTTGGCCTAATTCGGTTTTGCTCTAGCATGTCTGTGATTGGCCATATAAGCCCCTACGAAAACTCTGGGGAGGACTTCGAAGCTTATGCCACTAGGGTGAGGTTGTTTTTCGAGGCAAATTCCATTCCGGATGCTAAGAAAGTACCTACCTTTTTAACTATAATAGGCCCTAAAACGTTTGGTTTAGTTATGGACCTAGTTTCTCCTAAAGCACCGGAAACTTGCACCTATAATGAATTGGTACAGGCCCTAACCGATCACTACAAACCCCGAGTAGTTCTCATCTATGAACTTTTCAAATTTTATTCAAGGCATCAGACGGGAAATGAAAGCATTGCAGAGTTTGTTGCAGGAATAAAAAGCCATAGCCGTACGTGTAAATTTGGGGACAAATTAGATGAAATGCTAAGAGATAGGTTTGTAATGGGTCTCAAAGAGGAGTCTACCCAGAGAGCCCTATTAGCCATACAGGACCTAACTTTTAGTCAGGCTGTAGAAATAGCTACGGCTAGAGAAGCAGCTGCTAAAGATGTTAGAGCTTTTGGCAATCATAGTAGTAAAGCCCAACACGTAAATAGCTTTAAATCTTCTAGGCGTGGCAGACCTAACGAGCCTACTAGACAGGCAAATAAAAGGTATGAGGCGAATACGACTAAGCCTACTAATTCTACTAAGCCTTCCAAGCCATGTACAGGGTGTGGAAAACACCATTGGAAGAAAGATTGCCCTTTTAAAGAAGCAGTTTGCCGAAACTGTAGTAAAATAGGCCACATAGCTAAAGTGTGTTTTTCAAAGAAAACAAAGGGTGAAAATTCTAATTTTAACATTTCTAGTATAAATCCTCAAAAGATAAATACTTCGAACATTGGGGTGGAGTACCTATTTTATGAGCAGCAAAGTGGGAAAAATACAGGCCCATATATTGTAGAGGTAGGCCTAAATGGAATTACAGTTCCTCTAGAATTGGATACGGGTGCTGCCCGGACGGTCATGTCCAAGGTAGTTTTTGATAAGATTTTAAAAAACACACCTAAACTACATGCATCTAAAACGATTTTGAAGAAGTACGGGGACATACAAATACCTATTTGTGGAGAAGCATACGTCACAGTTACACTCAACCAGAAAACTTTGTCTCATCCCTTAACCCTTTTAGTGGTGGATGAGCAAGGGCCTACTCTACTAGGCCGTGATTGTATTGATGCTTTGAAAATGCCAATTGACAAACTCTTGCCAAGGGGTCAGGCAGATGTGCATACACTCTCATATCCATCTGACATAGACTCATTGTTAAAGGAGTTTTCTTCTGTTTTTGGGCCTGAAGTAGGCAACCTAAAAGGCCATCAGGTCTGCATAGAAGTAGATCCTAATGTAACTCCGAAATTTTGTAAGGCTCGTTCAATTGCGCATGCACTGCGGGAGAAGGTAGATTTAGAAATTGACAGGCTGCTAAAAGATAAAATTATTGAACCAGTCACACACGCTAAGTGGGCTGCCACAGTAGTTCCTGTACTAAAACCGGACAAGTCCGTGCGGTTATGTGGGGATTACCGTTTAACAGCAAATAGAGCCGTCCTTCTAGATTGCTATCCTATACCCAAGCCTGATGAATTATTTAGCTCTCTTGCTGGGGGTAAATATTTCACAAAACTCGATATGTCCCAAGCCTATGCTCAACTAAGTTTAGATGAAAACTCTAAAGAATTAACTATCATAAATACGCACCGAGGCCTATATAAGTACAATAGGCTATGCTATGGAATAGCATCGGCTCCGGGTATTTTTCAGAGGACAATGGACCAAGTTCTAGATCACATTCCAGGGGTACTTTGCTTTCTAGATGATGTCCTCATTTCAGGTTCGACTAAAAAAGAACACCTAACTAGATTAACCACGGTTCTAAAAAGACTCCGGGATGCCGGACTTAAGCTAAAGAGAGAAAAGTGTTCATGGGTCACTAATGAGGTTTCATATTTAGGGTTCCGCATAGATGCCTCAGGCATTCATCCAACGGTGGATAAACTAGAAGCAATAGAAAAGGCACCACCTCCACAAAACATCACACAGTTACAAGCTTATTTAGGTCTCCTAAACTTTTATAGGAAATTTTTGCCTAATGCATCGACTTTCCTTGAACCCCTAAATAAGCTATTACGATCTGGGGAACAGTGGAGATGGGAGAAAACTCAAAAGGAGGCATTTGAGGCTTCAAAGGACGTACTACTAAAGTCCACTCTCCTAGTGCATTATGATCCTAAACTTCCTCTCGTAGTTTCAGCAGACAGCAGTTCTTATGGAATTGGGGCAGTGTTATCTCACCACATTGATGGTGTAGATAGGCCTATCTGTTTTGCTTCTAGAACACTAACCGAGACGGAAAGACGATATGCACAAGTGGAACGTGAAGCATTAGCCTTAGTATTTGCAGTAAAAAAATTTCATTTCTATCTATGGGGTCATGAATTTAAACTAATTACTGACCATAAGCCTCTTTTAGGTTTATTTTCACCTAATAAAAATATTCCAGTTATGGCCTCAGGTAGGATTCAACGATGGGCACTGATTCTACAAGCCTATAAATTTGACTTAGTACGTCGGTCAGGTAAACTTCTAGGTACGGCTGATGCGCTAAGTAGGTTGCCCTTAGAAAATCCAAATGATTGTGTACCTATACCTACAGAATGGTTCACTTGGTGGAGTTTTTGGAATCCACTCCAGTATCTGCAGTACAAATAGAGCAGTGGACAAAATCAGACCCTATTCTGTCTAGGGTCATCCATTTCTGCTCAGTTGGTTGGCCTACTAAGGTTGAGAGTGAATTACAACCTTTTTCAACGTCAGTCTGGCCTCTCGATTCAAAATGGCTGTCTCTTATGGGGCCACAGAGTGATTATTCCAAATAAAGGCAGGTCGAATTTAGTGAAGGAACTTCACGCTGAACACATGGGCGCAACAAAAATGAAAGAGCTGGCGAGAGCTTATTTCTGGTGGCCTGGTTTAGATGGAGAACTCGAATCATTGGTTCGTTCCTGTCAAAGCTGCCTAGAGAACAGAGATCTCCCAAGGAAAAGTCCACTTCATCCTTGGGAATGGCCTACTATACCGTGGCATAGGATCCATGTTGACTATGCAGGTCCTATAAATAATACTTATTTCCTAGTCATTGTGGACGCCTACTCTAAGTGGGTGGAAATTCTTCCAACCACTTCCACGACTTCGGGTGTTACTATTCGCTTACTCCGTTCGGTTTTCGCTCGATGGGGTTTACCCGTAGTCCTGGTTTCCGACAATGGTACTTGTTTTACCAATGAGGAATTTCGTTCCTTCGTCCACCTAAATGGCATTAGACATGTCCGGTCTAGTGTTTTCCACCCGTCTACTAACGGTCTCGCGGAAAACATGGTCCGTACTTTCAAGTCGGCCTTGCGTCATTCTCGTGGGGAGGAAATGTAAGTGGTGTTGGATAAATTTTTGTTTAAATATCGAATAACACCACACACCACGACGGGGGTGTCTCCCTCTAAACTTCTGATTGGCCGGGGAATTCGTTCAGTTTTCGATTTGTTACGTCCAAACGAAACGTTACAACAACGAGTTTTACGCCATCAGGAAAAACAGAAGTTGTACCACGACACTAAAAGAGGGAGAGTTCTAGAAGCGAAACCTAATGATCCAGTTATGATTCGCAACTATGGGGCTGGACCAAAATGGGTTCCTGCAACTGTGCAGGAGAGAACGGGCCCTGTTTCCTTCAAGTGCCAACTAGAAGATGGTCGTTCTATTAAACGCCATCAGGACCAGATATGGGAACGTGAAGTGCAGAAGGACCAGAGTCTTCCGGAAGAGAGAACTGATCCTCCGGAAAATGGTTCAACTTGCCCGCCTATACAGGTTGCACCTAATCCTACTACATCAACCCCGCTCCGCAGGTCGTCTAGGGTCCCTCATCCCCCTGACAGACTAAACTTGTAGGGGAGGAGTGAGGTGACGTGTATGTATATATATGTATATAGTCTAAAAGTCACTAAAGGGTAAATATCACTAAATCTAAGCTGAATGGCAAGAACGTCGTAAACGAACCAACGCGGCTTTCGTATTGCTTTGGTCTGGCCTATACATGTTTTTTCCTATCTGACCTAATCTTTGGTGCTGAGTATAATTAGATGATGTTTCTAAGGTGACAAATCGGGTAGGAAGTTGTTCGTACTTAAGTATAGTTAGGGGTAATGTCTATAGCTTCTAAATTGGTAATGTAAGAGAGAGTTAGGTAGGCTGTTTGTGGGACACAGGAATAAAACGGTAGGCTTCAAGGAATACCTAATTCAACGCACCGGTAAGTGCTTTTGATTGTTTGCTAGAACCTAAGTAACCTAACTGGGGTGTCTACCCCACGCTATCACAGGTGGTTTGGTGTGAGAGGTTCTGGCTCATTAATACCATCTCCCACATAAGTTAATGGTCTGTTGTTGACAACGTTTTCAATTTCTGACAAAATAGTCATGAGTTCAAAAAGTTGTAGATGTTTGGTCCCAATGGTCTTTTTAAGGCAGTTCTTTACAGTCTGTATGTTTCTTTCCCAAATGGAACCATACCATGGTGTATTAACAGGAATGTACTTCCAGGTTATATTGTGTTTGATTAAATGAGTTTGTACTGTTTCACTGTCACAAATCTGATAAATAATTCTTTCACCAGATTTGAAGTATGTGGCATTGTCTGACCATATAGTTTTGGGTACAGAATTGTGTGCACAAAATCGTCTGAAAGCAGCAATAAAAGCTTCTGCTGTCAGATCTTCTACTATGTCTAGACATATGGCACGTGTGGCAGCACAGGTGAAGAGTACAATGTACGCTTTGTATTCCTTTGAATCCATTTTATCTCCAAAACTCACATTTACCGCTCCAGTGTAGTCAATACCCGTGGTTTCAAATGGCCGAGTAAATGTTACTCGTTCCACAGGTAGGTCTGGAGGGCTTGGGGTCTTAAAGGGTCGTGAACAGTGGTGGGCACCGTTAACCAAAAAGTTAACTTCGTTAACCGCTAATCCGTTAACCAAAAAGTTAACTTCGTTAACCGTTAATCCGTTATTCGTTAAACATGTAACGGAAGTTACCGATAAACCGTTAACGTTAACTTTTATTATAAAAAAAATGAAAACACAATATTATATAAAATTTAATTTTCCCTCTTCTTCTCGTTCTCCATTTTGTCCATGAGATGCATGTTGCCCTTCATGAAAATTAGCATATCAAAGTTTTCATCAGACAGGGATGATCTCTTGGCCCTCAGGATGTCCTTGCCCATAGAGAACAAACGCTCCACTGCAGCACTGGAGGGGATGGCTGTGTTGAACTTGATGAACAAGTCCACCAACACTTGCTCACCCAAGAAGGCAGCATCTGTCAGCAAGTCCTTGGAGTTGGTCTCCAGCCAGGTCTTGACCAAGTTCTGGGCCTTGCCCTTGAGTGACCTGTGGCTTCTGCTGCTCTCTTTTGTCTGGATGACAGCACTGAAGAAGTCATCCTCCTCCTCCTCCTCGTTGTTGCTGCCCACTTCGTTGGACTGCTGCTTCATGGCCTCCTCGACTGTACCCTCCATGCTTTTCCTCACCCTGGAAAAACCGGATAGAAAATAATTATGGAGATTTTAAAGATGTGGTACCTAGAAGTACCGCCAGGACATAAAGGGTTAAGGTGAAAACGCTCCCATTGTAAGACATCAATTGACTTAATTTATGTCATCAAAGTGACATGAGAATTGAAATCTTACTGATCAGTTTTATGGTTCTTGAAATGTATCAAGGAGACTACTAATAAGGTACTCACAGACATATTATAAATATACATGACTTACTTGACAACGATTATTTTTAAATATTCACTAGCACAAACATGTTGCGCAAGAGACAGACTGCAAATGAAACGAATGTAGTTATTTCAACTTATTTGTTGTAATTGTTACATATATATTATTGAAAGTGCCTTAAAATGCTCGTGATATTTCTTGAAAGAAGTTGAAACATTCAACTCAAATGGCAAATCTTTCCGCCTGATTTTACAGTCGACCATGTTTTGCTCAAACCAATGCCATAAATAACTACCATATTTGGTAAGACACAAATTGTGGCGACGGAAACAAATATATTGCCTGATTTTGCACTGCGGAAATGGAAATTCGTTCATCACTATTAACAGTGGCGGATTAATTGCGCACCTGCTCAGCACTGAAAATAATAGAAACTTTTAAACGTTTATTTATGAATTTTTTGGGTTAACGGACTTGAGTTAACGGAAGTTAAATGTAACGGAAGTTAATTAGTCCGATAATGATTTTCAAAGTTAACTTAAAAGTTAAATCGTTAACGAAAAAGTTAACTTCGTTAATTAACGATTAACGGATTAACGGTTTGTGCCCAGCTTTGGTCGTGAATGGATACGTTTACAAGGAATGCATGTGTTTAAACTTTTCTTTGTTTCAGTTCTACCCTTTGGTAGCCAGTAAGTTTTTCTCAGCTCTGTCAGGGTTTGTGGGACCCCCATGTGGTGTATTTTGTTGTGAGTATCCCTGATGATGAGATTTGTGAAGTGATTCCTCCTCGGAAGAAGAATTGGGTGCTTAGTGTTGTAAGTCAAAGTTGACTTGTTAAGCCTTCCTTTACACCTTATCAGACCCTCGTATCCAGGTACAGATTTAGATCCATGACAAGTGAAGGAATTCCTTTGTTTAATGTGTTACTGGACCTAAGATACTTCAACTCCTTGTCAAATTCTGAAGCTTGTATCTGTTTGAGCCAGTGTTTTGTTGCAGTTTCTGTTAAGTTAGAAAAGGCCTTCTAAGGACAGTGTTTGAGAAGGTAGCTGTTGACAAACTTGCAGCAATAAACTGTAATTCTCAAGAGTTTGTTGAGGTCTGAATAATGTTTATAGTCAAATATAGGTTTGTCCTCAGTGATCTTTTCAGTTGTCGTATAATTGAGTGTGAGATTAACTACTTTGGCTGGCCAAAGATTCTCACATGTTGGCCATTCAGGCCCTTCATACCAGATTTTATTTGTTTTCATCAGTTTGTAAGAGAGCCCTCTTGTCAAAAAGTCTGCAGGATTCTCTTTTGTTTTTATGTACCTAAATTTGATACCAAGGGATGTGTTTGCACTTTGATTTCCGTTAGTCTGTTTTTCACAAATATGTTTTTGCAAGAAGTTGTATCTGTGTTGGTCACCCATGTTAGACAAATTTGACTGTCTGTCCATAAGTAAATGTCTGTTATGTCAACTTCTTTCTACACTTGTGAGAGAAAGTCTGCTGTTTTAACTCCCAATGAGACAGCTAATAATTCAAGTTGTGGTACAGTTTTCTTTTGGATTAAGGGTGCCACTTTTGCCTTTGAATAAACGAAGTTACTTTCATTTTCACTTGTTAAATAGGCACAACACCCGTAAGCTTGTGTGCTGGCATCTGTAAAAATGTGTAGTATTTGAGATTTCAATCTGTAGCCAGCAGTGGCGGTTCCTCATATGGGCAATATGGGCAGCCGCACAGGGCGGCATTTGTGGAGGGGCGGCATGAGCGCCTGCAAAAAAAATAAAAATAAAAATAAGAATAAATAAATAAAGAAATAAATAAAAATAAAAAAAAATAAAATAAATAATAAAAGATCAATAAATATATTTTTATTAATAAAAACCATCTATTGCATTTTCCATAAACCTTCCCATAAAAGACCTAAACAATGCAAAATGCTTCCAGATTAATATTATTGGGAATAAAGGCCCATACTTTAACATATGTAATATTATTTTTCTGGGTTTGGTTAAATAGTGAAATGTATATTATTTATTACAGAACGAATCTTCACACTAAGCCACTAAGGTCTGTCAAAACCGCAAATGGATAAGAAGAGGTCAAAGCTATCAGGTGCTCAGTTTAGAAAAAAGAGGAAAGAAGAAGAGGAGAAACGAGCAAAAGATAAAGGTATAGAGCTATGTCATCTACTCTTCACTGCTATATTGCACTGCTATTTTGTGATATAGCTTTCTGAGTCATTTGAAGTGTACTATTATGTATATAATTAGCCATTAACCAAGGAGGTTGTATTATTCATTTGTTTCCTATTCTAAAAGTTTAATAAATTGTGCTTAATAACATGTTAAATTAATTGTACTAGCCTATTCATGCATGGTCTGTTATGTTCTATTTTACTATTTGCAGGGCACTTTTGAAATATTTTGGAACACCCTCTGCCACTAGCCAGGATGAGAAGCCGTCTACTTCTGCCATTATTGAGGCTGAGGAGCCATCTACCTCCTCAGCCTCACATATGTCTCCACAAATGCAGTCTGATCCTGAGGATGAAGACCCATTTGCTTCTACTTCTCCCCGGCAGGACTCTTCAGGTGAGTTTGTGTGCACATATGTCTGTGAGTGTGTGCGTGTGTGTGTATGTGTATGTGTGTGCATCCCTGCAAAGCATTTTGCAAACAGTTATAAATTATAATGTTATTATCACTGAGTCTGGGTTACTGGGTATGTGTGGTGTTTCACCACCATAATTCCGTAACACCACCACCATAACAAAGTGCTGTGAATAATGTGTTATCTAACTTAGGTGTGTATACTAATGAGTAATGCTCTTGTTCTTTCTATTAGAAAGGCCTGGAGCAGAATCGCCTCCTGAGGATGAGTCTCTGTCCACCGACCCTGCTAACTGGCCTTCAGTTCTGACTGAGAGAATTCGGACACAACTGGTTTCCAGGGGACCAAGTCAAGTACCATCTGACTTTGTATTCCCTAGAAACGACAGTGACGGAAGAAGTTTCCACCATCAATACTTCAGGAAGTCATTGGTTAGTGGGGAAAATATAACCAGAAGTTGGTTGGTCTATTCCTTAAAAAACAACAGCGTTTTCTGTTTCTGTTGTACATTATTTTCCAAGAGGAAAATAAATTTAACAAGTTTGGGACTCTCGGACTGGAAGCATGCAAGCTCATTGCTCACATCACATGACAACAGTTCAGAACACCTAAATTCTATGAAAATCTGGAAAGAACTGGCAGTGAGGATGAGAAAGGGGGAGACCATTGACAAGCAGGAGATGGCACTTCTGGAGGCTGAGAAGTTGAGATGGAGAGCGGTGCTGACACGTCTCACTGCTATTGTGCATTCTCTGGCAGTTAGGAATTTGGCACTAAGGGGACATACAGAAAAATTGTTCTCACCATCAAATGGCAATTTTCTGAAAGAAGTTAAACTGATGGCACAATTTGATCCTATAATGCAAGAGCACATTAACCGTGTCCAAAAAGGGACCTCCAGTCACACCAGCTACCTCGGCCACCACATACAAAACGAACTCATTGATTTGTCGAGCAGCAAGACCATTTCAGCAATGGTGAGCGACATCAAACAATCAAAGTTTTTTCAATAATTCTAGATTGCACTCCAGATATCAGCCACACTGAACAGTTGTCAGTTGTGATTCGGGTTGTGTCACTGGAGGGGAAGCCCCATATAAAGGAACATTTCATGGGGTTTTTGGAGGCAGAGGAGTCCACTGGTCAACATTTGGCATCTTGATTCTGAAGAGACTGGAGGAGCTAAAAGTTCCTTTCATGGACTGTAGAGGACAATCATACGACAACGGGGCCAACATGAGGGGAAAAAACAAGGGTGTTCAATCCAGGCTCCTAGAAATTAATCCCAGAGCTCTGTTTGTTCCATGTGGGGCTCATTCTCTGAATTTGCTTGTGGCCGATGCTGCTAAGGGATCTATTGATGCCACAAGTTACTTTGGCATCTTGCAGAAGCTTTACAACTTGTTTTCAGCCTCCACACAACGATGGGCCATTTTGAAAAAACATGTGAACATCACATTGAAGATGTGGTCTGATACAAGGTGGGAAAGCAAGATCAAGAGTGTGGAGCCCCTGAGATATCAGGCAGCTGCAGTGAGAGATGCACTGATCGAGGTGAGGGACCACACCAAAGACTCTGTAATAAAGGTCGAGGCTCAATCTCTGTCAGAGGAGGTTGGGTCATACCGCTTCGCCATTTGTTCAGTGGTGTGGCATGACCTGTTGTGCCAAATTCAGCATGTGAGCAAGCAGATGCAGTCTCCTAGCATGCACGTTGATGTTGCAGTAAATCTCCTAAAAAAAACAGAGAGAGGTCTCCGCAATTACAGGGCAACAGGTTTTGTGGCTGCACAAATGGCAGCCACAGATATCTGTGAACAAATGAATGTGGAGGCTGTGTTAAAACAAAAACGGCTGAGGTCCACAAAGCGGCACTTCTCCTATGAAGCATCTGATGAGCCCTTGATTGATGCTTTGAAGAAGCTGGAGGTGACATTTTTCAATGCAGTGGTTGATGCTGCAACATCAGCCATTCAGGAAAGATTTTCCACGTTGGAAATTGTGGGAGAGAAGTTTGGAGTGCTGACACATTTCCAAAATCTCACATTTGAGGAGCTGACAGAACAATGTGTGAACCTTAGTACTACACTACACTTTAAGGGACAATCTGACTTGGATGGCAGAGAGCTTGCACAGGAGCTGAAGAACTTGCCTGACTTGCCATCAAAGACCATATCCTTGCTTGAACTGCTGACATTTATCCATGAAAGGGAGCTCTCTGAAATATATCCAAATTTGTGGACTGCTCTCAGAATTGGTCTTACTCTTCCAGTCACTGTTGCTGAAGCAGAGAGGAGCTTTTCAAAGCTGAAGCTCATCAAATCCTACCTGAGGTCAACTATGTCACAGGAACGCCTTACCGGTCTGGCCATCATCAGTATAAATCATACAATTGCTGAGCAGATTTCATATGATGATTTAATTCATGACTTTGCATCAAGGAAGGTAAGAAGAGTCAGGCTTTAGATGGCAGTTGTGCTGTGGTGCAATTTATTTTGTTTCTTGTTCAAAGTGTAGCATAATAATTACCCTCTCTTAAGTGTCTTATTCTATTTATGTGATAGAGCATTTGTACAATTTAGAAATTTGATTCTCTAGTTTATTTATGGCAGTTGTGCAATTTAATTTGTATTTTCCCTGTTCATAGTATCATAATTACATTCTCTTAAGTGAGTTATTCTATTTACGTGATGAAGGATTTGTAAAATTCAGAAATTTGAGTCTTTGTTTTGGTTCTGAAGTTCCAACAATTAGTCCAATAAAAAGTTATTTTGTGAAAGAGTTATGTCTGTCCTTTATTTTGGGGGGATTCGAATGTGTGTGTGTTGGCGAACAGGTGGGGGGGGCGCTGAAGGTGAGGTTCGCCCAGGGCGTCATGTAAGCTAGGACTGCCACTGGTAGCCAGCACATCTTGGTACGTAGATGTCTTGAACTTTGTTTAAGTCTGCGGCTAATTTTTTCCAATGAAGTTGGTCTTCCACTGAAAGTGGTTCATCCCAATCAATTTTCTTTTTCCATAAGTCTTGCAAAAGGATTTTGGATCTTATGGTTGCTGGTAAATATAATCCAATGGGGTCAAAAATTTTGATGATTCTGAAAGCACTTGTCTTTTTGTATTGGCATTTGATTTAAGTTATAACTCTTTGTGCAAAGAGTGTCATCGTGTTCGGAATTCTGTTTTAAAAACCAAAGCATTCCAAGTGTTTTTGTGTAATTGTTTGGTTCAATGTTCCCGTCTTTTGTTATTTGTTCATTTAATTTAGGAGAATTAGAAACCCACTCTCTTAGTCCAAAATTTCCTTGCTTCATTATGGGTTGTGACATTTGGTAAATTTCAAGCAATTCCTCTTCAGATACAGTGGAACCAATGAGGTTATCCACATAAAAATTTTGTTTTAAAAACTGAACTGTTAAGTCCTCTTGAAATAAGTTTAAGTGGTTTTTAATTGTTAAAGCAAGAATACTTGAAGAACAATTTGCTCCAAAAATAATTACTTTAAATCTGAGGGTTTTGAAACCTTTGTTAAAGTCATGTGGATCATCAAACCACAAAAACCTGAGATGATTTTTATCATACTCAAGCTTCAAATTTATACAGAGGAATGCTTTTTCTATGTCACTTTGTACTGCATAATTGTCTAAACGGAAGCAAAGGAGAATTTTTACAAGATATGAGACAAGGTTTGGGCCTTCCATGAGACAATCATTTAAACTAACAGAATTTGTGTCTTTTAAACTACAGTTGTATACTACTCTTAGTTTAGTTGTTGATGAGTCTTCTCTGTAGACTCCCCTGTGTGTTAAATAATGACAACCTCGTTTTTTAAAAGGTTCATCAGTAACTTCTTCAACGAAGCCCCTTTCTATTTGTTCTTTGAATATGTTGTTGTATTGTTGTAAAAGATTGTCATTTTTAAGTTTTCTGTAATTTTTATACAGATGTGCCTTAGCTACTTTCAAATTGTCCATTATTTCTGGACAAGGTGTTTTCCAAGGCAGCTCCACATAGTATTGATTGTCTCTGTGTTGTAATGTATCCTTAAATTGTTCTGTCATCAATTGGTCTTCATGCGTAATTGTACTGTCCTTTATGCCAACTGATTCTAATAGTCACAACTGCTGTAACCAGTGTTGGGCACTAAAACGTTAATGAGATAACAGTTAATTAACGAAGTTAACTTTTTTTAACGGACTATTAACGGAAGTTAATTTCCATTTATCGTTATCGGACCAGTTAACTTCCGATAACTCGATATTTAGTCTGTTAAAGTCCGTTAACACGTTAATGCGAGGAAGATCACCGCTCCGCGAATGAATTCAAACCGCCATAACTTCAGTTCCCGCCATAATAATTCTCTGGTAAATTAAAATTTAGTTAATGGTTAGTGGTTACAAGGGTTTCAAAACATGTAATCAGTACATTTTTTATTAAAAATAAAAAAAAGTTATTAAGCAAAAAAGTTGCAAAACTTGATAAAAATACAGTTAAATACCTATTTATTGTTGGATTTTGCATAAATAAACATTTTCTATGGGTTTTAAAGCTTTTTTCCTTGATTTTTTTAAATGTTAGTAAAGAAATAGTTATCGTTAACGGATTATCGTTAACTTCCGTTAACTTTGTCGTAAAATTATCGGATTATCGTTATCGGAGTTAAAAATTGGGGTTAACGGATTATCGTTATCGAAGTTAACTTTTTGGTTAACGGTGCCCACCACTGGCTGTAACCCTTCATCCAATGTGGAATCATTTTCATTCAAATGATGTGGGATAATGACAGTGTTTTTGTAGTTCGAGTTTGTCACATAGTCAGAAATTTGTGAATGTGGTGATTTTGTTTTGCGTGAATTTTGTTCATGTTCTGTGTTTTCTGTGTCAGTAGTAAGATGGTATTTAGTTATGTCACCCAAAGGTGCAATACCTGTGGGAGTTTGTATGGCTATTCCATCTCCAATTTTAATGATGCCTCTATGGACCAGATGAAGATAGTCAGCCCCCATGAGCATATGTATATCATCAACTACATCTGCATTAAGGGTTTTGTCAGCTATCGTGTATTTGTTTTGAAGTTGTAGCAAAGCTTGTTTTAACCCAGCTATTTGTATTTTTTCTTGTTCTAGTTTGTCCACAACAACAACCTTAAGGGTTTCAAATGTTCCATCAAGAGTTAAAGTTATATTTGCAGTTTTAAAACTGGCTTGTACTGGGTTTTTATTGATAAATGATGAAATAGAGAGATCTTCATTTCCTTGTTGGTTCTGAAGTCCCAATTTTTCTATCAGTTGTTTGGTTACAAATGTTTGTTGTGAGCAGGTATCTAAAGGACACCTAACCTGTACTATTTGTCCTTTTGTTTTGGATTTCCAAGGTTGTGGTTGGTAAAAGAATTTTTGAATTGTGGTTAATGTTAGATGAACTGATATGCCCATTCATAGCATTCTGAGTTTGTTTCTGTTTGTTTTGGTTTGATTTGGGTGTTTGTTCATAATGTTTGTAAGTTTTTCCAATGTCTGTGTGTGTATTACACATAGGGGTAACATGGTCAAAACTGTTGCAAAACTTACAATTGTATTTCAAATTTGATTTGCAATTTGACTTATGGTGCCCTGATCCAGTGCATTTTTTGCATAAGTTTAGTTGTTCACAACGTTTTGACCTTGCTGTAAAGTCTGTGTATTTGGGACAATTTGTAGAATAATGTTCACTGCTAAAACAAAATTTGCATGGTGTAGGATTATACTCAAAAGTAGTTACATTAAAGTTTTGCAGAGTAGGGGTCTTTGAGTCTTTTTCTGTCACTTTATTTTCTGCAAATTGAGTTTTGCGGTTGTGTTTTGATGTAACTGGTAAGTGTTGAAATCTTTTGTTAGGTTTTTGGTTTTCTGCATTGTTGGTTTTTTCTTGTGCTGTGTTAAATTTTGGGAGTGTGTAACTTGATTTGTAAAGTGCAAGTACAGTTGGGAAATCTTCTCTTCGCTTATTAAGACTAGAGTATATGTCAGTTGTCCTCTGATGAAATATCTCTTTGACTTTAGACGGGAGCTTTTCAAAAACAACAGCTTGAATGATCCAAGCTGTTTCTGCAATGTTTAAATTATTGTTTTAAGTTGTCCCATGAGACATTCAAACTCACAGTAAAAGTCAAAGAGGTCACCATAGTTGTCTTTTGGGGTTCGCATGTTCATTACTTTAAGAGCCAAATCATGTATAATTTCATCCTTATTCATGTAATTTCTGTTAAGTAATTCTATTGCTACAGAATAAGAAGTACCTATGGCTGGTAGTGATTCCACTAATCTTAAGGCAGGGCTTTTCAGATAGTTCACTAAATAACTAAATTTATCAACATCTGTAATGTAGTTTTTATTGCCTATAAGGCTATGAAATTTTTCAATAAAAGATTGAAATTTGGCTCTGTCACCCTCAAAAGTGGGTACTTCATGTGTAGGCAATTTTGATTTTAGTTCATTGCCCTCAGCCACATTGGGAGAGCTAAATGAAGCATTTCTAATAGCTTCTAAGAAGCTTTCATTTGTGTCTTGTTTTTTGCACTCATCAAGTTGGTTTTGAATTTCAGAAATATAGTTGTTAATTTTTGTAATGTAATTTTCATTGTCAAGTAGGATTATAGAATACTCATCATCTGTTAGTTCAATTGTGTCATCAATTCCTGTAATTATGTCTTCATCTAGTGTGAGAATTTCTTGTTTGTAACGAGTAATAGAATTTAATGTTGTTTCAAGATCATATCTTGTAAGTTCTTTCTGTTTGTAATCATTGTACAGTTTGGTGATGACACCTTTACGTGCTGATTTTTTTCTCATTAATTTTTTGTGGTTTTGAGATGGTGCCATAGCCCCAAGGTCTGTGTTTTTGTTTTCTTGGTCTGGGTTTTTTACCCTTTTGTCCAAGTCTTCCATAATTGTTGTTAGTGTTAAAGTTCTGAGTTTAATTTTATGATGTTGAGCGAGTTAAATTACTGTAATAAGTTTTTTATATAACCTGCGCCACAGGTTGAATTAAAAATTTACAGTTTTTAGTTAGGATAGGCCTTGAGTGTAAAGAGTAAGGCCTACTTTAAGAGGTAGGCCTATTATGTAAGATAAAGTTAGGTGGGCCTACTGAATAGGCATATTTTGTGGTCCTACTAAGTAGGCTTATGTTTGGGCCTATTATTTGATAGGACTTTAACTGAGTTAAGCCTGTCAAATTAACAAGGCTTTGTTTTGTTTGAAGAGTAGGACCTATTAAATAGGCTTAATGTTGTAGGCCTATTTTTATAGGACCTAAAATGAGTTATTTATGCCTGTTAAATAAACAAGCCTTTGGTTTCGGTTAGTATAAACTTGTAAAGGTAAAGGGATCGGTTCCCAGTTGCGTAGGCCACCATATGAAAAGACTATAGTGGGGTTATGGTTGAAATTGGGGTTAGGCCTAATGAGCTAAGCCTAGCCACTGTGTGTGTTAGTGCAAATTTTAGAGGAGTCAATTCCCCATACACAGGCCACCATTTGAAAAAACTATTTAGGGCTATGGGTTGATTGCCTGATACCCTCATCCGTTGGAAATTTCCAGCAGATTTCAGTGGAGAGTTAAACGACAAAAGCCCTATGTTTTTTCGTTAGAGAGTTATGTATATGTACGTCTTTAAAGGACCTCTTTATATTTAATTGATTACGGTAATTTTAGCGTCGGGATTTTAGATGCCTATATGTGAACGAAAAGAAATTGTCCCACCTTATTTTTTTTTGCTGGGTCCTTAGTTTGCTTCGATGTAGGGCGTTACGATCTTTTTCGGTGTAGGGCCGCCACGATGGAGTTACGCGATGAGTTAACTTGATGTAATTAATATAGGCAGTCACAATATAAACACTTGAAAGTATAGGCCTATCCTTATTTTATGTATTAAGTTTATTATAAGGAATTCACTCAGAACTTTAGGGAAGACCAAAGCACATCTTCCCTGTTTAAAGCGTTCGCTGTACAATAAACAGCTCCGAGAGCCGTTCCTTCGCGTTGTATTTTCATTATTTGCTGATCTGGCAAAGTTTTGTTTGGTCTACTTCTCTCTTGAAGACTAAACAATAAATTGGGTTTTCTTGTTGCTATGTGAGGCTCGATGCATACATACCGGTTCTTTGTACGTATGGCAATTATTTCATTCCCAATAGGCTATGTCGCCAATCCCGAGGCAATTTTGTATAGATATTTAATTCAATTAATTAATAATTTATATTTAATTATGAAATAAAGGTACACATATGATACTATGTTGTGAGCGCGTATAGTTTTTCCATACTAGGTTTCGGATTACCCTTATTCTAGAATTTTACCACATTTATGGCCAAATGATAAGTTTTGAAGTATTTGAATTGTTTCTTATTTTTATTTTTAGTTAGGGCTTCGTAATTTATTATTATGGTTATTATGTGTTTTATCACACTCAGTCATTTTACATACCAAAATACATTTTTCTAGTAGTATTTGATGTGATTTGTTCAAATATGACCTCCATTTCCGTCGGAAATGAGATCCAACAAAGTTATAGTACTTTGAAGTTTGGCTCATTTTCAAGGGAAATGGAAGTCAAAATCTAAGCAAAACACATCAAATATTACTAGAAAAATGTATTTTGGTATTAATTAACCTAACCTAACCTTACCTAACCTAACCTAACCCTGGCTAAACGAGCCTAACCCTGGCTAAACGAGCCTAACCCTGGCTAAACGAGCTCTCGTCTGTATCCACCACCTAATCCATAATAAGGTAATACTCTAGGCTCGTTTAGCCAGGGTTAGGCTCGTTTAGCCAGGGTTAGGATCGTTTAGCCAGGGTTAGGCTCGTTTAGCCAGGGTTAGGCTCGTTTAGCCACGGTTAGGTTAGGTAAGGTTAGGTTAGGTTAATTAATACCAAAATACATTTTTCTAGTAATATTTGATGTGTTTTGCTTAGATTTTGACTTCCATTTCCCTTGAAAATGAGCCAAACTTCAAAGTACTATAACTTTGTTGGATCTCATTTCCGACGGAAATGGAGGTCATATTTGAACAAATCACATCAAATACTACTAGAAAAATGTATTTTGGTGTGTAAAATGACTGAGTGTGATAAAACACATAATAACCATTATTATTTATATGTAGTAAATATTTGAAAAAGCCAAACATGGAATAAATTCTGTTCAGATGTCAAAATGTTAGGCCTATCATTCTGGTCAATATTAACCATCAAAATTTGATAAGGCGTAATTTTTTCTTTTTTTTTGTTTGTTTGTTTTAATTCTGTTTTGTTATTTTATGCAAGGTTAAGGTTTTTCACAGCAAATAACCCTTCCCCACACGGGCCACTATTATAGTTATGGAAAAAATAGGTCCTGCTCCAACTAGAGTAGCCTAAACACAGCCTAGGCTATGTTGAAGATGGAAGACTTAGGCTAAAGATGAACCAGCCTAGCTATGTGTCTATAAACTGGACTTCCATACTTTATTGTTAAACAATTACAGCTGAAATGTCAGCTTATTTAACCTAAATTTAATAACCGAAGGGAAATTTATGAACTTCTTACCTTGAAATGATATATTATTCCAAACTTAATTTTTCGACACCAATCGTGAACTTTTTATACCGGCTTCTTTGTCTCTACCCACCCTCGTTGTTGTTCTTCTTGCCAAAACCATGTTGCCATTTCTAGCTATGGGATCTTTTTTCTTTTCATCCCATATTTGTTTCTTCGTCGGTGTCTTTTTAATTTTTCTCAGCAAGAATTCAAGTTCTCCTTCTGATTTACTTTTATTGTTATTATTTTTGAATGTCAATGTGACTTATCCAAGATTAGGTGGGTCTTCCATTTCGGTACTCTCAAATTTTCCACACACGTATTAACTGCCAGATTTTGCATAAATAAAATATAACAGTGAAAACAATTATTGCAAAGTCTGCTATTCACTACCTCATTGAAGAGATATGTTGTAGCTATATTATTTTGACATAGATGAATGACAGCTCTTGAATTCTGTGTATAATATCAATATGGACATCAGATGAATGACAGCTCTTGAATTCTGTGTATAATATCAATATGGACATCTAGAGGCGCATGAATTGTTACATACTGAAATATAATTGTTTTAGATGAACAAGTTCATCAAACGTCTGATGGGGAAATTCTTACAACCTGGTGCTATTGTGTCTGCTGCTGGAGACATGTCACGAGTTGACTTCAAGAACTATGACAACCACCTGCCTGGTAAGTTTCTCATGATTATAGTGTTATATTATTATCATGCATTGCTGGGACATTGATAGCAAATAGAACTTTTTCTGCTGTAATATATCATATTTAATCTTGGATAGATGAGAAGCTGCAAATAGATTTCTTAACACTAAAGAAACTGAAAGAGCTGTACAATGAAGGGGACATCAGCAGTGCAAAAATAGACAGCTTTTTCAAAGGTGCAGAGAATTTTACGTCACAGTTGTTACTTATGCATTTGAGCGTTTACCCCTGGATGATGAGCTCATCAAGTGCCCGTCTAGTTGACTTTAAGACAAGGTTGGATGTAGACTTCACTGATGTACAGATGTTTGTTCATAGGCAGAGCTGGGTAGTATTTAAATACGTATTTAAATACATTTGTGTATTTAGAACTGTATTTATAAATACATTGTTTTTCATGTATTTAAATATAGTATTTAAATACTTTAATGAGTATTTAAATACAATGTATTTAAATACTCAAAATATAAAAATGTAAATACTTTTACTGGTTTAATACACGTTCTGTACTAGCACAGTACGACGCGTCGACAGTGTAGTGCAGCATGGTTCATGTTTCAACGTGTCAGTTCAATCAGTTGTGTGCCACTCTTAGTCGAAAGCGGTTGATTTCTTTATCGTGTGCATGTCATGGCTTAGTGAATTAGTGAATGCATATGTTAAAATTTGTATGTATTTAAAATGTATTTACAAATGTATTTAAATACAATTAATGTATTTTGTATTTAGTATCTAAATACATTCGTAAAATGTATTTAGTATTTAGTATTTAAATACATTTCTCCCATGTATTTAGTATTTAAATACATTCAATGTATTTATTGCCCAGCTCTGTTCATAGGTAAGATCAAATATACTATATGTGCTATTTTAATGGTGCAGTATGATCACTTGATACATTGGTAAATCATTATAATTAGTTATTTTCTAAATTTACCTTACTTCAGGTTTTCTCGTTTGCTGCCATACAACAGCCCAGAGGAGAAGGATAGGCTGAGCCAGGAATTTCTAGAATACCAGACAGCAAATGAGAGTTTGCTACCCCAATATGTGGTGATCTGGGCTTCTATCACAGAATGGATGTCATCTGGGATCATATGGCAATACTGACAGAGAGACACATTGGGCTACCTATATTTGAGAAGATGTGCAAGGTGGCACAGCTCATACTAACATTGCCACACTCTACTGCAGATGAAGAGAGTGTGTTCAGCCTTGTAAATCTGAACAAGACTAGTCAGAGAAATAGCCTGGAAATAGATCGTGCCCTATCATCTGTTGTTTCAGTGAAAATAGCTGAAATGGAGCCAAAGTGTTTCACTTGGGAGCCAGCACCAAAGCAAGTTGTGACAAGATCTAGGAAGGTCACTAAAGAATACAATGTTCTCCACTGCAAATCTACCAAAAATGATTCATGAACTGTTGAAATTTACATTGTTACATTGAAGTAGTTGCATGAGAGTTTTATTGTATGTGTTAATATGAGCTGTTCAACTATGGATTTTTGTTTGTTTCTTTGAACGGGAGAAACTTCACAGTGAACTGTACCCACCCCTACGCATTGCGACGCGTGTTTCACAATTTTCTTCCTTTCAACAATTCCTTTATGTTGACAGGCCTGGTTTAACATATATAAGCAATTCCCATAAAACACTTTCGTAGGGTTTGAAAATTCCTTGAAATCTAAGATTTTCCTTAAAGTAAACGGGGGGGGGGGGGGGAGACGAAACATGATCAAAAATCAACCTCGAAAGTCTCAACGAGTTTGAACAGGTATTTTGGGGAAGCTTGGATAGCTCGTCGGGTTAACGTCGGTAACTCTGATACCACGGGAAGCGGGTTCGAGTACCACTGTCTCTTTGTACTTTATTGCTTCTCTTTTATTTACAAGACTTCAGACGTTCACCAAAATACGCCAGCGTCCGCAAATCAGTGGGTAATACCGTTTCCCAATAACTGAAGTGAAGACACTGAAAGGTTGGGGGTTCGAGCCCCGATGATGCTAAAAATAATGATAATACAGAAGTTAGAGCAATGGACCACATTAGTTGGCCTAAACGCTGTGCCAATTTTTTGTCTTCATGAATGACCATTATTATTCACCAAAATACTTTCGCTCAATAGCCGACCGTTAAAATATGGTCAATTAAATGTTCGGTGCCTCACTAGAAATAGTTAGTTGGCTGTATACCAAAACTTAACTTTTGTCGCCGCAACACTTGGGCTATATTATGGAGGTAATTTACAGATTAACATGGAATTCCAACCGTCCTTTTCGCTAAAATCTTAGACTGTGGTGATTCCTATTCCAATATTTATAAGTTTCTTATTCTTCTTCGTCCCCTCTTTTTATAGATTGAATCTCTAATAGAAATGTAATGATTTATATTTGCGTCTGTGCCATGGGCCGGTACGCATCAAAACCATGCATATTGTAATCTATTAACTTATAGCACTGTATTTTTCTTATAATATACAGGGTGTCCCATAAGTCCGGCATCATAGGAAAAATAATAAAAAAAGGCAAAACAAAAGCTTTTATTTACGGAACGTGCTCAATATGTCCACCATTGTTTTCAATACACAAATTCAGACGTGATACCCAGTCAGCAAGCGCACGGTGAATGATGTCAGGAGTAATGGTGTTACATGCCCCAATAATGCGCTGCCGCAAATGTTCAACACCTCTAATTTTTTCTGCGTATACCAGCGCTTTCAAGTTGCCCCAGAGATAAAAATCTAGTAGTGTGAGATCCGGGCTTCTAGCTGGCCATTCCACAGGCCCTCGACGTCCTGTCCAATGACCAGGGAATTGTTGGTACGGGTATTCCCTTACTTGGGTGCTGTAATGTGCAGGAGCGCCGTCTTGCTGGAACCATGTTCGGAAATTTCCTTCTTCGTTCAAGACACTGGGAAATGCTTCTTCCTTGAGCATACGTAGGTAGGTGCCTCCAGTGACGTGTTCATCGAAAAAGAGGGGGCCTATGATGCGAGCCTTCCAAATGCCACACCATACCATCACCAGAGATGCACCTTGTTCCTTTGAAGAGGTATACCAGTGAGGGTTGTTTTGAGACCAGTAGCGGGTGTTCTGTCGATTTACCTCACCATTTCCATAAAAAACAGCCTCGTCACTGAACAGAATGGTGGACGGGAAATTGGCATCCCGAGCATAAGAAAAATATGAATTATGGTTTGTAGAAATAAAAAAATATGAATTTCTCCTATGATGCCGGACTTATGGGACACCCTGTACATTCCTTTCACATAAGTGAAGGAAGGGCGTGTAAAATAAATGCAAGTATGAAAAATAACCCGTCACGGAAAGATGGCAAATTACGAGCCGTTACAACATTAAACTCTTCATTAATGAATTTCTTTTTCATTTAAAAATAGACCTACTATATTTATCAATAACTGTTGTATAATAAATGTATCTAAGAAAAAACTTTTCATCAAGAGTTTGCTTTAGTAATAAAGTATAAATTATGTGTTGGTATAAACATGTCCTGCATCTTCAGACTGTTATTAACTTCTACAAAATTTTTGTTTTTGAAAGTTTGTTGGCATGAGAAGCTTCATATTAGATTAAAAAAATAGAACTGAAGGGACTTCATTGTTTTCAAACACGAAATGGGATCTATGTTAATCCATAATAGTTGTAAAAGCGCTATATAAGGTATAAAAATTAAATATACAGCATGTTCATTTTATCACTTAATCCAAAGAAATGTAAGTCAATTAAAATTAAATTCATCAATGATTATTTGCAGGTTCTGCCCAGGGCGCCATCAAGGCTTGCTACGGCTCTGAATCACCAGACATACGTAAACAATCCCCACACTCTGAAAGAATTGCAACAAAACTTACCAATATCATTGCCAATATTCAGCCAGAGGTGTTACACTCTGCGCCCAGCAACATGTTTTGCGTGCGAGCTTGTGCATTGAACATGGCACACTTCTAACATTTGTCAAAATGCGTTTCGATTGCTAATATTATTGTTTCTCATATCACAAAGTTTCCTGTATCTCTGAAATATAATTACTTTTTATATAGTTTTTATTTGAATCGGAAACTAATTCCCTCCACCAAATCTCGCAAATTTAGCGGGATGGGTGCTACAGAGGGATCGACTTCAGATCGATCCTGAACCGTTGTCTAAACCCTTGTAAAGTATCATAAAGTAAGTAAATACGAGTATTTCTTTGGGTTAACTGATGAAAGGAACACACTGTAGAATTTTTCAAGATCATTAACTTTAAAGGTTTTAATGCATGAAGTTCATTTTAGTGCTTCAGATGTTCTCAACTTCCGAAATGCATGAATTCATTGGAGAAGTTATTCTAATAGTTCTTTCATGCACTCCAAAACCTCTCCTTCATTCGTAAGCAATAGTCATGAAGGTTTTTGCATTCTTCTGTAAAATACAATAAAGTAAAATTAAAATATGGTTTGTAAGTCAATAAGTTAATATATATATATATATATATATATATATATATGAATAGAAACGACGTAAATAAGGAGCGTCTCTGCACACGGGGAAGAGAAATAACGAATAAATGAAAAATGAGGCGAACCGCCCGGGAATTGAACCCAGGGCCTTCCAATGCAACGAGTCTTTTACTTACCGTAAAATTCGTGTACAAGTCGACGTGGTGTATAAGTCGACCCAAGATTTTGCTTAAGAAATTCGTGTTTCAAGATATATCCTTTGTATAAGTCGATCCCCCACTCCTCCACTAACCAACCAACCATTCTTTCAAAAAATGTGGGATTAGTAATCAAATGGGTGGGATGGAAGATGATTTGTTGTGGAGAGATAGTGATAACGAAGAAGATGCAGTAAACAATTTAAGCGATCCCAATTCAGATTCAGATACATATGGCGACCTTGATCCTAATCCTAACTAAATTTTTAAAGTTTTTTATTGTCTTTTAACCTTTTAACTGTGTTTTTAATAAAGTGTAATTCAATATCTGTATTTGAGCTCATCCTTGATCATGTGCACCACTTTACCTCTCTTGGATTAAGGTTCTGATTTCATACTTGTTGTATAAGTCGACACTAAAATTTAAAGATATTTTTTAAGGCTTTAAACATCGACTTGTACACCGAATTTTACGTATATAGAGGTTCTGAATGTAGTGGGACTAGGCTTGCTTTAAACCCTAGATCCATGTCCCAAAGCTGGATCCTGTCTGCTTTGCAGATAGCTGGTGAGGGAAGCTATATTTATGGGACCTCTTTGCGAGAGACCCGTTGCCCACGTCGGGCTAGCATCATGAAAAAGAAAAACTATGGTATTTGTCATTTACCATTACTTATTCGGACTATAGTGGATTTAATTTTCCCAGAAGAGTTCCTTGTTCCATGCACGGTCTGTGTTTAACATATATATATATATATATATATATATATATATATATATACTTAATAGTCAAACACTTTAGTGACAAACACTATTAAAACAAACACTATTGCCGACATATTAGGGTATTTTTACCTTTTATTAACTTCTCATACGGGGATCCAGGAGAATTCCAAGTAAATTGGCAGAGTTGTCCATAAATACAACAATCAATTTCCTTTGGTTCTTCGCCCATAAAGAATGGTTTCGGACCTTAAAACATTATTAATAATCATTATATTTGCCTTATACAGTAATACATTTATGCTCGCATGAATGGAAATGCTCGTTAAACAAATATATTTTGCATAGAATGTTTAAGAAATAAATTTTAGTCTTGCGCTTGCTAAATCTCAAAAATTATTTCAACCTATAATACGTAAGACAAATTAAAAATTACTTGTTAGTTACATTTGAGTGAAAATAGTTAAAAATGTTAATATTCTTTGTCTTTCTTTATATTTTGAATTAACCGACTGACTGAAATTTTTTAGCTAACCTAAGTACTCAGAAAGGGCTACAATATCCTTCTTCATGATTTCTCTTCTCTCTTGGAAGGTGTGTCTGCCAATTCCCTGAGTATGAAGCATTCGCTTGACCCAGTTCCTTATCAGAGGAAAGAGGAGCCGAAAGTAAAAAGGAAAGATATCACTTAATTCAAACTGTTTTTTCTCTAGGTCTTCCACATATCTCCAGGAAACAAGACCCCTAAAGAAGAAAAAGAGCAATTTTATTAAAAAAAAAAAAAAAAGGAATACACCGCTAACTGTTGTTAAAAATATGAGTAAACATGAAAATGAACTTTTCTAACACAAATTCATTTATTTCTGGGAGAGACGAAAAAAATGTAGACTGAGTTGACAGAAAGGAAATACTTTGATGGAGGTATTTCCTTTCTATCTATCCTTCAATACAGGGTGTACATAAAGTCAGGATCTATTTTTGTGAAGCACTTGGAAATTTTATGGAATTCAATCATAAAATGATAAAGTGGTAACATTTATTAAATAATTAAGAGTAGGATTCGACGTGACGCCCATCAGTATCCCTGCACAGCTCAAATCGTTCCGCAGCATTTCTAAACACATTCTGGAACATTTGCGGGGTTATGTTATCTGCAGCAGTTCGTATACGTGTACGTAAGTTTTCAAGACTCGTAATCTTCGTCTGATATACGTGCGATTTGATAAAGCCCCATGCAAAGAAATCTAAAGGGGTTAAATCTGGTGATCTCGCTGGCCAAGGTCTGTTGCTTCCGCGTCCGATCCAGCGATTTGGAAAACGTCCATTTAGATAATCCTGAACAATTTTGGCATAGTGACAAGGAGCACCATCATGTTGATAGACGACGGTACTAACAATCCTATCCCCGTCGTCTATCAACATGATGGTGCTCCTTGTCACTATGCCAAAATTGTTCAGGATTATCTAAATGGACGTTTTCCAAATCGCTGGATCGGACGCGGAAGCAACAGACCTTGGCCAGCGAGATCACCAGATTTAACCCCTTTAGATTTCTTTGCAGGGGGCTTTATCAAATCGCACGTCTATCAGACGAAGATTACGAGTCTTGAAAACTTACGTACACGTATACGAACTGCTGCAGATAACATAACCCCGCAAATGCTCCAGAATGTGTTTAGAAATGCTGCGGAACGATTTGAGCTGTGCAGGGATACTGCTGGGCGTCACGTCGAATCCTACTCTTAATTATTTAATAAATGTTACCACTTTATCATTTTATGATTGAATTCCATATAATTTCCAAGTGCTTCACAAAAATAGATCCTGACTTTATATACACCCTGTATTTTTTTTTGTGTTTTAGAAACATGAAGTAAGGAAGTATTCTACAATGAGACAAAATTTATGAATGTTTAGTTATTTTCTGTCCATACCTTAATTTCGTGTTCTTGCGTCGTGTTACATGAACAAAATTGAATTTCATAATGTCGTTGTTCGACATTGTGCAAGTATATGGATTTCAGATTTCAAACTACATTTCAGATTTTCAATAAAAATTACTAAACTAACCTAACCAGCCTAATCTAACCAAACATAACCTGATCCTATCTAGTGTAACCTAACCGGGCATAATGTAACGTAACTTAATTTAAACTACCTTTTTAGTATCGACATTATGCATATCAACTTTGTTCCGCTTGCGTCCATATTTATCTTACCAGTAAAGATGTTCCTCAACCATGATTTGCATGCCTTTTGCTACGGCCTTTTGTTCGTCCGTTAGATCTCTACTAAAATCTTTGTTGAAATACTCGGACAAATACTCAATTATCAGTTGAGAATCGGCGTAGTCTTTTCCATTGAATGTTATCCACGGAGTTTTCCCTTTGGGACCCATTGGTTGTTCCAAGTCAATCTATATCAAACATCATATTTATATGAATGTAAGTAAAATATGAGACATCACATAAGTCAATTAATAAGTAATACAAAATTGTTTTCATCTAAAGTCAGCGAACAACTTAGTATTTTCTTTGAAGGTAGTTTCACATCCGTTCATACTCCTCCATATTTTGGAACATTTTTTAAAATTATTTAATTGTTTTCCTTTTTTTAATGCAGCGATTTCATTCAATTTTTCAGAAACATTATTCACGAAGACCGGTACTTTATATAAAGACTTAAGGTACAAATGAAAGAAACAGTTTATACAGTAAATTGTGTAAATAGTCATGCAAGCTACTTTAGTAGCTCTGTAAATATTTTAATTTTAATTAACTGACTTGAAATTAACATTTCTAAGAATTTTATTTTAAATGTAGCTTTTGACTTGGCTAACCTCGATAGGCCCAAGTGAATTCATGTTTTCCAAATGAAAAAATACCTCGTATTTGATCCCACTCATTCTTAAATATGTTTCCAGTTTAACGTTGAAGGGACCAATATTTGAACTAGATCGATGACTGTGAGGAATTGAGTGCAAAAGGACCACATCTTTTCCAATATTATTCCATCTCTGTCTGTTTTACAAAGGAAAATAAATTTATAAAATCTATGCGTTTTAATACGCGTAATATGAAAACAACTTCGGACCCTGTATACCAAATAAACAGGTTATAAATTATACTCAAATTACAACACTTACAAAGTTAAAAATGATAGCGATGGGATGTATATTACCTCTGCGTCCATTTTCTCAAGTACTTTTGAATAATAAATCCTCCGATAACTGTACCAAAAGCACTAATCACTGCCAACGGGTAAGCTTCCCAAGCATAGTAAAATGTTCCTCCAACCATTTTTGACTATACTGTAGTGAAATAGTCTTAATTAGACTTTATCTAAACTAGCTAACCAAATAAGCACAGCAGTAAAATATAATAAACGTTATTTATTAATTTATTAATAAAGATATTAACATCAGAGGCCAGTACACCCGAACACTTATCAACACACTGGAGTGAGCAGTGATAGAATGATATCACACATGACATACCAACATACCAAACGCCACCAGAAGATTTGTACTAACTCATTTTCAAGGTCAACGATAAATGATTTCAATTTGTTACCTTCAGATGGAGTATTTTCATTTTCTTTTACTGAATGGTGATCATAATTTTATTTTTATTATAGTAATAATACCAAAATAAAGTAAATTATCTTATTTTATTTGTATTTTCTATTTATTTATTTATTTACGATATATAAATTATAGTATTTTATATATACAGTATATAATAATAATAATAATAATAAAAATTAATAATAATAATAATGAGTTCATTTGGGGTTTTGTTCCAAGAGAATCTCATTAAAATGATGATAAACAGACGAAAGCTTTTAGCATATTTTAATAATTTACTGCATTTATTTGCAAAAATCTTCCATTCTCAGTGCAAACTTAATTCCAACTAATTATTTATTTTAAGTACATATAAATATAGATGTAGTTCAAATTAATGTAGATTTTTTAATATAAAATTACAATTATTCAATTTAGTGGTGTTACAGTATAATACGGCAATTTTTTTAATTGAAAGGTTAAATGAGGATGATGATGTTTCTTGGGGTGTGTTCTTTATGTAAGTGCAAAGATTCTAAAACATGCAAGTCCTTTAACTGATTGGCATTAATAGTGTCTATAATTTTGAACTATGACGTGTGTAACGGATGACGTTTTCAGAATAAAAGATTTTGATGGTTCTGTAGATTGCAGAGGTAGTGATGATCTTGTAGAAATGTCAACGTATTCGTTTACTCTAAGATGATATTGGCTGCTTGTGCTGTAGTCGCTTGACAGTGAATACAGTTAAAAGTGTATATACTGTAGATACTAAACGAAACCAGGGCATTTGGAAGTTTTCTTTGTGGAATAAGTATGATTTTATGCTGTGATTATTCGTAAATATGAACCAAAAGTTTATTTGTGGATATAGTTTTGTTAGTATTGAAGTTCTTTTTTTTTAATTTTAAGGTTAATATAACCGTAGTGTGGAAAGTTAAAATATTTTATTCCTTATTAACTGCTGGAATGTTGTATGAGAATCAATAAATGTTACTTAATACGCATTTTTAAGCAATCAAGCGATTATTATATCTTAGGAGTTAACACACTTACGCTAATTATCATAGAATTATTAGTTTCTTATCTAGTAGACAATTACTATTATTCGAATTTAAATACTCTTAATTTAGCCTATAATGAATGAATATGATCTTTCCTCCAAGATTCTATCTTGGTTAATTTGCTTCTTCAGGGTTCGCATATGTATTTCCCCCTGTACTAAATAAATATTTACTCTCAAATGACGAGATAGAGCGGAAAGATATCGCTTTGTTAGCGTTGTTTAGCTTTCTCAAAATGATAAAACTGTTGTCCCTTATGTTTTTCCATCATGCAAAAAAGGTTTTTAGGTCTTTCCAATAGTGGTAAGTTTATATACAGTAGTTATCTATTCCTTGGATATGGGACGATTTCAGATTTCTTTTAGATGTAGGATTTTTCTCTGTAGAAATTGCTAATAAAATTTCTAAAACTCTAAAATCTAAATCTTCTAAAATTTCCTAAAATTGCGCTAAAAAGTAATAACAATCCAACATTGTACACCCAAGTACGTAGTATTCCTGAAGGTGAAAACGTCTATCGGTAGGTTTTGACTCCCTAAAGATCCCATCAAGCTTCCCTTCTCTTTCAATAGGATATCATTTGAGAACTCCCAGTGCTCTGAAACCAGACAAGAGCAGCGCCTCCTACTACATTTATTAGCAAAGAGAACATTACTACTTCTACTCTATCTTGATTATCCCTACCTGCAAAATTTTCGCCCTTTCACCTTTCCTTACCTGTAAGGTAAGGAAAGGTGAAAAGGGATGTATTCCTTAAAGGACAAAGGTAATTGATATTTTGGTACAGTGTGAAATTAAGAATTTTGGATTTTGCATTCAAAATATAATAAATGTATATCTGACAATTTCATATTCAAAATACAGTAACAAATATTTTGTATTTTTTTTATGAAAATTAGGCATCGACCGGTGGTTGTATCGGTATCGGTACCGATACCGATGGTTAGTAGCTACCGATACCGATAGTTTTTGTTTCTAAGAATAAAAAAAAACGCTGGAAATATTGTAGCGACTCCTTTCCCAAAAGCAAGCTATCATTGAATATGACGTCGAATGGCCCCTGGAAAATACGTTGACTTCAGCGCAATGGAAGCTTATGGTCAATGGTCAAGCTTATTGACGTGTTTACTGTTTTCAAAACTGCAACGTTCAAAATCAGTGAGGAAAACTCGCTTTTATCAGAAGTTTTACCTACAGTCAAATCTCTGTCAAAAGGAATCTGTGCAGCGTGCTCAGTGAATGATGCTGGTGTCAAGATTCTGAAGAGCCAGCTAGGCGATTCTCTCGAACAGAGATTTCGAGAGCATAATTCAAACGAGAAACTGCTGCTAGCCACAGCAGTTGATCCCCGATTCAAAGGAGCTGGGCTGATAGACGACGACATGCGAGAAAAGGCCAAGGAATTGTTGAGACAAGAGATACGCAGTCACATGGAGGGGGCCCAACGAAAATGTATTGGAGGTGCAATTGCCGTGAAACGCCGCCGAAGTGGTCCGGTTTCTCCATCCAAGAAAATCGGTCTTCGGGAAAACCTTTCCGATTCAGAAGGTAGCGATCTCGACGATCACGTTCGTCCTATCCTAGTTGAAGAACCCCAAACGAGGGATACGGACACGAGGTTCACTGTCCCAGACGCACGAGTGGAAGCAGCCCTGGAGGCCTGGACGTCTATTGGTCGCAACCTCGGATCGCTGGGAATAGGGATTCATTCATTTTCTGGCGAGAACATTCTGCTGATTTCTCGGAGATTGCCAAAGTTGCTGAAAAGTGCATGAGCTGCCCCTCTGGATCAGTTGACTCTGAACAGCTTTTCTCAACGGCTGGAGATGTTATCAATGAAACGAGCCAACATCACCCCAATCAACGTTGAGGAACAAATTATCCTCTCCAAAAATCTGAAGTTCCTCAATTTTGATTATTGAGTGAACTGTTATATTGAGTTACACTTTTTGAATTGCAATTTTTGAATTACATATTTTCATTACATGACTTTTATTTTGTGAATTCCATTTCTTCAAATATATGTTTTGAATTACAGTACATGTGTCGAATTACATTCTTTGAATCCTATTTTGATATTTTGGACAGGTATCGGTATCGGCCGATACTTTGCTCTAACTATCGGTATCGGTACCGATACTTTGGGAATACTATCGGTCGGATTGAAAATGCACAAACCATTGTTTGTTATCTGACATATTTTGTGGACATTCGTGAACAAAATTAAATTTTTGGTGGGTATTTTTAAAAGAAACATCTCTCTTTTATGCCCGACTGTAAAGGATAGATTTGTTAGGGTGTTTATAACTTAGGTGCTTATGATTCATTTTTTATGTGCGTGTCTTTTGATCCAACAGTCATAGGTAAACTTTTATATGTGATCGTCGTACATCATATCCCGTAAAAGTAACAAACATTGCAAATATCTGATGCCTCTTAACTGATCAGAAAAATGGGTTCTGTATGAAATACAAGTCATTTTTAGCGACTCATGATGGTAGCCCATATTGGGCATAAACACAACTTTTGTTTCGAATAAATCTAAGGACATCTGGCAAATTTTTAGTTTGCTGCGTTAGAGTTCATTTAGTGAGGATTCAGGCGTGATGTAGATTCCGGTGGTGCTCTTTTCTGAAAGATTTTTTATATATTTAGAGGTAAGTTATGAGTCTGTTAATTTTTTTAACCATTTATCTTCTTATGATGATGTTAACAGTTGTATTTGTTAAAGACATTATTTTCAAGAATGATAATGTACTACTCACCTTTGTGCCAACATCCGTCAACAATGAGAAGATACAGACCTACTCTGAATAGTTTTTACACTTTATAAATAGCTACTGTACACTGTACAGGACCTACTCTGAATAAATTTTGCAGTTATTTTATAGATACTTTTTAATTTATATGTATACTCTTCTATACTTTATTATAAGTGATGATAAAAATATTTGTTTAGGATGTTTATTTTGTAAATAGGCTTGCTAGGAGAACACAAAAGCATGTGGCTTGACCAATTCCAGAAGAAAGCGATGAAAATGAGCTTAGCAAAAGTGCTGAAGAATTTACACCTGCAGCTTCACTGGGATGGGAACACTACACATTCTCTCTTTCCTATTTTCCAGTGTTGTTTGAATGGTAATTGGGTTTAGTTTTAGGTTTGGTACCAGTTTTTTATCATTTTCCATACGTAGCTTATGGTGTACCTCTCTCCTTCTTTCCAGGGAGTACAGATTTAGTTTACGTAGTCTTTCCCAGTAGTTGAGTTCTTTGCAGCCATCAGTCTTGGCTGTAAAATGTCTCTGCATTTCTTCTAGTTTATTAATTGCTTCCTTTTTATATGAGGACTTTAAAACTGAGCAGTAGTCAAGTTTTGGTATGATCAGTGTTCTCAGCAGGGGAATCATTACTGTCTTGTCCCTCCTTTTGAACGTTCTTAGTACCTGTCCCGCGACTCCTTTTGCTTTGTTTATTGCTATCTGATTTTGTGTCTCGAATTTGGCATCATCGGTCATTATTACCCCCAAGTCGATCGCTTTCGTGCTTCTCTGAATTTCCTGTCTATCTGGAGCATAATATGTAGTCTGTTTAAGTTCTTCTTTTCTATCATATCTCAAGAGCTGAAATTTCTCGGTGTTAAATGACATGTTGTTGTATTCTGACCATTTGTATATTTTGTTTGTGTCCCTCTGCAAGGCCTCACTTCATTTACATCGCTGATTTTTCTGCTGAGCTTTGTATCGTCTGCAGAGGAAGTTACTATACTGTTGCTGTTTACTCCGCTGTCTATGTCTGTTAGCACGATAATAAACAGGAGTGGGCCAGTACTGTCCCTCATGGTACTGATCTGCGTACTTCCGATTCTGATGATGATGTACCTTGAATTTTGACGACCTGTAGATGTTCTCTGAGGAAGTTGTAGATCCATTTTCCCACTTTGACTTATTCCCATATATTTCATTTTATGTGCTATTATACCATGATCACATTTGTCGAAAGCTTTAGGAAAATCTATGTATATGACATCGTAGTTGTCATTGCCTTCCAGTGCATCTACGATATTGTTGTAGTGTTCTATTAGTTGTGATAGGCATGATCTATCTACCTGATTGGAATCCGTGCTGATTTTCGTTGAATCTTTCCAGTGTCTCCAAGAAATCATAAATTTTCTCTCCAGCTATTCTTTCAAATACTTTGGTGAGGTGGGATATCAGTTACACTGGTCTATAGTTCTTTGTTTGAGATCTGTCCCCTCCTTTATATATAGGGACAATGTTTGCTCTTTTCAAGATGCTCGGTATTTCCTCAGTGTCTAGGAATCTACTCAATATCCAGTATAAAGGTGTAGCTATTTCATTTTTACAGTTTTTAATCAATAATGCGTTCCAATTGTCCGAACCTGCAGCTGAATGTGGTTTCATTTGTCCTATAGCTCTCGTTACATCTTCTGGGGTAAAATCAAAGTCTGTTATACACTCTCCTTGCAATTTCTCTTCAAAGAATGCAGCTATGTCAGGTATCGCTTTGTCACTTTTTGGGGTACTGAAAACTGATTCATACTGGGCTCTCAATGTTTCAGTATTTCTTTTGGATCGTTGGTTAGTTCATTATTTCTCTTCCTTAAGGGCCCAATAGCGGCGCGCGTTTTTGTTTTCCTTTTCACATAGCTATAGAAGTATTTTGGATTTTCCTTTATTGCTTCTACCGCCTTTTCCTCTTCCCTCTCTGTATGTTCCTTAATCAGGGCTTGTATTTCCCTATCGATACCCTCCCGTTTTTCTTGTATTACTTCCTTTCGGAGCATATTTTTCTAAAGTTCTCAGCGTTTTTTCTTCCAAGATTGTTAGCATTTCTTCAGTTGTTTTATTCTTTAAAACTGTTCTCCACTCTGTTTGGGCCATGTGCGATCTGATTACATCCCAATTTATAGTCTTGGAGTTTAAGTTAAAGGCCTCAAATTTGCTTCTTTCCTCATTATGTGTATTGTCTTTTAATGTTGTCGTCATATTTGTTGATATCTCGATCAAGTTGTGGTCTGAGATAATGGTTGGGGTTATTTTTATATCAGCAATCAAGTTTGTGGTATTCGTGAATGCCAGATCCAGGCAGTTATTTTTTCTGATATTTTCTGTTATCTCCTGTGTCAGCATAAACTCATTTGTGAGAGCCATCAACATTTTTGCTTGCTCCTGGTCTTCTCTCTATAGGCTATATATATATATATCCATCTTTTTGTATTTTATAAATGGGAAGTTAAAGTCTCCGCAAATCATTATATTGGGGGATGGAGGATTTATGGCCTTTATTAGCCTTCTGATGTCATCAATGGCCTCCGAGAATTTTTCGGTTGGGATGCTTGGAAGTCTATAGATGACTATCAGTATTGTATCACGTTTAGTTTTTCTATTTTCACTGCTAGGAGTTCCACAAAGCTGTTTGATTTACTTATTATCGTCTCTGTCATATGACCTTCCTGTACATATATAGCACAGCCACCTTTACCTCTCGTTGTTCTATCCGCTCTTCGTAAGTTGAAGCCCTCTATATTTATTTCTTCACGGGCGCCGGAAGCAATTTGATATTGGAGGGGCAATCTCAGTAAGGGGCGTTTTTTCAATATAAAGTTTTAAGTTTTATCATCCATATGCACCTATGTAGTAAAGAAAATGAAAGCAGATGAAATAAACCATCGACATACTTTTATTTACATGTACTGTAACATAAGAATAAGATTACTTCAAAATAGTAAATGCGTTGCGCCGTTTTGAGTCACCTCGGGTGACGAATTCATTGACGAGTTTCCGAAGGTTTAAATTGTCTAGTCGCTCTTGGTAAAGATTCAGCATAGTCACTGAGTTGAGCCGACGTTGGGTCATTGTGCTGCGAAGGTAGGTTTTCAAACGCCGTAGCCTACTAAAGGCACGCTCAGGGATAGCCGTTGTCGCAGGGTGAACAAGATAAAGCCGACAGAGCTGAATCACTTGTGGAATCATGGGCTTCACTGACGATTCTCCAATACGCTCAATTATCTCCTTGCAGGTCATGCTTCCATCAGATGCAGAACGAAGATTTCTTAGGCCCTTCAGTTGTGCCGCAAGTCGATCTACATCGAGGTCATCTTGAAAGTGGTTCTTGAGGAGAGTTAGATTGACCTCGTTCAGGTTTTTCTCATTCCATGCGTCGTGTAGAAGAGATTCAGTTGCTAGTAGAGAAGGCAGACCCTTGAAAGTAATGCGCTCTTTCAAACCTTGGATCACATTGTCCAGAGCCAGGAGCGGCTCGCAGGTAGGCACTGTGGAACTGCAGCACCCCCATGATCTTATGATCTTTATATTTAAATATTTAAAATAGCCTCTCTGATTGTGTTTTTTCAATGAACTTTGAGTTTTTAAATCAGATTATATCCTTTTTTCCTTAAACTATTTCAATGCCGAACGAATGAATCACGAAAGTAGCTTCAGCTTCCCGTGGAACTGCGTACTTAACAGTTCCAGATTTTGTTCGAAACGCTTGAAACCTCGGTGGCGGACGTACGAAGAGCGAGTCAGAATTGCGGGTTTAAGAGGATCCAAAGCACTCTGGACAGAGCAGTGCCGATTTGTTTGTTTGACGTGGTAGTTGTGTTGCTGTATCGTTTGCTAATTCGAAATTTAATTTCCGAATTGCATTTATCAATGATTCGTTATCATTTATTTTTTGTCGTGAGATTGAAGTTAATTATATAATAATTGGATTATTTACAATATATAGCTTTCATTTCTTAGAATATTTTTTTCGCAAGTGACTTTTTGTTTTTTGAAATTTTAACTAGGCGCCTATTCTATTATAATGGCTGCGCTAGCCCCAGAAGTGAGTCGGGTGACAGTGAGCAAAATTCAGTCTCGTAATTTTTCACAGTTATCTCTTTAAGAAAAAATAGCTATTAAAACTGAAGGACGCCCTACACCAGAAATTCAAATCTCTCAGCCCGGAATAAGTAACAATAAGAAATATATTCGTAGTTTTAATTCAGAATGGTACCAAAGAAAAAGTTGGCTTTGTGGTTGTAAAGTTAAAAATGCATTATTTTGTTTCCCGTGTCTACTACTCGGTGGTGACTTGACGTGGACAAAAAGTGGTTTTACAAATATAAACAAAATGAAAGAAAAACTGAAAAGCATGAGCTCAGAAAAATCCTTTTGACCATCCCCATGACTACATCCGAGGCCGAACGCTGCCATTCAACATTAAAAAGAATAAAGACGTTCTTAAGGAGCACTATGAATCAGGAAAGACTAAATGCTCTTGCAATGATTTCAATAGAGAAAAATTTGATCAACAGTACACAGAATTTCAATGAAAAAGTAATAGACCTTTTCGCTTAGAATAAAAACAGAAGAATGGAATTTGTTTATAAATAAAATTTTTGGCAAATTCGAAATTACCCGTTAAGTGTAAGTACCCTATAATTGATTTTATGATACTATTTTACTTATTTTTATGACTGAGCAGTGAGTAGTTATCTATTTATCTATTCGACTTTCTCTCTCTCTCTCATATGATATATATATATATATATATATATATATATATATATATATATATATATATATATATAATCGACACAATTGTTCTCTCATGTCTTCAGGATTTTCAAACTTGTGTCTCTCGCTCTGCTGTAGTCTCCTTGGTGCTCGCGGTTGTGTGGGTAATGTTGGAGGTTCAACATCATTGGCATCTGCTGCTACGCAAGTTTTCATCCACATTGTTCGAAACTGATTTTCTTGCCGCATGAGTTCCAACTCGGCAACTGCATGTTTTGTCAAAACGACACCTTCTCCAGCGGACAAGTCTTTTGCTTGCAAAGCCCGACAAAGACGCTCAGTTACTTCAAAAATTGCTAAAGACATTGCCAAACATATGTGGTAGTCAAACTTGTACGTTGCCTCGCTAAATCCGTGTGCACGGGCAGTGGCGGTCCTAGCTTACATGACGCCCTGGGCGAACCTCACCTTCAGCGCCCCCCCCCCCCCCTGTTCGCCAACACACACACATTCGAATCCCCCCAAAATAAAGGACAGACATAACTCTTTCACAAAATAACTTTTTATTGGACTAATTGTTGGAACTTCAGAACCAAAACAAAGACTCAAATTTCTGAATTTTACAAATCCTTCATCGCGTAAATAGAATAACTCACTTAAGAGAATGTAATTATGATACTATGAACAGGAAAAATACAAATTAAATTGCACAACTGCCATAAATAAACTAGAGAATCAAATTTCTAAATTGTACAAATGCTCTATCACATAAATAGAATAAGACACTTAAGAGAGGGTAATTATTATGCTACACTTTGAACAAGAAACAAAATAAATTGCACCACAGCACAACTGCCATCTAAAGCCTGACTCTTCTTACCTTCCTTGATGCAAAGTCATGAATTAAATCATCATATGAAATCTGCTCAGCAATTGTATGATTTATACTGATGATGGCCAGACCGGTAAGGCGTTCCTGTGACATAGTTGACCTCAGGTAGGATTTGATGAGCTTCAGCTTTGAAAAGCTCCTCTCTGCTTCAGCAACAGTGACTGGAAGAGTAAGACCAATTCTGAGAGCAGTCCACAAATTTGGATATATTTCAGAGAGCTCCCTTTCATGGATAAATGTCAGCAGTTCAAGCAAGGATATGGTCTTTGATGGCAAGTCAGGCAAGTTCTTCAGCTCCTGTGCAAGCTCTCTGCCATCCAAGTCAGATTGTCCCTTAAAGTGTAGTGTAGTACTAAGGTTCACACATTGTTCTGTCAGCTCCTCAAATGTGAGATTTTGGAAATGTGTCAGCACTCCAAACTTCTCTCCCACAATTTCCAACGTGGAAATCTTTCCTGAATGGCTGATGTTGCAGCATCAACCACTGCATTGAAAAATGTCACCTCCAGCTTCTTCAAAGCATCAATCAAGGGCTCATCAGATGCTTCATAGGAGAAGTGCCGCTTTGTGGACCTCAGCCGTTTTTGTTTTAACACAGCCTCCACATTCATTTGTTCACAGATATCTGTGGCTGCCATTTGTGCAGCCACAAAACCTGTTGCCCTGTAATTGCGGAGACCTCTCTCTGTTTTTTTTAGGAGATTTACTGCAACATCAACGTGCATGCTAGGAGACTGCATCTGCTTGCTCACATGCTGAATTTGGCACAACAGGTCATGCCACACCACTGAACAAATGGCGAAGCGGTATGACCCAACCTCCTCTGACAGAGATTGAGCCTCGACCTTTATTACAGAGTCTTTGGTGTGGTCCCTCACCTCGATCAGTGCATCTCTCACTGCAGCTGCCTGATATCTCAGGGGCTCCACACTCTTGATCTTGCTTTCCCACCTTGTATCAGACCACATCTTCAATGTGATGTTCACATGTTTTTTCAAAATGGCCCATCGTTGTGTGGAGGCTGAAAACAAGTTGTAAAGCTTCTGCAAGATGCCAAAGTAACTTGTGGCATCAATAGATCCCTTAGCAGCATCGGCCACAAGCAAATTCAGAGAATGAGCCCCACATGGAACAAACAGAGCTCTGGGATTAATTTCTAGGAGCCTGGATGAACACCCTTGTTTTTTTCCCCTCATGTTGGCCCGTTGTCGTATGATTGTCCTCTACAGTCCATGAAAGGAACTTTTAGCTCCTCCAGTCTCTTCAGAATCAGAGATGCCAAATGTTGACCAGTGGACTCCTCTGCCTCCAAAAACCCATGAAATGTTCCTTATATGGGGCTTCCCCTCCAGTGACACAACCCGAATCACAACTGACAATGTTCAGTGTGGCTGATATCTGGAGTGCAATCTAGAATTATTGAAAAAAACTTTGATTGTTTGATGTCGCTCACCATTGCTGAAATGGTCTTGCTGCTCGACAAATCAATGAGTTCGTCTTGTATGTGGTGGCCGAGGTAGCTGGTGTGACTGGATGGTCCCTTTTTGGACACGGTTAATGTGCTCTTACATATAGGATCAAATTGTGCCATCAGTTCAACTTCTTTCAGAAAATGCCATTTGATGGTGAGAACAATTTTTCTGTATGTCCCCTTAGTGCCAAATTCCTAACTGCCAGAGAATGCACAATAGCAGTGAGACGTGTCAGCACCGCTCTCCATCTCAACTTCTCAGCCTCCAGAAGTGCCATCTCCTGCTTGTCAATGGTCTCCCCCTTTCTCATCCTCACTGCCAGTTCTTTCCAGATTTTCATAGAATTTAGGTGTTCTGAACTGTTGTCATGTGATGTGAGCAATGAGCTTGCATGCTTCCAGTCCGAGAGTCCCAAACTTGTTAAATTTATTTCCTCTTGGAAAATAATGTACAACAGAAACAGAGAAAAGGCTGTTGTTTTTAAGGAATAGACCAACCAACTTCTGGTTATATTTTCCCCACTAACCAATGACTTCCTGAAGTATTGATGGTGGAAACTTCTTCCGTCACTGTCGTTTCTAGGGAATACAAAGTCAGATGGTACTTGACTTGGTCCCCTGGAAACCAGTTGTGTCCGAATTCTCTCAGTCAGAACTGAAGGCCAGTTAGCAGGGTCGGTGGACAGAGACTCATCCTCAGGAGGCGATTCTGCTCCAGGCATTTCTAATAGAAAGAACAAGAGCATTACTCATTAGTATACACACCTAAGTTAGATAACACATTATTCACAGCACTTTGTTATGGTGGTGAAACACCACACATACCCAGTAACCCAGACCCAGTGATAATAACATTATAATTTATAACTGTTTGCAAAATGCTTTGCAGGGATGCACACACATACACATACACACACACGCATACACTCACAGACATATGTGCACACAAACTCACCTGAAGAGTCCTGCCGGGGAGAAGTAGAAGCAAATGGGTCTTCATCCTCAGGATCAGACTGCATTTGTGGAGACATATGTGAGGCTGAGGAGGTAGATGGCTCCTCAGCCTCAATAATGGCAGAAGTAGACGGCTTCTCATCCTGGCTAGTGGCAGAGGGTGTTCCAAAATATTTCAAAAGTGCCCCTGCAAATAGTAAAATAGAACAAACAGACCAATGCATGAATAGGCTAGTACAATTAATTTAACATGTTATTAAGCACAATTTATTAAACTTTTAGAATAGGAAACAAATGAATAATACAACCTCCTTGGTTAATGGCTAATTATATACATAATAGTACACTTCAAATGACTCAGAAAGCTATATCACAAATAGCAGTGAAGAGTAGATGACATAGCTCTATACCTTTATCTTTTGCTCGTTTCTCCTTCTTCTTCCTCCTCTTTTTCTAAACTGAGCACCTGATAGCTTTGACTCTTCTATCCATTTGCGGTTATTTGACAGACCTTAGTGGCTTAGTGTGAAGAGTCGTTCTGTAATAAATAATATACATTTCACTATTTAACCAAACCCAGAAAAATAACATTACATATGTTAAAGTATGGGCCTTATTCCAATAATATTAATCTGGAAGCATTTGCATGTTTAGGTCTTTATGGGAAGGTTTATGGAAAATGCAATAGATGGTTTTTTATTAATAAAAATATATTTATTGATCTTTTATTATTTATTTTATTTTATTTTTATTTTTATTTTTTTCTTTATTTATTTATTCTTATTTTTATTTTTATTTATTTTGCAGGCGCTCATGCCGCCCCTCCACAAATGCCGCCCTGTGCGGCTGCCCATATTGCCCATATGAGGAACCGCCACTGTGCACGGGGCTGTGTCTCTAGAATGACCATCCTCTTCAATCATGGACAATGCCTCTCGAATAACATTGTTCTGAATGAAGAGTCCTTGCAGAGCCTTGAATCGGACAGTGAATCTCGTCGGACAAAGTGGACGTACATGTGTTTGAGGGCATTGAAGTGAAATGGCTGCTTCTTTGACAATTGCACAGCGTTTTGGGGAATCTCGAATGAACACAATAACATCTTGAGCCAAATTCAAGAAGTTTCGCAGTTGTGGTACTTGTTTCATCATGTCCTGTGATGCGAGATGAACACAATGCATGTAGCAATGGCTTGTACAAATTCGAGGTTCCTCATGCTCCAGTTTCTTGGCCACTCCAGCAGTGGTGTAGTGCTGTGGGAACGCGTGGGAACGGCGTTCCCTTACTTTTTTTGGTAGACGGAACGGCGTTCCCTCACTATTTCAAATAAATCCGAACTTACAAATCTCTAACGTCATGAAATTTTAATTCCCACCCCTAGAAAAATATGAGAAAGAATCATTAACTGTTTCATTTCTTTTAGCTTCGACTGGGGCAATGCTAGCCTATAAAGATCTGGTGAAACAGTCACCACGGCGTACCAGTTGTTAACTTTTTTTTAATCATTCCAGTTGTTAGCTATTTTTATTGATTGTACTGGATGTCATATATCTAATGACACTGGAAATACTGCATCTTCAACCTTGGAATATATCCTAATATCCAGTGCATATGACCTCAAAATATCCCTGAAATTGGTCAGATTTCAAAAGATTTCCCGGAGGGCTTACAGTGCCCCCGGACCCCCAGCTGTATGGGCTCGCCGCGCTCGCCATTGTCCCCCCCCGCATCTGAGTAACACTTTCAAAATGCGTTCCCTCACTTCTTTATTTAGCACTACACCACTGCACTCCAGCCCGTTGACCTTGAAATGTTGAGGCACCATCGAAGCAAGAGCCACGGCAATTCTTCAAGCTAATGCCGTATCTAAGAAGAATATTAGTGATGACCTTGAAGATAGTTTCTGCATCGCATTTATCCAATGCATGTAACCCAAGAAGGTGTTCATCGATTTTCAAATTTTCATCAACGATACGCACACACAAAGCCAGCTGTTCAGTTCTTGAGATATCAGACGTTGCATCGGCAAGTATGGAATATGCTTGATTGCTGACATCATTTGAGATGCTCCTCATTACTGCCAAGGCCATAAGTTCTATGATGATTTCTTCCTGAATTTGATGCGAAGTGAACGATTGCTTTCTTTGTAGCCACTTCTTCAGACTGTCATCATTTTCGGAGCGCAAAAGCAGAAGTTGGTGAAAGTTGCTGTTGTCATCCAGATGACCACGAGTTGCCAGTCCTTGCTGTACCAAATATTTCAATGTTGAAAAGATGGTCAACATGTTCTTCGTATTCTCCTCTCTTGTTTTTTGGAAATCAGTCTTCAGCTGTGCAGACACATTTTCGCCTTGCCATATTGATTCCATTCTGTAGAGCATGAATGAATGACAGCCACTACTTTCATGATTGTCAAATGCTGATATAGCCTCCTTGTAATTGCTGAATCCTTTAGTCACAAACGCTTCGTCTGGTTTAGATGGAAAAGTCAGTCCATGCTCATGACCTTGTCGGCACACATGACAGAACACAGCACCATTTCCATTATTTGCAAAGACGTCAAATTCCAGCTAGCTGTAAGATTTGTACCATTTAGACAGAAACTTCCTTCCATTCTTGTCCGGCTTGAAGGTCACATTGAAAGGTTGAAGTGGATATCTACGAATAGTGGGTGGAGGAGTCACAGAAGAGGGCGCCACTGCCACAGATGGAGGAGTCACAGAAGAGGGCGCCAGTGCCACAGACGGAGGAGTCACAGAAGAGGGCGCCACTGCCACAGACGGAAGAGTCACAGAACTTGTGACAGAAGAGGGCGCCAATGCCACAGACGGAGGAGTCACAGAACTTGTGACAGAAGAGGGCGCCAGTGCCAGAGACGGAGTCACATAAGAGGGCGCCACTACCACAGACGGAGGAGTCACAGAACTTGTGACAGAAGAGGGCGCCAGTGCCAGAGACGGAGGAGTCACAGAAGAGGGTGTCACAGGTTGAGGAGGCATCACTGGTTGCATGAAATCCCGTATACTTCGACATTCTTTGGCACTTTTTTCAAGATCTTTCTTTCTCTTCAACTTCCGACATTCAGCACCAGATGCACGGCGTTTCATCTGAAAAACAATACAATTTATCTATAAAAACAATACAATTCCCACGTCTCATGGGGGGCGTATGTATGGTGTAGGGGCGTACACCTTACCCTTAACAACTTTTGGGGGGCAAGCGCACACCCTGCCCCCCCACTTCCGGCGCCCTTGTATCTCTTTCTTATCAATACAATGTTCGCAGTTTTCACAATTTCCTTGGCAATCCTTAAGATGAGTTTCTGTAAGGCATGCGATGTCCGCCCTTGTTTCGTCCATAAATCCTTTCAGGTACGAAACTTTATTGAGTGATTGGTTTGGTCTTATTCCTTGAATATTAGCCAGGACAGTAGTTTTGGTCTTTGTTTTTCGTTTCCCCTTGTGCATTTTAAGTTCGTTTTCCTTCGATATCGCTTGTTTCGTTGCCCTATGATCCTCCGAGAGAGATCCGTTTCCGCCTGTTAGAAAATCTAGAAGAGGAAGAACCATTGTTGTCCCAAGGCGATATGATGACTAAGCTGATTGATGCAGCATTGCTTGTATATATTAAGTTAAGGTGTATATATATCCATCTCATAATTGTAAGGTTAGTGAAAAATTCACTTAATTTAGAGCTAGCATTTTTGGGCTCTTGTGGCATCATTGTTTGGGCACTCTTGTTGTGGCATCATTTTTTGGGGCGCTGCGCGTCTTTTCTACTCGTTTGTGGAATGTCGTACTTACAGGGTGTGGTCTTATAGAGAGCTCTCTTGCAATACAGTTTGGTTGTTTAGATACAAGATTGTTGCATCGTGCAATAGTGCAGGTTGTGTTGTTGTTGCAAGGTTTACAAGGTTTAGAAAGAAGACCATAAATAGTGCCCCTTTTGTTTTTTATTTTAAATTCATGCAACTGAGGCCTAAGGTAGGCCCACATCAAGTCAGCAACCCTGAGGTAGGACCTAATAGGACCTCCAAGTCCGTAAGTTTTTAATTCTAGCTTAACTTGGGCTGTAGGTTGAACTGGCCCTTCAGAGCTTAGAGCTTGGCCGTTCACGACTCAGCTGGGATTTTGAACCCCAAAAAAAATAAAAAATAAAAAAATAATAACACCGCCTACCTGTTCTGGTAGCTTCTTGCCCGGAAGCGGTTTGGCTCGAGGGTTTCCAACTGTGTCAACTGCATGCGTTGGATGATATTTAGCAGCCGTATCGTGTCTGCGATGTTGAAAAAAAATTTTTTGTTCGCTTATTGTGTTCCTATTGTTATTCCTATTGTTATTGTTATTCCTATTGTCATTTAAAATTTGTCCTTTGTTCTTTGAGTCCGTCGGGAGATGTTGATAGTAGCATTTTTTCCCGTATTTGCAGGTTCCATATTTTGCGTAAGGCCTGCAGATGTACGGGTGGTAGAATTTGCATCTGTCTCCAAATTTACAATTACCATTATTATAGAAGAAATTGCATATTGGGGGATGTTCATATATACAGTGTCCTCTTTTAAATCTGCACTTATCTTTTATATAATATCTGCATATAATTCCTTCCCCATATTTACTCGTGGCCTTTGTTTTTTGCTCCTTACTGGGGGACAGTTTCATTCCGTTTTCTTGATTGCCCTCTTGTATTTTGCTATTTGTGCTATTTGTGTTTATGTCCTTCGTTGCCCTTATATATATATATATATATATATACAAAGGTGGGCACCCGGGCCTCAAAAAAAGGACCGACGGTCCCGGTCCTTGCCTCAAACTGGACCGACGGTCCCGGTCCCGGTCCTTTCTGAAGATAGGACCTAGGAACGACTCGGTCCTCGGTCCTTATATATAATATAAGTGAAAAATTTGATTAAAATTAAAAATTGCCGGGATTGCCGGGTTCAGTTCTTCCGCTAGGAGCTCCAGTTGCTTGACTTGAAGTTGAAGCACTAACATCAGCAGATTCTTCGTCTCCTCCAGGTGTTGAAACAAGTTTCAGTTCAGTCTCAGTCTCTTTCTGAGTCTTCTGGAGGAAACGATCCATCTTCTTTAGAACTTCAAATAATCACTAAACACACTAAAATCACTAAAAAAGACCGTCCGGACCGGACCGTCCGGAATTGCTTAAAAATGGACCGTCGCTCCTCATTTCGGTCCTCACTGAGAGAAGGACCGACTTTCCCGCTCACGGTCCTTAAAAAGGACCGAGTTCCTGGAGTTCGGTCCTTTTGGAACTCGGTCCTGCCCACCTTTGTATATATATATATTTCATTTCAGTTGAGGAAGAAGCTACTCCAATAGAACAAGAAGGTTCTACAAGGCCCATCTTGTGGAAAACAATCAAGCCAGGCACCTCAGCTCGTAAAATACCACAGTTTCAAGGAGATATTCAACCGAGCTCGTATATTCAGACTCCCCTTCAGTATTTTAGATATTTTTTTGATGACGATATATTAGATCATATAGTTGAACAGTCTAATCTATATTCAGTTCAAGTAAATCCTGATAGCCCTCTAAAACTCACAAGGCAGGAACTTGAGCAATTTTTAGGGACGGTCATTTACATGTCAGTCATACATCTACCAAGGTCACGAATGTATTGGCATTCTTCTACCAAAATTCCTCAAATCACTGAGTGTTTTTCTAGAGAAAGATGGGAAAAAATTAAAAGATTTTTACACTTCAATGATAACACCAATATGCCAGAACCTAATGATAGGAGTAAGGATAGGTTTTTCAAAATCAGACCACTAACAGATTTACTCTTGTCAAAATTCCAAAACATTCTAAAACAGCAAATGTTTTGTGTAGATGAGCAAATTGTGCCCTTCAAAGGACGTTCATCCTTGAAGCAATAAACCGAACAAGTGGGGATATAAGATCTTTGTCCTCTGTGATTGCACTGGACTTGTATACAATTTTGAAATTTACGCTGGAAAGATTGAACCGTTACATAATTCTCTCGATTTAGGTGCTAGCTCAAACATTGTAATGAGACTGGTAGATATTATCCCGAGTAACAAATCCCATTGTCTTTTCTCTGACAACTGGTTTACTACTCTAAAACTTTTCCCAGTATTATTTGACAAAGGAATATTTGCTCTTGGAACTGTAAGATCGAACAGACTAGAAAACTGTAGAATGATCAGTGATGGTGAGTTGAAAAAGCGAGGTCGAGGGTTTTACGAAGCGGCAACAATTCAAGGAGCTGATATTCGGGTATTGAAGTGAACTGAAGTGGTTAGACAACAAGAGTGTGACTCTTGCAAGCACATTTGCAAGTGGTCATGTCATCAGCAATGTTCGTAGATATGACAGAAAAAAGAAGGAATATGTAGAGGTGTCATGTCCACAGATGGTCACAATGTGTATAATAAGTATATGGGGGGAGTAGACTTTCTTGATGCCTTCATTTCATATTACCTTATTCAAATAAGGTCGAAGTTTTACCACAGATTATTCTTCCACTTTATTGATATGGTTATTGTGAATTCTTGATTACTTTACTGTAGAGAGTGTAAATCCCTAGAAGTCCCAATAAAAAAACAAAGTGATCTTTTGGAATTCAGATCTCGGTTAGTAGAAGGCTTATACAAGGAAGGGAAGAGTCTCGTTACACCAAAACATGGGTGTCCGAGTGCAGACTCAGTAGAGTCACAATTCGAAGAAAAACGAAAGGGACCGTGTAAGCCTATACCAAATGCAGATGGAATAGGTCATTGGCCTATTGTCTCTGATAGTCAGAGGTGTAAAGATCCAGGTTGTGACAGAAAAAGTGTAATTGCATGTAAAAAATGTGAGGTACACCTTTGCCTAAATTTGAATGGTAATTGTTTTCATGAATTCCATGTACAATAAAAGATAATTTGCAATATATTTGTAGATTTTTTTCCATTATTACGGTCTCTGAAAAAAGAGAAAATATAATAAGTCTGAATTCAAGTTTTCTCATTTTGGACGGTTGTATCAAATTTGGCACACATCTACAAGTTGTCAATTAGTTGAATTATTTTGTATTTATGCATCACTTTTCGTTTTTATAGGTCAAATAAAAGAAAACCTTTGTAATATTTATTTTTTAAAACCTTTTCTTTCTAATTTCGACGTTAAGAGGATATATATATATATATATATATATATATATATATATATATATATATATATAATTCAAGGTGTATCATCATCAGAATTAGAAGTACGCAGCTCAGTACCATAAGGTACAGTGTTGGCCCCACTCCTGTTCATTGTCATGCTAACAGAAATAGACAGTGGAATAAACAGCAACAGTATAGTAACATCATTTGCGGACGATACAAAGATCAGCAGAAAAATCAGCGATGCAAACGAAGTAGAGGCCTAGCAGAGAGAGACAAACAAAATATACAAATGGTCAGGAAACAACAATATGACATTTAACACCGAGAAATTTCAGCTCTTAAGATATGGTAGAAATGAGGAACTTAGACTGCATATTATGCTCCAGATAGACAGGAAATTCAGGGAAGCACGAAAGCGATCGACTTTGGGGGTAATAATGACCGATGATGCCAAATTCGAGACACAAAATCAGATAGCAATAAACAAAGCAAAAGGAGTCGTGGGACAGGTACTAAGAACGTTCAAAAGGAGGGACAAGACAGTAATGATTCCCCTGCTAAGAACACTGATCATACCAAAACTTGACTACTGCTCAGTTTTGACGTCCCTATATAAAAATAACAATTAATAAACTAGAAGAAATGCAGAGACATTTTACAGCCAAGATTGATGGCTGCAAAGAACTCAACTACTGGGAAAGACTACGTAAACTAAATCTGTACTCCCTCGAAAGAAGAAGAGAGAGGTACAGTATACCATAATCTACATATGGAAAATGATCAAAAAACTGGTACCAAACCTAAAACTAAACCCAATTATCATCCAAACCACCCTGGAAAATAGGAAAGGCAGACAAGGCCCGACAAGGGACTTCCTCAACTCTGAAGGAAAATAGCTTGGTTGTCAGGGGGCCAAAAATTTTCACTCAGCTTCCAAAGGACCTCAGAAACATTACAGGGGTCAAAGTTGAAGTCTTCAAGAGAAGACTAGATGCCTGGCTCAGGACAGTACCAGATGAGCCGGGTGTACCTGGCTATGTACCAATGTACGGTGGAGAGCGCAAGAGAGCAACTCGCTCCTCCACCAAACCAGGACGAGGCGGAGCCACCAGCTTGACCTTCGTGTAAAGAAAGACTGACGCACGGGACCCAAACAAGGTTAACATATATATATATATATATATATATATGAAAATTATATCACGAAAGTAACACGTGAATAATATTTATGATGAATAAAACCACGAAGGAAAGGAAACACAAAATGGTGCTCAAGCGCTTTCGTCTAATTACATCCTCAGGAACACTGAAGTACATAGTTACAGCCGAGATAGGTTACAGAAAAAAAATATATATATACTGTATATATATATATTTTTTTTTTCTGTAACCTATACGGGTGGGCCTTTTAACTCTGACGGTTTTAATATCCTTACAACTTTTTTGTTTTTTAACCGAATCAAATAAAATTTATACACAACATAGGTACATACATAAAGTTTTTTTGGATATAAATTTAATTACTTTTATAAACTTACAAGGTTAGTTATAAACTTCAATGTGATTTCCACCATTTTCGATCAGTATAGACAGCCTTGCTCTGTATTCCAAAGCCACCTTTTGTCGCATTTCGATCGTAATTTCACCAAAAGCTGCTTGAATTCTCTGTTTCAGTTCATGAATGTCGGTTGGTCTTGTCGCGTAGACTTTCGACTTAATAAACCCCCATAAAAAAAAGTCGCAAGGGGTGAGATCGGGAGAGCTTAGAGCTTAGACTAGCAATTACACAATAACTTTGGCTTATTTTATACGACATTTCGTTATAAAGCATTTGTTTTCGTATACGTCAAAAGGTTTTTCTTCGCCATTTCGTCAATTCTGCAGATAGATAAAGGCAGCCCAATAAAAAAAACTTTATATATGTACATATGTTGTGTATAAACTTTATTTGATTTGGTTAAAAAACAAAAAGTTATAAGAATATTAAAACCGTCAGAGTTAAAAGGCCCACCCTATAGGCTGTAACTCTTTATGTACTTCAGTGTTCCTGAGGATGGAATTAGACGAAAGCGCTTGAGCACCATTCTGTGTTTCCTTTCCTTCGTGGTTTTATTCATCATATATATATATATATATATATATATATATATATATATAGTGTGTGTGTGTGTGTGTGTGTGTGTGTGTGTGTTACGGCTTTTTGCAAAAGGGTTAAGTAGTGATATTTTTGTTGAACAACGAAAATATCACGACAACCAAACCAATCGTCAAGGGCGGACAGTTTACCTAACCGAGCATTCAATTAACCTTGATACTCGGCATGGGCGGATCTAGACATTTCAGTAAGGGGGAGTGGATCCCAAGAAAAAAGGGCACCCCTTAAAATAAAAATGGGCACAGATACTAAAAATTGTTTCTTAAAACAGACCATCAATGAGCGAGTGTAAAATCAATTGTATTGTTTTATTAGATCAGTCTCATTCAAATATGATACAAAATAAAAATCTAATTTGGGTACAACAATTATCTCAGAAATTTTTTCAAGCAATTACAAATGTCTTGCCAATTAAAAGAACTATCCAGTCCCGTAGCCAGGACTTCCCAAAGGGGGGGGGATCGAAATTGTAGAAAGGCGGACCTTTTGGTGCAACGACTTAGTCACTGCGGAGGGGGTTTAGAGTAGTTTGTGACGTTTCAAAAGAAAATGCAAAAAATGCGTGTTTATTTACTAAATGATGTTATATATTATAATGTCGTATCATAAGTTATAACCATGGTTACAAAAGTGGACCTTTCCTTTCAAGGTGGGGATCGAACGGGGGAGGGGGTGTCGAATGACCCCTCCTGGCTATGGGCCTGCTATCAGAATAAGATGAAGAAAATAGTGATATGGTTGCACCAGCACAAAGGGCACCTATGAAAACCACCGTAACTACAAATTTGGAAGTACAGTGTATACAGATAAAGACTCAAAAGAGAATTTTAATAAAATAAAATAACCATGATCTATTTACAAAAACAAAATTTGTTTTCAGAGGCATACACATCATTCAAATAGGGCACTTGCAAGAAATTGAGGGAGTGTCCGGACGTCGCCGACCCTCCCCCACTAGATCCGCTCTTGATAAGTCGTTCTTTCCCACAACTTTTATTATAATATTCTGATAAAAAGATATTATTAAGGATTTTTTTTGACATGAACGTGTGTGTATTAAAGGATTTTTGATACTGATGATTTTATTCATACTTTCAATTTATTTCCTGTTTAGTGTATGTTCTATGATGTCAGCATTCAATTTGTACTTTCTCATTGAATCGTCAGAAAACAAAACTCCAGAGTCTAGGCTATATTCTAAAGCTTTAGATATTCAAAATTAAAAAATCTAAACATTCTTCATAGAAACAAAGTTTAGGGACTTATATGACGTATAAGCTTTTACTGCCTTGCAGTGGAAATGTATCTTCAATAAACTCCTCCTACTATGCTGGTTTAAACCAATAAACATTTAGTATTTACTAACGCCATAAAATTTCTAGTAGAACCACTTGAAGCCATAAAGAACTATGTTTTATTATTTCACAATAAATTAACACACTCACAATAATAACTTTTGGTTCCGACCTGACAATCTCTAAAAGTAGAAGTGCGTTTTGTCATTGTAAATTATGTAAAGCACAGGAAATGTATTAACTTTACAGGAAATTATTGCATTTGTCAGAGATACGAGTTTTATGATATAGTGGATGTAAAATAGGTGTTTGTTTACTGGAATTTCTGTATGGCCTAGTTTTCGGCCCGATTAACTCAATCCCACTAAGTCACACTGTTCTGTTACTGAGCTGTATGTCACCGAAGAAAAGAAAGGCAAAACTAAGGATGATAGGCAAAAGGCAGAAGTGTTGGCTGAATATTTCAGTAGCGTCTTTACACAGGAGCAAGAAGGGGATATGCTAAGAGTAGAAACCAAGCCAGTACCAGAACTATCTATAATGAGAATAACTAAGTCACAAATCAGGAGAGTCATTAAAAAGCTAAACAGGACCAAATCACCAGGACCTGATGGTTTCCACCCAAGAGTGATAAAAGAAGTAATGGAAGAATTACTAGAACCCTTATTGAAAGTATTTTAATACTCATTTAATAGTCAGCAAATTCTGTCAGATTGAAGAAGTGCAAACATTACAGTAATTTTTGAAAAAGGAGACAGATGTGAGCTGGGTAACTACAGACCTATTAGCCTGACAAGTGTAATATGCAAAATCATGGAATCAATTATAAGAGAAAAGTTCATGTAGCACATGAAAGTGAATAATTTATTCAGTAGTAAGCAGTTTGGATTTATTTCAGGAAGATCAACAGTTCTACAGCTTATCAAAGTCTTAGACAAATGGACCCAGTTCTTGGATGAGGGAGCCACAGTCAACATTGCTTATTGTGACTTCATGAAAGCATTTGATAGGGTACCACATAGAAGGTTGCTGGAAAAACTAAAAAGTTACAATATTACTGGTAGTTTCATAACATGGATCGAGTCATTCCTCAGTAATAGAAAGCAATGGGTAGTGGTTAATGGTGAAGCCTCTGATTGGAAAGAGGTGGCTAGTGGTGTTCCTCAAGGATCAGTTATTGGGCCCTTGTTATTTGTGATATTTATCAATGATCTGCCAGATGTAGTGAAAAACAGTGAGATCTTATATGCGGATGACACCAAGGTATTCAGAAAGATAAGTGAAGACAAGGATTGCAGCAAGTTGCAAGAGGATTTGGAGAAGATGAAGCAGTGGTTAGAGAAGTGGATGCTAAAGTTTCACCCTAGTAAGTGTAAATATGAGGATAGGAAGAGCAGTTGCCCAGAATAAGAAATATGAAATGTATGAAGAAATGAGTGAGAGTAATTCGGAGAAAGACCTTGCAGTTATAATTGATAGTAACCTCAGATTTGAAGAATATTTAGCAGAGAAAATAAATAAGGTAAATAGATTAGTAGGAATAATACGTGGAACATTTGTGACCTTAGACGAAGAAATGTTTAAATCATTATACAGTGCACTTGTAAGACCTCATCTAGAATATGCTAACCAAATATGGTGCCCATACAAGGTAAAGGATATTGAGGCCTTAGAAAATGTCCAACAGTGTGCCACTAAGCTAATCCCATCATTGAGAGACCTACCATACCAAGAAAGACTTAACCCTTTATGGACGAGTCTACAGCATATGCAGTCACTCTTGTTACCAGAACATATAGGTTTTATTGTTATTCAAAACTAAATATTTTAGTAACTAGTCACTGAAATGATACATATTTTGGGTTCCTTTCTCGACAATTAAATATCTATATAAACATGTAGAAATATTTATAGAATAGTACAATTTATATTATTTCTGGTGGACCTTAAGGTACCATCCATCATTAAAGGGTTAAGAAATTAGATTGGTAATTGTATACATCTCCTTCACCTCAATTTTATGAAATTGACTTCATAATCGATGTAAAACCTTTATTTATAGCATGTAATTACTTTATTTATTTTTGGAAACCAACCTAACCTTAAGACATACCCTAATGGGATATGTTAAATAAAGTAATTACATGCTATAAATAAAGGTTTTACATCGATTGTGAAGTCAATTTCATAAAATTGAGGTGAGGGGATGTATACAATTACCATAATTTAACATATTATTACATTATCATTTGTATAATTTAGGTCTCGGGGGGGGCAGGAGCAGAGCCCCCATAAAGATCACGTACCATAAAGTGAACCCTATACCACCGATCAATTTGTGATGCGTGATCTTTACGGGGGCTCTGCCCCCATACCCCAGAGACCTAAATTATACAAATGATAATGTAATAATATGTTAAGTTGTGCACTTATTTAGTCTTCATCTAGGGCACATGACGAATCAAGTTCTCAAAGTTGAAACCACATGAATAGCACATCATAATTCTATCACAGACACGACCAAACTGAATCTGGTAATTATGTATAAAGAGTCACTCAGTCATTTTACACACCAAAATACATTTTTCTAGTAGTATTTGATGTGATTGATTTGTTCAAATCTGACCTCCATTTCCCTTGGAAATGAGCTCTAACAAAGTTATAGTACTTTGAAGTTTGGCTCATTTTCAAGGGAAATGGAGGTCAAAATCTAAGCAAAACATCAAATATTACTAGAAAAATGGGATCATATGTAGAATTCGGACCCCAGCCTTTTTTAGTTAGCTTTATATGGCTAACTAACGAAAATATCACGACCTAACCTAACCAGTCATTAGGTTAACTGTACACCCTTGATGATTGGTTAGGTTAAGTCATGATATTTTCGTTAGTTAGCCTTATAAAGCTAACTAAAAAAGGCTGGGGTCCAAATTCTACATATGATCCGAAAAATGTATTTTGGTATTAACCTTACCTAACCTAACCTTACCTAACCTAACCTGAGACACGCTAAATCCACAAGGCTGGCGTCTTTTAGTTTTTGCAATTTTCAAATATGCGTTGCACTGAAATCTTTGGCGAGATTCTTCTAACGAGCACTCGTTTCTGCACAATTTGCACTTACAGGTCAATGGTAAAATATTGTGTTTTGTAAATATTTCTATTGCTCAGGAGTCATTAGAATGCACTTTGTATATTAAATCCTCAAAATAATATTTGCACCCTTCACATGTCATCGTGACCAACATCAATGAAAAAGTAACAGAAGTGGAACTAGTAACCTAAAAAGCCTAGCTCATATATCATGTTCTTATGATGTCACCAAGCAAATATTGGAAGGGTGGGAAGAAAATGCCCCAAAAATGTCATCATAATCAAATCTACATAATTTGGTAAGGATGCATCTGCGAGCATAGTGACATATGAAAATGATGAGAAAATTATGCTTTAATATTTTGTAATTACAGTGGAGTTCCGAAGTTCGTGATTAATTGGGACTGCCAAAATTGTCTAGAACTTCGAAATCACAAACATCAGAATTCATTTTCCATTAATTTTTGCTAATGCGTTCCAGAGCTTAGAAAAATTGATACCAATCTAAGAAAAAACAAAAATAGGTGCTATTATAGCGTGATTCCTACCGGTGACTTCGATACTATAGGGTGATTCCTACCAGTTTTGGTTCGAAACTACAGTACTGTAGTGTGTGATTCCTATCCAAGGTATAAATGAAAATATAATAAATATAAAATGCTATTTATTATTCAATTTTATTTATTTAAAAAATAGTTTTGGTGCTACTATAGTATGTGGTCTACCTATGATTGGTTAGGTTTAGTCACGATATTTTAGTTAAAACTAACGAAAATATCATGACTAAACCTAACCAATCATCAAGGGCGATGGACATTGGAATGTAAACAAGCAATTAGTAAACAAGGTAAGAAGCTATAATTAAAAGGTAGACTGCCGAATCGAGGTAGGAATCACGCTATAGTAGCACCCAAAAATATTACAATTATGTACAGTACAGGCATCCCCCGTTATACGATCGTTCGGTTTACGATTTTTCGCGTTAACGATTTTAAAAAAGTACCCCCATCTTTCGATTTACGATTGCCTTATTTCGCGTTAACGATCTCCAACTTGAAAGCATGTCGGGTGATTCCATAGTCTCGGTCGTTACATATTTTTTGTCTCGGTCGTTACCGTCGGTATTTCAATATAAAATTGAACATTTATCATACAATAAAGCAGACATATATCATATTATTGGTATTTATGACTTACCCTTCAATGTGTGTATATATATATAATATATGTATATATATACTGTACTGTATATATATGTAAATATATTCCATATAAATATATATAACTACGCAAAAGGGGAGTGCAGGAATGTTGCAAGTGATGACGTAATGTTGCAAAGGGGGTGGGGTTGTTGTAAATGGGGTGTGGGTATTGCAAAGGGGGTGGGGTGTGCAAAGGGGGTGGGGTTGTTGTAAATGGGGTGTGGGTATTGCAAAGGGGGTGGGGGTTGTTGCAAGGGGGGTGTTGCAAAAAATACCCCAAAGGGCCCTTTGTTGCCAACCGGGGTGCAAGGGGCATGCAACTTGGGGGCCTCCCCCAAGTTATTCCCCCCAAAGGGCCGTCTTGGTCGTTACATTGTGCGATGTAACGACCGAGACGGAAAATTATGTAACGACCGAGACGTACCTTTACAAGAGAAGTATAGGAGCTGGACTTAATTTTTTGTAATGGACACGTACCCCATAGGAAACTAGCTTTGCGATTAAGACAAATTTTTTTTTCGCTTCAACTAACTAAAGCTATATAAAAAATTCGAAAAAACGTCTCGGTCGTTACATACAAATGTGCCTTATATAGATATAGACTCAGTTTTTATTGATTCGGTTAATGAAAGTTATTTTATGTGGAAATCTTTAAGGAAGACCTACTTTATGACATAAATAAGAAATGCCTATTATCCCTCAACTATTTTGGCCATGCGAGCTTTCAAAATTGAGGGAAAATATCACAATGATTATTTAGACAATAGTGCATTGTGTATGAACCTCAGTAACTTTGTTTCTAGATGCGATAGAGTTAAAAACTCTTCAGATTTGGAAACTAGAGACTCTTACCTATCTAATGATGTATCACATGATACATTTTGATGAATTTTGAATTTTCGACCTCAGGTTGACACTTTCATGCATCGGACTGATGCATCGTTGACGATTTGGACCGGATTTGAATACGATTAGGTGAGTGTTCATGTATAAATTGTCTTTTATTAAACAATTTCTTACTTTCAGACACTTTTTGTACATAACAGTAAAATATATAGCAAAATAATAGTGGAATCTGCAAATTTTGGGGGTCTTCCAGAATGTTTGGGAACGTATCCCTATTTTTCCCATAAGGCCTTCAGTTCGATATACGATCGTTCGATATACGATGGGTTTTTTAGGGACGCATCCCAATCGTATAACGGGGGACACCTACTACTAAACTAACAGAGAATAAAAACTCACCATGTATTAATTTTGAAGTTACAGTAATACAGTAGTTAATGGTTGAAGGAGGTTACTGAGAAGTTGAGGCTTTGGATGATGATGCTGTAGAGGTGGATGGTGATTGGCTGGCTGGTTTAAAGAACTTGTCTATTGTGGTTTGCTTTGACGCACGTTCAAGTTCCTTCATTTTTGTCTCATAGGGAAGAGCACTTGATAGGATTCCAGTGTAAACTTTAAAAGCTTTGTCTTGCAGTGGATCTTTATCAGTGATCTTCTTAATGAGGTCTATGTAATAAAATAATTGTTTAAGATCATTCCTGGTAAGATCTTTTGGCTCATCTTCAGTTGTTTGGTTAGGGTCCAAATCTTCTGAAATGGCTTCCTCATCAAAGTTTAAAATGTCATCTTCAGTCATAACTTCACTGTATGATTCTAAAAGGTCATCTATCATGTCAGAGGAAAGTTTGAAGCCAAGGTTACCTCCAACTTCTACAATTTCTGCATTTAATTTCTCTGGAGAGAGATCGTTAGGAAAGCCTTCAAAATCTGGAATTGGACGATTTGGCCATAGGTTATTCCATGCTGCCCACAGTGACTTTTCACTAACTTTCTCCCAAGCTGCAGTAATGCTTGTCACAGCATTTTTTACATTGTACAGTTGCCAAAATTGAGAAAGTGTAGGAACGTTTTCCCCTTCACCATCTGTCGCACGGAAGCATTCCTCAAATGTGAGTTTGTGATAATATCTTTTAAAGTCACAATAACCTGCTGATCCATAGGTTGAAGTATCGGCGTAGTGTTTGCGGTGAAGTCACTTAGGGAATCTAACAAAGGTGAGTGTACTGGTGCATTGTCTATAAGCAGCAGCGCGTTTTTAGCCAGGTTTTTCTTTTTTAAGTAGGCCTCCATGGCTGGTTGAAAATAGCAAACGAACCAATCATCAAAAATATCCCTCATAACCTAGGTTTTATGACTGCTTTTCCAAATGACAGGCAAATGAGATTTTACAACATTCTTGAATGCTCTCGGATTTTCCGAATGATAGACTATGAGTGGCCTCATTTTGAAATCCCCAGATGCGTTTGATCCAACCAACAAAGTTAATCTATCCTTGGAAGCTTTATGACCAGGCAACTTGGCTTCTGCTTGGGTAATGTAAGTTGTTTTAGGCATTCGTTTCCAGAATAAACCTGTCTCATCAAAATTAAAAACTTGTTCAGGCTTGTAGTCACAATTTCATCAAATTCTGCTTTATACTTTTCTGCACTTTCTACATCTGCTGAAGCTGCTTCGCCGTGCCTCACTACACATTTGATTCCAGTTCTATTCAAAAATCTATTGAACAGCCTTTACTAGCAGTGAATTCAAGCTGACATTCTGGATCTTGTTCTTTCAACTTTTGAAAGAAAACTAGAGCCTTCTCTCTTATGAAAGTGGAAGAAATAGAATCGCCCACTTTTTCCTTTTCAAGCACCCACGTCATGAGATGTTTTTCCATTTTTATAAGAACATCATCACGAATTTTTAAACTTTTAACTGATCCTGATGTAGCTTTAGCTGCTTGTTTATATTTTTCTTTGCTTTTCAAAATTGAGTCTACAGTCGACTATGATAAACTAAACATTTTTTATATTTCACTAGTTTTTAAACCTTTCTCACATTCAGAAATAATCTTTACTTTAGTCTCCAAATCAGTGACATTTTTGGTTCTTTTATTACTAGATTGCCTAACACTATCTACTTTACGTTTTGGAGCCATTTTGACTAAAAACACTAGACCAAAAACTAGGTTATTTTTTCAAAATGATATCTGAAAAATACAGGATAAAATGAAAGCAGATTAAATCAAACCAAATATGTTGCTAATAAACAATAATAATAATACAGAAAATCAAAATCACGAACTTTGAAATTTTTGGTATAAAAAAGGGTGATCACGACTATGCGGAATCCTGAAGTTTGAGTCTCTCTAACTTTGGAACCCCACTGTATATTTGCTTTTGATATTCTGAGTGCGATGAAACTCATATTATCCCTGAATCCAATTAGAAAAAAAAAAATAGCCAGAACAAAAACCAACCAAGTAATTAAGTCGCAGAGTAGCGAAAAAGTAGCCCAATCAGGAAAAATATTTTATGAAAAAAAGTCTCATTTGATGTGATGTCACATCACATCAAATGGATATCGTTAATTAAAATTTCAGAAGCAAATATCTCCATAAATATGATTGACCAAAAAAAATTTTACTTAAAGGAAATGTTTTTATTATTATTTTCTACGCATTGCAATAATTTTTATTAGAAACTGACATGAGGGGGATATTGTATACAATTACCATTAGATTTACCAACGTGGGGATATGTTAGAGGTGTTCAAGATTATGTGTAACATCTATGATAAACAAGTATGCAAAGACCTATTTACGATTAAAGACAACACAATGACAAGGGGGCACGCCAAGAAGATCTACAAGGAGAGAGCAAGGTTAAATTGAGGAAATACACATTCTGCAGTAGGGTCGTAAACACCTGGAATAGTCTACCAGCCTCATTAGTTGACTCAGATTTGGTTCTGAGCTTTGAGAAGAAGTTGGATAGAGTGTGGGCCCACCAGGAATGCAAATTTGATTATAGAGCCGACATTCTTTGTATTAATCTCGACTGCCACCAGACAGAACACATAACCAAAGGTGAAAATTCGGAGCTGAAGTCACAGGCTTGATTGCTTCTTCCAGAAGACTTCTGTGAGAATCTGTGTCTAAGGAGGTAGTCTAGACCCCAAAGTTATAAACTGAGTTGAAGACTACGGTAGTATTTAAGATGCATTTTGACTGTGGCTGTATGGTTTGTGAGAAAGAAGTTAGGCGTAGGGGTAATGCTGCAGCATTTACCTTGAATTTACCTTGAAGCGCTTCTGCCTCAAGGGTGTGCTGCTCCCACAAAGTCTGCTCAGTGCCTCCTCAGGCGGGCCACGATGGGGTCACCAGCCTTCTTTTCTCTTGCTCATGACTCCAGATTCCTGGGATCTTGGGAGCATTGCTCCAGTAAATTTGACCATGAGAAAAAGTAAATTTGGGTTTGGGTTTTGTTCATCCACTAGACGTTATGCAATTTTTTTGCGTATACGTTCTTGTACAAACCAATTTTTTTTAAATTACAAATTTAGTTATTTTAAGTTTAGTTGGTAATTCCATATTTAACAATTATTTTTATTTTTTGTTAAGCTTCAATGTTTTGATAATTAAAATTTTATTAAAACGTATATTTTTTTAATATAAAATTATCAGGATTGGACTATGTTCCATTGATCTTGGCCAGGTTTGATAAATTGGCCAGATAATTACTTGTGCGGTTTTAAGTAATCCACCATGACTCTAGAATTGAAAAGTTTAGTTAAGTTTAAACTTACTTTTACTTACTTTAACTTACCTACTTTTACTAAGTTTAAAGCACTTACTTTTACTTACTTTCATTGTACTATATTTACTTACTTTTACCATACTATATTTACTAACTTTTACTTATTTTGTATTTTTTCAGGTAGTCAATAATCAATAATGGATCCTAATATTGATGAAGTTGGAGAAAAGTGAGGGTGTTAAAAGGGGTTACTTTTGTGGTCAATGCAAGAACAAATATTCAAAGAAGCAAAACTGGGAGGAACATTTTAATTCCAAAAAAAATATTTGTTACAATACAAGAGGTCCCAGAGTTTGGGCCCACAGCTTAGATATTGCAGTAAAGAAATACCAGGATGAAGTGCAGCAGAGATACGGCAAAGCAGTCATTTAGTTTGTTCACAAAATGTGCTAGTGCTAGACCTCAGAAAAATGAACCAACTTCATCAACTGCTAATCTAGAAAATGAAACTTTTTCACTAGATGTTTCACAGACTGAAGAAAGTGCTTCTCCTCCACCTAAGAAACAAAAGGTAAGTGAGGAATCTGCGCATCAGACTAACAAAACTGCTTTAGAGGAATTTGAAAATTCCCAAATCCAGAAGACATTGAATGCAATTTTGCGCCTAACAAAAGAAACTCACCAAGCTGTTGTGGTTAATAAAGAGAAGAGTCAAAATATGCCTTCAAGTTCAAGTGTTGCATCCAAATCTAATAAAGCAAAAAGCAACAAATTTGACATTTCCATAGCCCATTTAAGCAAATGTAAATCAATACAAGAAATCCTGAACAATGATTTGATCAAATCTACATTCAAATTGGTGGAAAAGAAGGATCTAGGACATGCTGATGATTCATTTTCAGTACCAAGTGATATAATGGAAAACGTTGCAAATAGTGACACTAATATGCCTGATGTAGCTATAGCTGTTGAGGATGATGATGATGATAATCAAGAAGATATTGATGATGCTTCTGATGATAAAATGTTTACATTATATTGCATAGCTTGCACAGACCCCAAAGCATGTGCTTCAGACAAACATTCTAACATAAAAGGTTACTTCAATGTTAAAGATTTAACCTATGTATGCAAACAAGGAGAAAATCAAGAGAGATGGTTTAGAAATCTGAAAACCCACCTGAAGAGACATTTAATTAAACTTCAGCATCATCAAAGAGCTGCTGTTTATGAAGTGATGAAAACATCTTCTCGGAACACTACTAAACGCATAGAAGACTTATGTGGCAACATCTTATACTACATAATGAAAACAAACACTGCATGGGCTCTATATCCAGTACTTCTAGCTGTATTACATAGGTCAGGTTGTGAGGTTGGAAATTTGAATCATAGCACACATGCGTGTGAGACAATTTGTGAGCTATTAGATAATCAACTTAACAAACTGTAAAGTGGTTCTTAGAACAAACTTCAGTAACAATAACAGCTGACATTGGAACAATTTTGGGATTAAGCATGCTAGTTGTATTAGTTATGAGTGAAGAAGATAAGACTAAAACTTGCTGGGATAAATTTAGTATGCAGCAAATCAGGAGTTTATTTGGCCAATGAAATTTTTGGTGTGTTGAAGTCTCCTAATCACTTGAAACTATCTGAAGAAGCAATTAAATCCAAGGTATCTGGAATGGTTGGAGATGGGGCTTTTTGTAAGGACAACGAGCCATTTAAAAACGAAATGAAAAAGTTGTTTGGAGAAAATTTCAAATTTCGATGGGACTTAATGCATCTTGTGAACAGAGCCCACGTCGATGCATTGAAGAAAATTTGTAAACTAAGTGAGCTTTTAGACTTTATTCAGAATCACACTTCAAATCTGAGATCAGGCTTTGACTATACCAATATGGTTCTTGACAATATCATTGGTTTTAAGAGACCAAAACTCAAATCTGATACTCGCATGGTTAATTACGAATTTGATCAATTTGACAGATGTAGAAAATTGTTTTTTTTTTTATCATCCACAAGAGAAAGAAATTAGTGCCAAGTTCTATGTATTGATTTCCTATGTAACAAAGATTATGTTGCAAGTAGCTCAAAAAACCAGTTAGTGCAGAATTTGTAGAAAATATATTTTATAAAGAAGGAGGGAAAACTGTTATGTTAAGAGTGATGGAAACAATTTCCAAATTAGCTAATGGAGGAAATGCAAATGATGTAGTTTCTGAATTTAAGCACGATACCACAGGGCAGCAAAAGGAACTAACAGCTGAGGATTACATCCTAAATGAAGTTTACAAATACATCAAGAAACGTTCTGATTACTAACCAGGTTGCTGAAGTTGCTAGACCATCCAGAACCAGATCTGAAAGTAGTTTCACAAAAGACTCAGTGATAAATTGGCTGACAGAATATATAGAACAGCTGTGGAAAGGAATCAATCACAGAGATTAAAGCATTTTGATAAAGATGGATCAACTGCCTGGAGTGAAGCACCAGCTGAAGGGACATTCTCCATTCTTGGTTACATTGTTGAACACAAAGGACCCATTAAGCCATCTCATTTGACTAAGCTGTGCAGAATTGTGAAGGAGGGTCCAGCTCCAGGCACTAGATCTGCTGTAATGATCACACAGAAAGCCATTGATCAGTGGCCAAGCATACATGGCGGTAAATTCACAACAAATGCCTACATGCAAGGTCTAACATCGTCCACTGTTGCTGCTGCAAGGAATAAATAAACTTAAGGTGAGTTATAAACTGTACATTATTGTATTATGTTGTTTAGCTAACACAATTTGTAATTGGTATGTCGTCAATTCAAGAGTTTACTATCATTAACCTATCTAGTGGTGTAAGGGGAAAAAAAGTAAATTCAGAGCTGTGCTCCAGTAAATTTTTTCAAATCTGGAGTCATGCTCTTGCTCCTGCCATACGATTTGGTCCCCTATTGAATTTGTGGGGGCTGGTCTACCAGAGGAATACCCTGGCACTGTGGGTTGGTCGGGTATGTTGGCTAAAAACATGTCCAAGTGTTTTTTAAAAGTATCTACTGGGACTGCACTTATATCTCTAAGGTACTGAGGCAAGGAGTTAAACAGGCGAGAACCCTGCCTAGAGATACTATTATATTGAAGGGTTTGAATCCTTCTCAGACTGTTTGGTGGGAGGTGATATTTTGACACATTCTGCCAGTTCTTGTTAAGGTGGGCACAATTGGTTCAGTATTGGGGGCAACTAAAAGCCCTTCTAGAATTTTCCAGGTATAGATTAGGATGTATCTCTCAAACCTTCTCTCTATGGAATAAAGGTCAAGATCTCTGAGCCTATCCCAGTAGTTTAATTTGTTTTTACTCACCTGTTCCCCATCATGTTGTTTAATATACGAGGTAAAGGTTCTTTGTAGGCCCTCAATTTTTTGCAATTCATTCTGTTTGTGGGGAAACCATAATTGAGAGCAGTAGTCAATGCATGGAAGAACAAGTGATTTCCATAGGGTAAGCATGGTCATACTGTCCCTAGTTCTGAATGTCCTCAGTATATATCCTATTAGTTGTTTGCATGATGAGTTTACTTTTCAATGTGCCTGTTGAATGTTGCATCTTCAGATAATATAATCCCTAGATCCCTTACATGATCAGTTTGTACAATATCTTTTCCTGTGGGTCCAGTGTAGTTGAATTGTTCTTTCAGGTATTTATTTGGTCCATATTTAATTAGTTCAAATTTGTCTTCATTGAAGGCCATATTGTTTGCATCTGCCCATGCATATATAGTTTGTAGATCTTTTTGTAACTCCACACAGTCTTCTTTTTCTGTAATTGGTCTTAGTATTCTGGTATCATCTGTGAATGACAGGAGAGAGCTTCCTAGGTTATAGTTTATATTGTTTAGCATTATATAATGAATAGAATTGGTCCCAGTACTGTACCTTGCAGCAATCCACTAATCACTTCTTTTTCTATAGATCTTGCTCCATTTACAATTGTTATTTGTTTTCTGTCAGAGAGAAAGGCATGGATCCATTTTCCTATTTTTCCACAAATACCAAGTTCTTTTAGTTTATGGAATAATATACCATGGTCAACCTTGTCAAAAGCTTTTGCAAAGTCTAGATAGATGACATCAACATTGTGGTTTTCTTCCAAATATTGTAGGATTGTATTGCAATGGTCTATAAGTTCAGTAAGGCAGGATCTCTCTTGTTTGAAGCCATGCTGAAAGTCTTCTAAGAGATGTTCATTTTCTATAAAACTGGCAATGTGCCTTTTCAGGACTTTCTCAAATATTTTGATAATATGGGAAGTCAAGGATATGGGTCTATAGTTCTTGGCTTCCTTTCTTTTGCCTCCTTTGTAGATTGGGGTAATATTTGCTTGTTTCATGATTGATGGTATTCTACTGGTGTCGTGAGGATCTCCACAGGATTTTCAAAGGCAGAGATAAAGTATGTTTGCATTCCTTAAGAATCTTGGCTCCTAATTCCATCTGGATCAGGGGCTGAACTCCCTGAAGGCATTCCATGTCAAGTGTACACAGTGGCGGTTCCTCATATGGGCAATATGGGCAGCCGCACAGGGCGGCATTTGTGGAGGGGCGGCATGAGCGCCTGCAAAAAAAATAAAAATAAAAATAAGAATAAATAAATAAAGAAATAAATAAAAAATAAAATAAAATAAATAATAAAAGATCAATAAATATATTTTTATTAATAAAAAACCATCTATTGCATTTTCCATAAACCTTCCCATAAAAGACCTAAACAATGCAAAATGCTTCCAAATTAATATTATTGGGAATAAAGGCCCATACTTTAACATGTAATGTTATTTTTCTGGGTTTGGTTAAATAGTGAAATGTATATTATTTATTACAGAACGAATCTTCACACTAAGCCACTAAGGTCTGTCAAATAACCGCAAATGGATAAGAAGAGGTCAAAGCTATCAGGTGCTCAGTTTAGAAAAAAGAGGAAAGAAGAAGAGGAGAAACGAGCAAAAGATAAAGGTATAGAGCTATGTCATCTACTCTTCACTGCTATATTGCACTGCTATTTTGTGATATAGCTTTCTGAGTCATTTGAAGTGTACTATTATGTATATAATTAGCCATTAACCAAGGAGGTTGTATTATTCATTTGTTTCCTATTCTAAAAGTTTAATAAATTGTGCTTAATAACATGTTAAATTAATTGTACTAGCCTATTCATGCACTGGTCTGTTATGTTCTATTTTACTATTTGCAGGGGCACTTTTGAAATATTTTGGAACACCCTCTGCCACTAGCCAGGATGAGAAGCCGTCTACTTCTGCCATTATTGAGGCTGAGGAGCCATCTACCTCCTCAGCCTCACATATGTCTCCACAAATGCAGTCTGATCCTGAGGATGAAGACCCATTTGCTTCTACTTCTCCCCGGCAGGACTCTTCAGGTGAGTTTGTGTGCACATATGTCTGTGAGTGTGTGCGTGTGTGTGTATGTGTATGTGTGTGCATCCCTGCAAAGCATTTTGCAAACAGTTATAAATTATAATGTTATTATCACTGGGTCTGGGTTACTGGGTATGTGTGGTGTTTCACCACCATAATTCCATAACACCACCACCATAACAAAGTGCTGTGAATAATGTGTTATCTAACTTAGGTGTGTATACTAATGAGTAATGCTCTTGTTCTTTCTATTAGAAAGGCCTGGAGCAGAATCGCCTCCTGAGGATGAGTCTCTGTCCACTGACCCTGCTAACTGGCCTTCAGTTCTGACTGAGAGAATTCGGACACAACTGGTTTCCAAAACCAAGTCAAGTACCATCTGACTTTGTATTCCCTAGAAACGACAGTGACGGAAGAAGTTTCCACCATCAATACTTCAGGAAGTCATTGGTTAGTGGGGAAAATATAACCAGAAGTTGGTTGGTCTATTCCTTAAAAAACAACAGCCTTTTCTGTTTCTGTTGTACATTATTTTCCAAGAGGAAAATAAATTTAACAAGTTTGGGAATCTCGGACTGGAAGCATGCAAGCTCATTGCTCACATCACAAGACAACAGTTCAGAACACCTAAATTCTATGAAAATCTGGAAAGAACTGGCAGTGAGGATGAGAAAGGGGGAGACCATTGACAAGCAGGAGATGGCACTTCTGGAGGCTGAGAAGTTGAGATGGAGAGCGGTACTGACACGTCTCACTGCTATTGTGCATTCTCTGGCAGTTAGGAATTTGGCACTAAGGGGACATACAGAAAAATTGTTCTCACCATCAAATGGCAATTTTCTGAAAGAAGTTGAACTGATGGCACAATTTGATCCTATAATGCAAGAGCACATTAACCGTGTCCAAAAAGGGACCTCCAGTCACACCAGCTACCTCGGCCACCACATACAAAACGAACTCATTGATTTGTCGAGCAGCAAGACCATTTCAGCAATGGTGAGCGACATCAAACAATCAAAGTTTTTTTCAATAATTCTAGATTGCACTCCAGATATCAGCCACACTGAACAGTTGTCAGTTGTGATTCGGGTTGTGTCACTGGAGGGGAAGCCCCATATAAAGGAACATTTCATGGGGTTTTTGGAGGCAGAGGAGTCCACTGGTCAACATTTGGCATATCTGATTCTGAAGAGACTGGAGGAGCTAAAAGTTCCTTTCATGGACTGTAGAGGACAATCATACGACAACGGGGCCAACATGAGGGGAAAAAACAAGGGTGTTCAATCCAGGCTCCTAGAAATTAATCCCAGAGCTCTGTTTGTTCCATGTGGGGCTCATTCTCTGAATTTGCTTGTGGCCGATGCCGCTAAGGGATCTATTGATGCCACAAGTTACTTTGGCATCTTGCAGAAGCTTTACAACTTGTTTTCAGCCTCCACACAACGATGGGCCATTTTGAAAAAACATGTGAACATCACATTGAAGATGTGGTCTGATACAAGGTGGGAAAGCAAGATCAAGAGTGTGGAGCCCCTGAGATATCAGGCAGCTGCAGTGAGAGATGCACTGATCGAGGTGAGGGACCACACCAAAGACTCTGTAATAAAGGTCGAGGCTCAATCTCTGTCAAAGGAGGTTGGGTCATACCGCTTCGCCATTTGTTCAGTGGTGTGGCATGACCTGTTGTGCCAAATTCAGCATGTGAGCAAGCAGATGCAGTCTCCTAGCATGCACGTTGATGTTGCAGTAAATCTCCTAAAAAAAACAGAGAGAGGTCTCCGCAATTACAGGGCAACAGGTTTTGTGGCTGCACAAATGGCAGCCACAGATATCTGTGAACAAATGAATGTGGAGGCTGTGTTAAAACAAAAACGGCTGAGGTCCACAAAGCGGCACTTCTCCTATGAAGCATCTGATGAGCCCTTGATTGATGCTTTGAAGAAGCTGGAGGTGACATTTTTCAATGCAGTGGTTGATGCTGCAACATCAGCCATTCAGAAAAGATTTTCCACGTTGGAAATTGTGGGAGAGAAGTTTGGAGTGCTGACACATTTCCAAAATCTCACATTTGAGGAGCTGACAGAACAATGTGTGAACCTTAGTACTACACTACACTTTAAGGGACAATCTGACTTGGATGGCAGAGAGCTTGCACAGGAGCTGAAGAACTTGCCTGACTTGCCATCAAAGACCATATCCTTGCTTGAACTGCTGACATTTATCCATGAAAGGGAGCTCTCTGAAATATATCCAAATTTGTGGACTGCTCTCAGAATTGGTCTTACTCTTCCAGTCACTGTTGCTGAAGCAGAGAGGAGCTTTTCAAAGCTGAAGCTCATCAAATCCTACCTGAGGTCAACTATGTCACAGGAACGCCTTACCGGTCTGGCTATCATCAGTATAAATCATACAATTGCTGAGCAGATTTCATATGATGATTTAATTCATGACTTTGCATCAAGGAAGGTAAGAAGAGTCAGGCTTTAGATGGCAGTTGTGCTGTGGTGCAATTTATTTTGTTTCTTGTTCAAAGTGTAGCATAATAATTACCCTCTCTTAAGTGTCTTATTCTATTTATGTGATAGAGCATTTGTACAATTTAGAAATTTGATTCTCTAGTTTATTTATGGCAGTTGTGCAATTTAATTTGTATTTTTCCTGTTCATAGTATCATAATTACATTCTCTTAAGTGAGTTATTCTATTTACGTGATGAAGGATTTGTAAAATTCAGAAATTTGAGTCTTTGTTTTGGTTCTGAAGTTCCAACAATTAGTCCAATAAAAAGTTATTTTGTGTTAGAGTTATGTCTGTCCTTTATTTTGGGGGGATTCGAATGTGTGTGTGTTGGCGAACAGGTGGGGGGGCGCTGAAGGTGAGGTTCGCCCAGGGCGTCATGTAAGCTAGGACCGCCACTGAGTGTACACACTTTTTGGTGATTTTTGCCACTCCTCTCACCGATTTTAATGATTTTTGGTGTGGTAGTTGGGTATGATGGGTAATGAAGTATGCCAAATTTTAGCCATTTGGGTCAAATAGTTTGGGAGTAATGACCCTCCCACAAATTTGGGGTCAGCAGCATAACCTCATGATTTTGAAAGGTCATAACTTGGGATCTGATGGATGGATTTTAATGATTTTGGTGTCAAAATGCTCAGACAACACAGCAGAATAACTTTAATTTTATGCACAGAGTGCATACATTCCATTAAAAAAGTTGCATTTATATTTCACCTTTGACCTCGACCTCAGGTCAGAGTTCAAAATTCAAGGTCATGAAAATTGGCATAAGTAAAGACCTTTAGATGAAGCATATTCAAGCAAAAAATTGGAGTGGGATCTCCATGGGTTTGCTTTCCACAAGCATTTGAAATTGTGCATGTTGAAAATTTTGAGCATTTTATTTAAGATAACTTCACAAATAGTTCATATATATACATATTATAATATAGCTACATACATGATTTGATATATACCTATAGGTAAGCATAAGATTTTTACAAATAAATTATTAGGTTCTCTAAAAGTATCATTAATTTTTATCACAAATCCTATATAATTTTTGGTTCTAGGACAACTCATACCTAGCACAACTCATACCTAGGACAACTCATACCTAGGACAACTCATACCTAGGACAACTCATACCTAGGACAACTCATACCTAGGACAACTCATACCTAGGACAACTCATACCTAGGACAACTCATACCTAGGACAACTCATACCTAGGACAACTCATACCTAGGACAACTCATACCTAGGACAACTCATACCTAGGACAACTCATACCTAGGACAACTCATACCTAGGACAACTCATACCTAGGACAACTCATACCTAGGACAACTCATACCTAGGACAACTCATACCTAGGACAACTCATACCTAGGACCAGAAAAAAAAATGAAAAATTAATGAAAACATTTATTTTGTAAAATTAAAAATTAAATTTAAACATTTAGAATTCATGCAAGTTATTAATGAAAAAATTTTGAATAAATCAAAGAAAAAGGGGCAACGAGTCTTTTACTTATATTGAGGTTCTAAATGTAGTGGGGCTAGGCTGCTTTAAACCCTAGATCCATGTCCCAAAGCTGGATCCTGTCTGCTTTGCAGATAACTGGTGAGGGAAGCTATATTTATGGGACCTCTTTGCGAGAGACCCATTGCCCACGTCGGGCTTGCATCATGAAAAAGAAAAACTATGGTATTTGTCATTTACCATTACTTATTCGGACTATAGTGGATTTAATTATCCCAGAAGAGTTCCTTGTTCCATGCACGGTCTGTGTGTATCATAAAAAACTCAGGGAACCATTGGGTTCATTGAATGCCCAGTTAGGTCAACTGTACGCCCTTGACGATTGGTTAGGTTTAGTCGTGATATTTTCGTTAAAACTAACGAAAACATCACGACTAAACCTAACCAATCGTCAAGGGCGTACAGTTGACCTAACCGGGCATTCAAATTTTATCTTATGTAAATAATGGTTCTCTATTTATTATATGTTTGCAATAAATAATAAATTTGTTGTTATTGTTTTCTTATCTTATTTTGGTTAATTTGCAGAGTTTAAACTTTCGGGGTGGATATAGATGAAAAGATCAACACTGGGGTGGTAATTGTTGAAGAGAGTATGAGTTGTCCTAGGTATGAGTTGTCCTAGGTATGAGTTGTCCTAGGTATGAGTTGTCCTAGGTATGAGTTGTCCTAGGTATGAGTTGTCCTAGGTATGAGTTGTCCTAGGTATGAGTTGTCCTAGGTATGAGTTGTCCTAGGTATGAGTTGTCCTAGGTATGAGTTGTCCTAGGTATGAGTTGTCCTAGGTATGAGTTGTCCTAGGTATGAGTTGTCCTAGGTATGAGTTGTCCTAGGTATGAGTTGTCCGGTCACGATAATTTTTGTAGTTAAAAATAACTTGAAATTTAGGTGTTTGAAGTTTGAACAATGACTAACTTGTACAAGTATTTCTGATGAATTAACACTTCATATTGCCGTGCTGAACATGGAAAAATATAAATTTTATACCTATTAAAAATTTAAGTAAAATTATCATGATAAGGAGTTGTTTAAAAAATGAATTAGCAAGATAGGTAGTTAAACCCCTTAGCCTTTGTTACCTCCCAAGGCCTAGGTGTGTACCTTGTTCCAACTTCCAAAGAACCTAGGCCTAGATACTATGCAGGGATTGCAGGGTGCCAAAACAGGTTTTTTTTTCATTCCGTATTAGTTTAGAGATCTTATATATTCTACTGTGTGGCAGAACAAGCATAGGCATCGGGCACGCACTTGTGGAGAAAATAAATTTTCTAACCTCTTAAGCTACTAGGATTCTAACCCAGGACCATTTATTCACAGTCACAGGCTCTAACGACTAGAGGGTTAGAGGGATTTCCGCTATTTAATAATAATTTAATATTAGGAAGCTGTACAATTTAAGATAGACTAGTACTTAGAACTGTATTCATAAGTGTAATTATTAAAATATAGTTAGTTACAGTATATAGGCATACATGTCAATAAGCAATTTAAATAGCAATACTCATATTTTCCATGCAGTTGTAAGTTTTTGATTATATGTTTTTGACAATAAGTTTGTATCCAGTTTCTTGATTACTTTTTAAGATGACGCTTTTTCAGGATCATATTGGCTTCATTGGTTTCCTTTTTTGTGATTGTATATGTTCTTCCAGTAGCTGTTGTTGGGTTTATGATTATGAGGATGTTGGACAAATCTACTGTAAGTATATCAGGATTTTCAGGATAAGTAAATGACTTGTTTGGGCCACAATGGTGAAGGAAGTTTACTTTCACTTCACCCTCACCAGGATATGTTTCCATCACACACCCAATCCACCAGTGGTTATCATACTCCACTGTTACATATCCTGTGACATTTTCAATTAATTGAGTGGCTTGTTGGGGGGAAGCGAATTCCTTTCAACTTTCAACTGAGGCGCTGTACATTTGTACTTCTAAACAATTTTTTGTCAGTGGTATGAATGAATGTAATTTTTGAGTTCCTGGTATGGTTCTCGCTTTTGATAAAATTGGATCTAAAAATTCTTTCTCATTTGAGTATTGTTCTTGTGTTGCAAAGCTAAAAGACATTTGAGTCAATTTTAAGGAAGAGAAATAAAAAATAATCTTTTGGGGACTGAATTTGATTTTCATATGGCCTACGAAGACTTTCTTTTGATGGTTCCTCCGACACCATCTGATGGTCCCTTGCCATAGCTGGTAGCCAAAAAATGCCACTCAGCCTTAACTCCAAATTCTTCATGGTGGCGGCATAAATTTAAAAAGTTTTTGCAGTTTTTGTATTAACCTGCGAATCCATCGGTAAAATAGATAATTCTTTTAGTAGCTGAAAATTTGACTTAAGATGATTTATTAAAACTTTTATGAATAGGTGCACTGCAACAGTATCATGTGTATTACACTCTGAGATAATAGTTAGAGAGCTGTGATTTACTTTTTCTTGCTCTTTGTAATAATAAACTCATGGGTGAAGAGTCACTTGGCAATTATTCCAGTGAAATCCTTGCGCACAGTCTTGGACTACAAAGGAATAGTTTTCTGAAAAGTCCCCAATCACCAAAAAATTGCCTTCATCCAGTTCATTTTTTCTTTTTTCTAAATACTTGGCTTGTTGTTTGGCAATGAAATCATGATGCCTTAGTTGAGTTAGTCAAGAAATAAAGGTATCTAGGAAATGTTCTAAATTTTGAATAACACAGTCCAGCTGAGATCAATCTGTTGTTGTCCACTGTTTGTACTGGATTTCATCAATACCTTTTTCTTCGTAACATGTAAGAAGAGTTTCCTTTAGCAAATCAGGTCAAGGGCATTGATCACACTTTCCTAAATAGCAAGAAGGTTACTTTTGTCACAAGTAATTTTGGCTAAAGCGCAGTGGTAACTAATCAACAGAGTTTCTTCCTCACTGGTAATTTCTGCCATTCTAGGACCTGTCATCATTAACTTAACATTCTGATGAATACACACACTATGCGTCCCACTTGCTCCTGCCAAAACACATTCTTTGGGGCATAGCATCGCAAATTTTGAAAATTCTAGAGAGAGCTGGAAACAAACTTAAATTGTTGATATGCTTCTTTTAGATTACATAAAACTAACCTCTCTTGATATTTTTTTCATTCACCATTTTCTTTTATTGTTACGCAGTCTTTCTTGCCTGCCATTTGTCTACTTATTTCATCATTTCTAAAAACAACTCTAACAGTGTTAGTTACTTCCAGTGGCAATTCCTTCCCTAGCTTTGGATTTGGTGATGACAATACTCCCTTTTCTTTTGCAAGCTACTGAGCCTGAACAGCCATTCTTTGTGAACAGTTAAATTCTTGAATTAGTTTTCTTACACTCATTGATGGTGCAAAAACAGTTAGAATCATAATTTGGTCATGTGAGTTTTGATATTTATCTTTCAATGTTTGGACAACTACTACTGGCTCGGACAGTTTGTCTACATTTGATGGACCTGGCTCTTGAGGAATTTCACCTACCATATCTAAGTGTCTTCTTACTGAACTTTGTATTTTGGTAATTTTTGTTGGGAGGTATGCTTCATTTCTTTGAATCTTGCACTTGACAATCAGACTTTCCCCAATCATGGCGATTGTCTCATTCATTGCTGATAATTCAGCCTCCTTGTCAACAAAAACATCATCTGATGACACGGTTTCCATAGTAGTATCAGACGACCTTGATGACAATATTTCTGGTTCTGCTATATTTTGAACTTGTAAAATAGGTAAGGAAAATTTTTTTCTGCATGATGAACATAACTTTTGGCCTGGTTTCAAATGATTTGGAAATTTTTCTATCAGTGATTGTGAAGCAGGCTGAAGATCAGAAGATTTTAATTTATTGTGGGAATTGAATGGATCACACCAATATTTTGATGACATTTTATCAGCATATAGTCAAAACCTGAACACACACAAATTTAACATGATTAAATATACAAATTATATCAGTACTGTGATGAAAATTATTGTTCTTTTAGAGCAGCAAATACCTTAATATTTGCAAAAATCTTAATACATACAGTATTTACCAAACCATATTTATACATATATACATATATTTATATACATACATATATATGAACTATTTGTGAAGTTATCTTAAATAAAATGCTCAAAATTTTCAACATGCACAATTTCAAATGCTTGTGGAAAGCAAACCCATGGAGATCCCACTCCAATTTTTGCTTGAATATGCTTCATCTAAAGGTCTTTACTTATGCCAATTTTCATGACCTTGAATTTTGAACTCTGACCTGAGGTCAAGGTCAAAGGTGAAATATAAATGCAACTTTTTTTAATGGAATGTACGCACCCTGTGCATAAAATTAAAATTATTCTGCTATCTTTTCTGAGCATTTTGACACCAAAATCATTAAAATCCATCCACTAGATTTTGAGTTATGACCTTTCAAAATCATGAGGTTATGCTGCTGATCCCAAATTTTTTTTGGGGGGAGGGGGGTCATTACTCCCAAACTCTTTTGACCGAAGTGGCTAAAATTTGATTATGCTTCATTACTCATCATACCCAACTACCACACCAAAAATCATTAAAATCAGTGAGATGACCTGACATAAGGTGTGTACACTTGACATGGAATGCCTCCCTGGTAGCTCTGTTATTGCCTGTTGTACGTATATCTCTAGTGGTTATTTGTATATCTTCCAATAATGGTCTGTCTTGGTCATTTTCTTCTCTATCAAAAAATGCTATAGTTTTTATTTTCTTTGCTACTACAGGGGTACTCCAGCTTAAAGCATATTGAGATTGTAGAATGTTTGCCATTTCCTGTGGATTAGATGTGAGAGTTAGTCCATCTTTAGCAAGCAATGGGCCAATGCTCATTTTGGTAACTGCTTTGCGTTTAGCATAGCTAAAGAAGAATTTGCTATTTTCCTTTATAGTGCCAATAGCTGTGTGTTCATTATCAATATTCTCTCTTATGGTTGACTCCTTTATTTTACGTTCTAACATCAGTATATCTGATTCTGGATGTTACTATGTCTTGTATCACTTAATTGTAGAGTTGCACCGATGTATCGGTATCGGCCGATACTGTTCTGAAAACCGATACCGATACTTTGAATTACTGTTTTTTGAAGAAATTATCTTATTTTATATATTAAATTTTTTTATTATTATACAGTAATATCTTATTTAGTTGTTTAATATATATTTTATCAAAATTAGCAATGTTTACATTTACTAACAAAACAAAAAATCATAAAATGTAACTATAGGCCCCTATACAAGATTACAAATATTCAATACAGTAATACAGTATCATATAAATATACAATTTCAAATTACAGTAATAGTTTTCAGTAAAAATGAAAGTTTTGTAAAGTTGTTCATAGATGGCACCACGCGGCATGCATAATCATAATAAACCATTCAGTTGCTTGAATGCTTGAATCTCGTGTGTAAAGTTATTGATAATACACTACCATTATATGCATTCGTTTAGAACTTTATATAATAAGATATATATATACTGTATATATTTTCTTTTTCTTAATTTAATTTAAACATAATTAAATTACAGGCTCTAGCTATATATTATAATATATTATATTATTATGAAATTAAATGGAACTAAAGTTGGGATTGGGAAAGGCATTTTAAGTTAATTGAGATATTATATCATTTACTTGAACTTTTATTAATAATCAATTTTAAAACAATTAATTAAAAAGTATCGGTATCGGCACTTTTTTGTAGTATCGGTATCGGCCAAAATATTGGTATCGGTGCAACTCTACTTAATTGCTTTGTCAGTTGTTTAGATAGCTTTGTTCTCTTTCTCATAAGTGTCCTTCTGTATCTATGTTCTTTTGTCAGGTGCTTCTTTGAACTATCGTTTTTCTTTGGTGTGTGCTTATATAATGCTAATGATAGCAGGTATTGTATTCTACTCGAGCATTCTTCTGGTTCTAGGTTTTCTAATTCATCTTCCCAGTTTATTTCTCCCAGACAGTTATTTATTGATGTCCAGTCTGACTTGTGCAGGTTTAGGTCAGAGTATGGCAAGTCCATTTGGCATGAGTCTTGCTTACATTTGTGGAGAGACAAGTTTGTGAATATGTGCATGACATTGTGGTTGGAGAGTATAGTTGGTGTTATAACAATGTGGTCAATTGTAGTTGCATTATTTGTCAGCACTAAATCTAGAATATTATTTTTTCTAGTTGGGCAGTGAACATGTTGTACTAGGAGTAGTTTTTCCATAAACTCATTCAGGTAGCTCTCAATGGGAGCTATAGATATTCACTAGTATTATGTCTTCTGTATTTATACTGAGCATGATGATTAAGAGTTCAGCATGTAAGAGTTGCGATGATTAGCATCACAGCCTTAAGTTTTAAGTGGAGTTTCATAGGGATCCATTTTGGGCACTACACTATTTTTAGTGTATGTGAATGATGTGCCATCAAGAGTAGAGTCACAGATAAAGATGTTCACAGATGATACTAAGATCTACAGGGTAGTGAAGGATAAGAGTGATCATCAGGGGCTGCAGGAGGATATAAATTGAAATGGCTCTGGAACCGTGCAGGTTCCGCAGCTTACAGGCTAAGGAACCTGCACCCAGGCTCTAGAGCCCATATACATGTAATAGCTACAGAACCTGGTGGACTCTAGCAAGGATTTCAAACAGGGTTGGCAAAAACCCAACCCAACTGGGTTTTGCTGGGTTTTTGGTTTTTTGATGGGTTGAAAATTTTTTAGAAAGGTGTTTGATAATTATGTAGTGCCTAATATATCTATTATTTTATTAATTTATTTATCTAATCTACAATATATATTAAAAAGACATCTTTATTTCACAGAAAGTTCAGATATGAGAGATAATAATGACATATTAGAATTTTCTCCATTTTAATTTTAGATCTTTCCTTTATTTCTTAACAGCAGATTTCAGCTTTATTTAGACGTAACTCAAATTAAAATTTTTAAGATGCCAAACTCAGAGTTATAGAGGTGGAAGATCTAAAGCTAGCGAATGGGACGAGGTGACTTTATTAAGTGATCAGCTTACTAGAGTACTATGCAATTATTGCAAAGAAAGTACCGTATCACTTGAAAAATTGAGTGTATGAAACATCATCTAGAGAAATGCAGTAAAAGAAGTGGAATGTTTTGAAAATGAGGCAAGAGGTATGCCGAGACTCGAATTTGGAGCATCAGTTGAAACTGATTCACTTCCTCCAACTTTGGCTTCTGGCAAAGATGATCCAAAGATTATAAGTGAAAATGTGCCTGAAATGAGTGACACTAGTGCAGGTTCTTCATCATCCACATTCCGTCATTCAACACCAATAAAGCATAAAAGGCAAAGATCAATTACACCATTTGTGGTAAGAACGACTGTGGACCAAAAGGAAGAATTAGATTTACAAGTTGCAAGGTTCTTTTTTTCAGCTAACATACCTTCAACGTTTTAGAAAATAAAGAATTTATAAAATTAATCAAAGGTCTAAGATCAGAATATGAACCACCAAACAGGAAAAGGTTGGCATCTGATCTGTTAATAAAAGTTAATGATGAAGTAATCCATGAAATGAAGAATGACCTTAATCTTGATGATTGTACCATTACCCTTATACAAGATGGCTGGAGTTCAGTAGGTAACGATCCTATTATTGCACACAGTATTCATAATGGAAAAAAGCCATATCTGATTTCAGCAGTAGATGCTGGAAGTATAAAAAAGACAGCAGAATATTGTGCACAGTTAGCTAGAGAAGCAATGACAAAAACTAAAGAAATATATGGCATTGATGTAAGTATAACTATTTTGTAGGTACATTTTATTTTAGTTATAAACTGAATGTAATTCTCCGCCTTCGTATACTCAAATGCTCAGTTCCTTATGAGTTATGACATTTTATTTTCAGGTATTTGCTATATGCACTGATAATGAAAACAAAATGATAAGAATGAGAGAAATTCTTAAGGAGGACAACTACAGTCTTATTACTTATGGCTGTTCACCACACCATCTAAACTTGGTAGAAAAAGATGTCTCCCCAAAATCAGTTCTCAAGCATGTTGTAGAAATTAATAAATATTTCCGAAACCATCACCAACCTCATGTAAGCTAAAAGCAAATCCAATAAATTAGCTACTGTCAGCTTTACTTTTATACATTAGCACTGTCACCAGTGTGAATCCTAATTCATGACTCATTAAGTTGCATAGGCTATTTATTTATGCTGTCAAATCCAGCAATATATGTAATAAAAATTCATATTTTAGGGTTGGTTAATGGAGAAAGGAGGTATGATGCTGCAACTACCAAATGAAACCAGATGGAATTCTCAGTTAGAATGCATAAAAACCTATTAGTCAAATTACTCTCTATATATAGAAATAAGAGGAGAGCATATTGAAGACATTGATCACAACATTGGAAAATTGATAGATAACTTATCTATAGAGAGAGAGGGGCACTCAATTTACAGTCCTCTCTTACTTGTTGGAAATGCTGTAGATAAGGTGTGTTTATATCATGCAGTTAAAATTACTTAACTTTAAATACCAATATTAATTTCAAGATATTTTATAGACTTATAGTGCACATTTTATTTATAGAATCCTGTACTAAAGCACTACTAATAAATTATTAAAATACACTTCATTTTATGTGTTGTAACTTGTAACACCAAAAAATAAATTCTAACAATGCATAATTCTAAATGTTTACAGATGTTTTCATTCAGCCATATATAACTTTATAGTTTTTATTTTTTTTGTTACAGTTGCAGGCTGATAATACAACCTTATCTGATGCTGTTGAAATTTGGCTCAATTTAATCGAAGATGAAAAATTAGCTCCATACAACATACAAAGAAGATATTATTAAGAGATTTAAGAAAGCTGTGGAGCCATGTCATCTTTGGTAAATATAACTGACCCAAAGTATGAAGGTAAATAGGACCTAAATGCTTTTAACTACTATCAATATATAAAACATAGGTAACTCAACTGTATGGGCAGAAGAGTTTTCTCTAATCTGAATCAAATCATCTGGCATTGCCATATTAGATAACAAATAGCATAAATTAGATACCATAACATAAATTATATAATCTATATTATTAGCTTTATTTTTGTTTCCACACAGTTCTATTATTTTTCAGGACAAAAACTGGAGAGAGTTCAAGAGGAAGAGCAGGGTTCCCACAGCCCTGGGAAAGTCCTTAAAAATTGTTATAAATTAGATAGTCCTGGAAAAGTCCTGAATTTTTTTTTGAGAAATTACAAACTTGGTGCTTAAAGTTAACATAGCTCAAAATTAAAACCAAACACAGTTTGATACGTGTAAAAAATTTTTTTTAGCATATTTAGGTACACCTGTGTACTCTGATATTGTATGTATGATGTGTTTTCTAAGAAATTCACGGATAGTATAAGGAAAAAACCACAGTTACTGAAGCTTGTACTTTTTAACAAGACTAGTTCCTTTTTTTAATTGACAAACTCAAGTTTTATAATCAACTGATGAATTGGCCAATTAGCCAAAGAAAGTAGTCTTGTTAAAAAATGTAAGCTTTAGTAACTGTGGTTTTTTCCTTTTAATATATGTATGTTATTGTTATTTTTTTACAGGTATTTGCTATGTGCCTAAATGAGCTTTCATTTTGTCTACATGGATAAATAGGTACCTAATCTTGAATACCTATATAGCTAATAAGATTAAAGTACTAAAATTGAAGCAAAAAATATTTAAATTTTTCATATTAATTACTTGAAACAAGAATAAGAAATTGGATCATATTACTGAAATTAAAACAAGAAATTATAATAATCTTTAAAGGTGAGGAATTGTCATCGTTGAAAATATAATAGGGACATCCACCTTCCCACTCAAGTTTTGCTCCCATCGATGGGTTGAAGATATAGAAGTGGCTGAGAGAGCCATTTCTATATGGCCTTTTATAAAACAGTATGTATTCATGGTAGAAAAGAGTAAGAAGTATAAAAAACCCACTTCAGATTCTTTTAAAGTAGTGCAAAATGCCTGCAATGATAATTTCATAATTCCAAAATTAGAATTCTTTATATCTACTGCAAAACACTTGCGCCTGTTTCTTATTCAATTTCAAACAGATCACCCAGTTACTCCTTTCCTTGGAGATAAGCTCGAGGAGCTGTTAGTAAATCTATTGTCTCGCTTTCTAAAAAAAGAAATATTGGAATCTCTTAATACTTTTCATAAATTAGCTTCTGTCAATGTTTTGGATAAGATCAATTGGTTGAAACCTAAAAACATTGACTTGGGATTTTGTGCCTGAAAGAGTCTGAGGGTATTAATAGAGGAAGAAGCAGTTTCAGAGATTTCTTTGGAAAAATTTAGAACTCGGTGTAGAGAATTTTTAGCTAAAACAACGGACAAAATTATAGAACAGTCTCCACTTAAATATCCACTGGTCAGTCATTCAAAATGTTTTGATCCAAACAAAATGATCTCCAGCCCGAATGATTGCACGAATAAATTTAAAAAGGTGCTCAATTTATTAATGGATAATAAGTGGCGTAGTGGTACATTATGCGATCAAATCTTAATAGAATTTAAAAGATTTCTGATAGACATGAAATGGGAAAACCTTGCTGAATTTCGAAGTTTTCATCCTAATTTGGACAGACTTGATACTTCTATGTTTCAATGTATGAGCGATGCTAAATATAGAAATTTGCTTAGTATTTTTAAAATGATATGCTGCTTATCGTATGGACAAGCTTCAGTAGAGAGGGGCTACTCTGTAAACAAATCCGTACCAATGGAAAACCTCCAAGAAAAATCTTTTGTAGCCCTGAGGATGGTTTATGATGCTGTATCAAATTGGAAGTGTCCTCTTTATGATATTAAGTTAACTCAATCCATGAAGCATCATATTATGTTTGCCAGGAAGAGGTATGATGTTTATTTAGAAGACAATAAAAGAATAGGAAATGAAACTAATAGAGAAAAAGAGAAAAGCTGATCTAGCTGAAATTAATGAACTGTGCAGTAAAGAAAAGAAGATCAAACAAACTGCACATGACTTGGAGAAGGAAGCTGATCAACTTGCTAAGAAGGCAGAAATAAAACACGATTTCACATTGCTTTCATCATCAAATGCTTTAAGATTGAAAGCATCAGACAAGAAAAAAGAAGCAAAAGAAATTGGAGAAAAAATTCAATCCCTAAAAGAAAAACAGAATAATCAGTGATTCGTGTTGAACCTACAGTGTGCCAAAAAGAAAATAAAAGAAATTTTAAAATATGAAGAATAATTCACAATAACATGTCACAAACTAAAAATAAAAATAACCACACTTATCAATTTTTTTAGAAAAAAGTTGAAACAAATTGCTGAAATAAGAAATCTGGTTAATAATGACAACTTTACATAGGTAGGTACCTTGTGTACAGTATGTGCAATTTTATTTTAACATAGGTATTTAGTAAAAATAAGGGATTTTGGTGTGCTCACCTATGTATGATTTGGTAAAAATAAGGGATTTTGTGTGCTCACCTATGTACAGGAATACCCCACTTTACGAATTATTCCGTTCCTAGCGCCCGTTCGTAAAGCAGGTGTTCGTAATGCAGAGCATTATTTCCCATACATATAATGTTATATTTTGGGTTACGTTTTTTTCTTAAAAAATCGAAAAAAAAAAGGTTATAAAACAGCAAATTTTGCAGAAAAAAATGTTTATTAACATAGAAATGAAAGCAATGAACAAAGAAATAATACAAACGAAAGTAATGAACAAAGAAATACAATAAAAATGTAAGCAATGAACAAAGAAATAGTACAAAACATTACATATGCAAATTTAGTTTTCATTAATAGATGCGTCAGTAGACATGCTTTTGGATTCGTTTCTGATTAACGTCACAGTCTTTACTATCACTTTTGTTTTGGCATAATTGATGATGGGTACTGTAATTGCAATGTACGAAAAGAATATCAGTGAAACACTTAGCATGCGCAAGAGTGAATAAAGCACAAACTCTCTTGTCAAAGCGCACATATAAACTGACAACAGCTGCGTTGCCACAGTGCAAAGTGAGCTAAAAGCGAGCTAACTTGGCACCGCTGTAATGCAGAATACGTAATAGAGTACAGTACAGTATGGTATGCGCGACGTAAGCATATTATTTTTGTCTTAAAATCGAGCTAACTAAGCACTGCTGTAATGCAGAATATTAGATTGTGGTATGCGCGACGTACGCATTTTATTTTTGTCTTTTATATTTCTTCATTTAATTTTTTATTTAGCGCAAATACAATTTCGTAAACCCGGGGTTTCGTAAAATGAAGCATCGTAAAGCGGGGTATTCCTGTATGTGCAATTATTAATGTTAATAAGGTATATAACCATTTTGCTATATACTTTTAATTTGTAATTACATATTTAATTGCTATTTTATTTATTTTTATTCATCAATCAGCGATGAACATCTATATTCCTTAACCAGAACTGGGGTGGCCAGAGAGACCACAAAATTGCAAGTTATTTGAAGTATGGAGGAAGATAAGCTCTGTAACAGCAACCATTTTCACTCAAGGAAAGGATTTTCTTGCATTATCCATCTATATAAATTATAAATTCATGTTAATTTATGAAAAAAAATTTAAAAATGTGATAAAGTCCTGGAAAAGTCCTGAATTTTTTTTTCTTAAATATCTGTGGAACCCTGAAGAGGCTGAAGAATGGCTGATTGAAATAAATTCAGAATATATGGCAGGATATTATGCATTCTGCTTAAAAGATGCACTAATTTTTCCTCCTTATTTATTCAAAGATAGTATAGTGAGCTCTACATCAGCTAGTAATTGGTAGAAAATTGTTGAAATGAAAGAAAAAAAAAAAAGAGACCAGGTTACCATTAAGTTTTGCTAAATTTATGAGATCTATTCATAGTTGTCTGGCCAGTTCCGGATCATTGGAAAGATTTTTTTCAACATTTGGCTTGGTATGGAGTAAAATGTGAAATAGGTTAGGGAAAGAAAAGGCAGAAATGTTGGTTCGAATCTACTGCCACCTGAGGTCAAAAGATGCTGAACATACTGATCAATAATCAATATTAGGTACCACTTAAATTATTTAAGTTATAAAGCTGAAAAGAAACATGATTTATTTTTAGATATAGGTAGCCAATTAGAAGATAGATAAATTAGATTACAGTATTAGATATAATTAAAGTTAAAAATAAGTTTGAGAAGTAAATTGATGTGGGTTTTAGGTTGGGTTTTTGATCTTGGGTATTTGGGTACCAACCCTGATTTCAAACTGTGTGGACTGTCAGAATGTGATGATGATGGCAACTCTGCTTAATGGGGAATCCTCTGGCCAAGCAATTGAATGATTTTATTTTGACTTTGGATTAGACTTCTTCCACAAAGTGGCTCCTTGGCTGGCATGCTGGCCAAGGAGCTAAGGAATGCCTCCCTTTTGAGTTTCCTCTCATAACTGTCAGTAGAATGGAAAGCTTCAACCAGTTCATTCATGAAATAAATCATTGACCTGAAACAAATTCATGAATGTATAATAGCTATAAACAAAACATTACATGTGCATATTAAATTTTTTGGATTATAATATTGATTTGAAGTGTAACAAAATGAGCATTCTTTGAGATAGTCAAATTAAACCAAAAATTATTTTGTGACCAAATGAATTTCAAATGATTTCCAAATGATTTAACACTAGAACAGCGAAGCGGTCATTTTGACTGCTTTTTCGAAATTTAATTAGCATATCTTGCTTAATTCGAATTAGTTCGCCGTCATATTCCATGAATGCCTTCACTACGCCAATAACCTTTTTGTGGTATAATATGATTAAAATATATCTAATTATTTCACAAGATATTCAGCGATATTACTAAAACAGCGAAACGGTCACTTTGACCGTTTCTCATAAAAGCAATACAGGAGTGCTGTAAAGACTTGTCATAACATGTTCAATCTCACTGTATGTTGTTGACAACAACACACGGCGGTTCAGTGTGTGTTGCGCTTCCAAGCTGCAAGCATGTGTGCAAACCCCTCTCTTTCAAATGAAGAAATTCTTCGATGTTTGCAAGCAATTTCAGAATCAAACTCAGAAGGAAGTGATATATCATTGGACAGTGATGATGGTGAAGATGATTATATTCCTCAGGCAGAAAGTTCATCATCTGAGTCAAATGAAGAAAGTGATGACCAGGCACAAACTGATTCAGCTATAAAACGTTCAATGCTGGTCATGTTGCGGGTGAGTACAATAAATATTTACATCTTTGTCAGTTTCAGTATGGCGATTCGTGCATAAGTTTATTGATGATGATTAGCAATGATTTCGTGTCATATTGTAGAACCATTATGGTTATATAATAAATATTATAATAGCACAGGCCCGTAGCCACGGGGGGGGGGGGCAAGAGGGGGCAAAGCCCACCCTGTAAAACATTCTGCCCCCCCTGGAAAAAACTCGGCACTTTTCACCACTGTTTGCCGAATTGAATTAGAACTATATATATATATATATATATATATATATATATATATATATATATATATATATATATATATATATATATTCCTTCATTGTCCCCCCTATCAATTTCTCCGCCCCTCCTACTCATTCGGTCTGGCTACGGGCCTGTAATAGCAACTTACCATTGTGCTTTATTACTTGCAGGAAAGATGGGAGGCTTTATGGGAAGAAAAAAGCGATGCAAAACTCCTGCTTTGATTGAAGTTGGTTCAGTTTTAACGGCGAAGGATGGCATAGAATGGGAGGTTATTGAACAAGGCAACAGAAATGAGGGAAAAACCCGATCACAGAATATTGTACGTGAAGAACCTGGCCCCACAGTTTATGCCAAACGACAAATTGCTGAAAATGATTTTTTGAGTGCTTTTAGATTGCTAATTGATGATTTTATTTTGAAACATATACAAAAGTGTACTCAAGCAGAAGCTCATAGACGATTGAAAACTACTTCATGGACTGTGTCACTGGAAGAAATTATGGCTACTATTGGCATCATGTTTGCTCGAGGAATATTGGCCAAGGGGCAACCTGCTGATGATCTCTGGTCAAAAGAGTGGGGACCTCCTTTCTTTCGTGAAACAATGGCACGAGATCGCTTTCGAGAAATTATGAGATACCTCCGTTTTGACATGAAGTCTAACAGATCTGAAAGGCTGAAAACGGACAAATTTGCACTGACATCTCAAGTTTGGAATCGGTTCACCCAAAATTGCATTGCTTGCTACAGACCAAGCGAATATATAACTGTTGATGAACAGTTATTCCCCACTAAACCAAGGTGCCCTTTTACCCAGTACATTGCCACTAAGCCAGACAAATTTGGTATAAAATTTTGGATAGCTGCTGATACCAAGTCAAAATACTTCTTGAACGGATTCCCATACCTTGGTAAAGATGCAAAGCGCCCATCAAACCAACCGCTTTCAGAATATGTAGTTCTTCAACTTGTCGAACCATACCTTGGCAAAGGAAGAAACATTACGACTGACAACTTTTTTACTTCAGTGAGTTTATGTCGTAAATTACAACACAAAAATACTACCCTTGTTGGGACAATGAATCGTGCCCGAAAAGAAGTGCCAATTGCCATCAAGAATTTGCGAGACAAAAGGTTCAACACTCATGTTTTGAAAAATGACCAAGCAACGCTAACTGTCTATCAATGCAAACCAAATAAAAATGTGATTCTTCTGAGCAGCGTGCATAGCTGTGTTCAAGTTGAAGATAATGCAAAAAGAACCCCTGAAACTGTGACTTACTACAATTCAACAAAATATGGAGTAGATATAGTTGATCAGATGGCTCGCAAATACAGCACTAAAGCTGGTTCAAGAAGGTGGCCCGTTCATGTTTTCTATAATATGTTGGACCTCGCTGGAATCAATGCAGCTGTTCTCTATAGGGAAGTTACTGGTAAGAACATTACTCATCACAACTTTCTTCTGCAGCTAGCATTACAATTACGACAGGGTTTTAAAAAGAGTGACGCAGAGCAGGATATCAGTGAAGACGACACTGCAGAGACAGATGTGATATTGTCCCGGAAAAGAAAACAATGCCAAGTGCGAATGTGCAAGCAAAATAAAACTTGTGAAATTTGTCACAAATGTAAAAAAAAGGTATGTGGATCATGCACAAGCCACGTAATCAAGAAAATCATTTGCAAGAAGTGTTCTTCAACATAGAAAAGCACATAAATAAAAACTAGGATTTATTAGTAAGATGAAAAAAGGATTATTATTTTGCGAAGTTAACCCTAAAGTTTTATTAATTTATAAGCGTAATTGGTTTTATCGTATATGGTTATAAATAAATACCGTTTATTTACTTCAAATAAAATTAAATACCTGTAAAAAGTATAATTTTCCTTCGATAAATACAAATGTAAACGTAAATTTAAAATAATATTAGGTGGCGGTCAATTTGACCGCCTCGCTGTTATGGGTATGCAAAAATTTCAGCTGTTCTAGTGTTAATGGGCTCATTGATCTCCAATCGTTAGGGAGTTGTGCTTCTAGTTTCTACTATCAAAGGTGAATACCTACATTTTGTTTTTATGCTTCAGTTTTAGTTTAGGTATACAGTATTTCTACTTAATAATAGCATATCACTTTAAAATTCATACCTTGAGTTTCATGATCCAACTTTGTAGCTTTTGATGGGCTTGGGATCTCAATTTCTAAACTTGTTTCTAGCTTTCGTTTTAAAGAATGACTTGCTTTTTCTATTGTTTGAATAGCTTTTGCTTCTTTTCTTGAGGAACCCAAACCATCTGAAATTTTTGAATTAATAAATATTTGACTCCATTTGATATATATGGACAATAATAATTAATATATCAACATATTAATTTCATGTTTAATATGTCAGCATATTAATTTCATTAAGTTTTTCAGCAACTGCTGAAAAACTGTCTTGAAAGTAAATGCATTATAAATAAATAATATACATAAAAAAATTATAAATATAAAAAGTACCTATCATTAAATACTTACGCTTCTTCACTGGAGTCACAGCAAGACTTTCTAGAACTTGAGAAACCTTTTCTTTGGCATTACTTGATATACTTGGATCATATTCATTGCTTTCTGAAATAACATTCTCAGAAGACTGATTGTGATCAGACTCTTCACTTTGTGATGTTGATAGCAACTCTGGTCTCTGGGTCAATAATTTTCTACAGTTGCTACATAGTACAGTACTGTATTCCTTTGTAGTTTCCATTTACATTGATCATAGAGTGATTGGCTGATGGTTCTTATATCCTTATGTGTCTTTTTCTTATGTTTTTGTAAAGGATCATCACAGTATCTAACCATTTTTCATTACTAAAAATACACAATTGTAAATCTCAAAAATAAGATATGATTTGACTCAAAATAAGCACATCTGTAATAAAAATAAGCATTATTAACAAACATTTGAAAGAGAGTGCATGAATATGAGTTATACATAAGATGTAAATATATCATAAATTTGTAGTTCTCTATTTTAGTCTGCGTAAAAATGTCAAAATTTCAATGTACAAATGTCAATGTACACATTTTTTCAATAATTTTTAAAATATCTTGCAACTTGGTACCCACGTTTTTTATTGTTTGTATCTTTTAACAATTAATAGAAGTTTAATAAATGAATTTTTTTTTTTTTTTTTCACTGTCTGGGGGGGGGGGGGGGTCAAAAATAAAAATAGAAAAGGGGGGTAAAATTTTCATTATTGTTCTACACATTTGAATGTGGTATCATTTAATAGATCTCTTCATGCTGATTCTAAAAATGTATAGTTTTATAGATCTACAAGATGATGTTTGGGAGTTATTGCCCATTAAAGTTAGGTGTTAAGTGGGCCCCCAAGAATTTGGGGGCCCATATCTCAAAAACTATGGGTCATAGAACTTTTTTATTTGAACCAGTGAAATCAGCACCCGGAAGAACCCCATATGTCAATTTTCATTAAAATCTGGGTTGGAGTGGTGACATTTTTTAATTTTTGGGTGATTTGTCCTGGAATGCCCCGCAGCACAAGTCGTAGCTAGGGACATATGTGAGGAAATGAATGTGGAGGCTGTGCTGAAGGAGAAGAGGCTCAGATCCACAAAAAAGCACTTTGCTTACGAAGCTCCTTACGAACCATTTACAGAAGCTAAACTTCACCACAATCAACAAGGAAGACTTGTCCTGCAAGTGTGAAAAGCTCTCTAAGATACTGAGCTCTGGAGCTGACTCTGACATTGATGGAAGAGAACTGGCCCTCAAAATTAAGAACTTGCCGACTTTACCTTCACACAACATGACTGTATTGGAGCTTCTCTCCTTCATTCATCAGAAGCAACTGGAGGAACTATACCCCAATCTCTGGGTTGCATTAAGAATTGCCTGCACTCTACCTGTGACAGTAGCATCAGCCGAGAGGAGCTTCTCTAAGATGAAGCTAATCAAGAACTACCTCAGATCATCAATGGGGCAGGATTGCCTCAGTGGCCTTGGCATCATAAGCATCAACCAGGACATTGGCAGGGAGATTTCATATGATGATGTTATTGATGATTTCGCCCAGAAAAAATCTAGGAGGCAAAAATTTTGAATATACAAACTGTTCTGTATAACTGTTAGCTATTACACGATTGTATCGTAGAGTTAGTATATAAATAATTGTAAAGCTGGACTATTTATTTTATTTAATTTGGCCCTTAAGCTTTAGACTTTATTGGGCTCTTATTAAAATTAAACATAATTATTATTAATATTAAAGAAAAAGGGGAAGTGAGCAGGATGATTTTTTTAAAAATACATTTAGACATCTTTAAAGGTCTGCAAGGGAAGTTATCATCATTGACCAAAGACTTAGTTTTTTTTATGTAGGAAGGAGGGGGCTGAGGGTAAGTGTCTGCAAAAATGACCCCCTCCACGGAAGGAGAGAGTCAAAAACAAGATCTCCAAGGCTCAATGATGCCTTTTTTTTCTTTAATATCAATTTTTAAAAGTTTCTGTAGTGTGTAAGATGCATGCATATGTAGTGAGAAATAGAGGGAGAAGTGTGTTTTTGAGAACATGATTGTTCACACCTGTGAACAATCATGTTCTCAAAAACACACTTCTCCCTCTATTTCTCACTACATATGCATGCATCTTACACACTACAGAAACTTTTAAAAATTGATATTAAAGAAAAAAAAGGCATCATTGAGCCTTGGAGATCTTGTTTTTGACTCTCTCCTTCCGTGGAGGGGGTCATTTTTGCAGACACTTACCCTCAGCCCCCTCCTTCCTACCCTGGGGTAGATTAGACATGGAAAGAAAAAGATCAGCTAAGGAGGACAGTGTCGGGAGAAACTTTAGTTCCAGCACTTCCTGTCTCCCACCTAATATTCTTCCTGGAGTGCTTCTCTGATGAATTATTGTCTAAATCTCCTATTAGTCCCATACCACACCCAAAACTGTCAACATAACAAAAACTTCACTAAATTATTGGCCATCACCAGCCCATTACCACACAAAGGAAACAAGACACAAAATAAAAAGGACTTGCATAAACTAATGCAAAACAAAGAATATTAGTCATGGGGGCAAGATAATGAGTAGTTACCCAAATTGTGTAAACCTGATAAGTCCCAGATGTGTCATTTTATACTCCAAACATAATATCCTTCATATCACAATCATGAAAGGTATTCTTGGCTCAATCAGTGCAAAAGCAATGTTTATAACAAAAATATATGTGAACTCTGGCTTCAGCTTTTATGCAGGTATTAGGGGAGAAAACGTTTTGTCCAAATTCACTTCAGTAAGCAAATGTCCCAGCCACAAATCTCTGATAAAGAAAAAAAAACCAACATATTTAGGGATTATCCTCAACCTCAACATTGGTATCAGTGGACCCACAGGAATCCATAAGTGCAATGATGCCAGAAAGAGGAGCAAAATTAACAATAATAATAATAATTAAGGCTCTAAAATTTTGGATGTGTGTGTGCATTAATATGTTGCTCATAAGGCAATTAAAAATATAATTTAGTTCACAGCCTGAGAATGCTCAAAATCTACTGTGGTGCATATTGATAACTGAAGTTAAGTTTTTCAATAAGGTTTTTATAAAGAAAATCAGGCATTAAGAAATGATTATGACATGACAATTTTAAGTGATCCAAACAAGTAGATATGGCCCTTATAATGTCAAATCATGTCAAATGTCAAATCAGACACACAAGGGCAAAAAAAATGTCAACCATCTCTGATTTTGTTCATACTTAGTACACTTAAGAACCCTTATGAGAAATGTAGATACCCAAAATTTCACACCTCTGTGACCTCAGGGTGCCAAGATATGAGGTCACGAAAGTTGACCTTTGACCAGATTTTTTCAAAATTTAATATATCTAAATTGTCATATCTTGGCTTCTACTGGACTGCTTTACTTCATTTTGGTGTCATTTTAAAGCTTGAAAGGAGTAGAATCTTTTGTCTATCTTGAAATATATCCCATAAATGATTCATAAAAAAGTTATAGAAGTTGGAAATATTGAACTTGAGTAAAAAAAAAAAAAAAAAAAAAAAAAAAATCGTCTCCGATTTTTTTTAATTTTTTGTCCCAAGATACCTCTATCCAAGCACAATATTGTGTAAAAATTTCATTATTCTCTGGCAAACACTAGAAAATATAGCACTTTCAGTGTGATGGATTTTAAAAAAAATATAAAAAAATGACAGAAAATGAAAAATTGTTGCTATTCCTATGGAATGGTGTGGAGTAACTTTTATTTTTGAAAGTATAGCACTATGACAAATAAAAGAACTAATTGAGAGCTGTAAATTTTACATGTCCTAGTAGGTATACCTATTTTTGTATCTGTTATTTGTATGCAAACATTAACTCCTAGTACAAATATAGGTGATCCTCTGTATACACGGTTTCAGCTATACACAGTTTTGGTATTGCTCCCCACCCCCCTGTATACACGGGAGGGGATCTCATCCTTACATGGTTTCTCGAGCCGACACAGCTGTGTGTGGTGGCCTGTCACTCTTCCCCTCCCCCCTCCCCCTCCCCTCCCCCCCTCCCCTCCCCTCCCCCCCCCTACTACTATTCATCCATTCATTCTATATTTCAAGGCCCAAGGAAATCTAAAGAACTTTTAAATTTTATAATTATTTCAGAATGTAATGACCACAATGTTGTCGTGGTTCATCTTTTTCAACGCCACCTGTGTAAATTTATAGAAGAAAAAATTCCATTCATAAAATTTTTTTTATTTTTCGGATGGATATGCTGCCCAATACAAAAATTTAAAAAATTTCCTTAACCTCTGTTACCATAAAAAAGGATTTTAATTTGCAGGTGGATTGGAATTTTTTCACTACAAGTCATGGAAAAGGACCATGTGATGGATTGGGAGGCACTATCAAAAGATTAGCTGCAAAAGCAAGCCTCCAAAGACCATATGATAACCAAATAATAACACCCCAAAATTTGTTTGAATTTGCTAACTGTAACATTAAAAACATAAATTTTAAATTTTTAACAATTGAAGACCATCAAAGAGAAGAATTTTTAAAAGACCGAAATTCAAAAGCCAAAACCATTTCTGGAACTCTAAAATTGCACCCTGTGAAACTTGTTTCACTTTCATCAATTACTGTTAAAAGATATTCGGCATCTAATGGGTCAACAATAAAAGTAACTGAGGAAGAGGAAATGATAGAAGAAAATGATATAAATGGTTTTGTTGCTATAGATTATGATGACCACTGGTGGTTATCATATGTTTTGGAAAAATCAACAGAATCCAGAGAGGTGAAGGTGTCATTCTTACACCCTCATGGTCCCAATCCTTCGTTTTTCTATCCCAACATCCAGATATTTTGACAATAAGATTTTCAAGTGTCATCAGAAAAGTTGATGTAATGACGAGAAACGGGAGAGTGTACAATTTAGTAAAAGAAGATGTACCAAAAGTCTCTAAATCTCATAAAGAATTACTTCAAAGAAAGATAACCTAAAATACCTATTTAAATTTAGAATTTTCAAATTAACAACCATCTAACCCATGCTATATACCAATAATTTAATGTAATCACTAGCAATTTGCTTTCATAATTTCTCTATTTAATTTCAGATTTAGTCAATAATTTTTCTTTATGTAACAAACTTTAATTATTTGTACAGATTAACAACAACTAAAGGGGATCACAAAATTTTACAAGGCAAGATGTCTCTTTTCAACTGGGCTGATGAAAATAATAATAAATTCAAACATGTTATTCTTCTAGAATAAATGCTAAAATTACTAGAAAGTACCACACACAAAACAAATTAATTAGTTTTTATATATGTTTGGAAAATTTTAGAAAAAATCTCCCCTACATAGACAAAAATAGGTACACCTATAGGTGCCAAATTTAAAGCTCCAAATTAGTTATTTTATTTGTCATAATGCTGTATATACTTTCAAAAAAAAAGTTACTCCACATCATTTTTCATAGGAATAGCAATGATTTTTCATTTTCTGTCATTTTTTTATATATTTTTTTTAAATTTGTCACACTGAAAGTGCTATATTCTCTCAAGTATTTGCCAGGGAATAATGAAATTTTTACACAATGTTGTGCTTGGATAGAGGTACCTTGGGACAAAAAATTCAGAGATGATTTTTTTTTTATTCAAGTTCAAATATTTCCAACTTCTATAACTTTTTTATGAATCATTTATGAGATATATTTCAAGATAGACAAAAGATTCTACTCCTTTCAAGCTTTAAAATGACACCAAAATGAAGTAAAGCAGTCCAGCAGAAGCCGAGATATGACAATTTAGATATAATAAATTTCGAAAAAATCTGGTCAATCCTGAGGTCACAGAGGTGTGAAATTTTGGGTATCTACATTTCTCATAAGGGTCCTTAAGTGTACTAAGTATAAACAAAATTGGAGACAGTTGACATTTTTGGTGTCTGATTTGACATGCAATGACCCCAATCATGGCCGTAACTACCTATGAGGTCACCGAGGTCCGGACCTCTGTAATTATTTCCTAAAAAAAAAAAAAGACTGAACCATTCTCCGTGTATGAAACGCATATTACCGCTTTTCTTTTGAAAAGAGGGAGCGTTTTGTGTTTTGTGTATAGCTTGGGTTGTGTTTGTAGATGTCATTTTGGTCTGAATTTTGCTCGTCCTGCCGCGCTCAAAAAACATCTGGACCTCACTAATTTCTAAACCCTAGTTACAGCCCTGACCCCAATACAAAACACCAATGCTAAAAACAAGACTATAGGATCACCTACCACACCATCAAGGAGATGTGAGATGCTTTCTTTTCTCAAGTAATGGGCATATGATTGCCTGAAAGTCTCTCTGTACCGAGAGAATTTCATATCTCTTATAATCACTTAAAAAGAGAATAAAAACATTTTTAGTAACTCTGAAGGCCTGGCTTTCAAAGAAAGCTCTGGCCCAATGGGGATTACTGAAACCTCCCAGGCCCTATTGAGGAGTTTGGGAGTGCTCTGGAATCCTTCCTAATTGTGCAAACTACTTCAAAACCTGTTGTTTTAACCACACCATCTCAACATGACATATGCCATAAGTCATTATAGTGTCAAATGGGTTAATGCATAGCTTCCTATACATTGGAACAAGTGAATAAATATATAAAGAGGTGTATAATGGCTACACTACCAAAATTTTACCTATCCAAAATTTATTGCTCAGCTAGTATTAGAGGCTATCTCTAGATTGTTAATGATGTTGACATTTTTCATGTTTCAGAACCAAATATAGCTTGATACATTAGGTCTTTTTGTATAGTAAGCATTTTGCAATTTTAAAAAGGACTGAGTAAGAGTAGCTAGTAAGTAATATTTGGAATTTCAACTTATTTTTACTTCATTTTCAGGTTTATTTTTATTGGGACATAATAGGCTTGATATGTATTGGTAAGCCACATGTATCAATTACGCTGTTAGGCTTAGTAATAAATGTGGCCTGCTCACTTAAGCTAACTCTACAGTATCTTGCCTTCAGAAATAGGGCCTGTGATCTAGTACACTAACTTTTAGTTAGCAAAGGCAATGAACATGGCACAAAGGCCTTATCAAAGAAGAGAATATATTAGCCCTTGCTTAAAATGGACCATGTTTATATTCAATTTTGTGTTTTGGGTAAGTAATCTGCACTACAGTACTGTTACCATCACTTCCAATAATCAATCAGGATACACTGGGCACAAGGTAGATGTGACTCAATGTATCTTGACTACTGATGGTACTCTCTCTAATCAATTAGTTACCCATAACTTACAGCTAGCTACAAGTTAGTAGTGATACTGGTAACTAAATTAAGCATAGAATACCAGTGCTTGACCACAATGATTAACAGTAATCTAACAGGCCTACTTTACTCTTGACTGCCACATATTATTAGGAACTTTTATGAATAACAATGAATATGGTACTAAGTGGTAAAATAGGCCTAAATACACAGTGCAAATTATTTCTATTACAGATGTTTGGTCTTTTAACCATGGCCATAGGAGCATATGGAATGTACTTCACAGCAGTTGACCTTCAAGACAAGAAGTCTCTGGAGCTTGTTTATATAATTTTCACAGACTTATCAGGAGTTCTTGTTGCTATTGGAGGTGTTATTTTCCTAGTTTCTTCAGCAGGCTGTGTCGGAGCTCTAAGGGAAAATATGTGCTTATTAAAAATTGTAAGTAGTATAATCTACCTTTTAGTTTGTTTAAATTGTAAAAGGGCTGATTTGTGTTTTTTGTTGGTAGAATTGTGATTGAGGTAAATACTGTTATATGCCCAGTTTGGTCAGTTTGGACTATACTCGTGTAGGCCCCAATTATAAAAGTTGAACTCCAACAATTTTACATAGAACATTGTCCATTCATTTGTTTCACTGTGTTTGTGGCAATTTATAAAGTGAATAGTTTTGTTTGTATAATGTTACCCATCTTGCTCCAGTTCATATAAACATAGGCTACTTGACTAAATTCTCTTTAAAAATATAATTTACAGAGTTCATAGCGACCTGGAAAGTCAGGGAATTGAAAAATGGTCAGGGAAATCACTTGGCAAGATTCGCTATGAACCCTGGATTTAGTGCACCATAGGTTATATTTAGACTTAAGGGGATGAGGCAGCCCACTACAAGTGTTGCTGAAACCAAAAAGGTTACCTTCAATATATGAAATTTTTCTTTTTCAGTATTTTTGGTCTTTAACAATCTTCTTGATCTTAGAGCTTTGTATTGCTATTGCTTGTATTGTATTTCCTTGGAAATCAAGGGAATTTCTGGAAAATCTTTTATCACAACGTTTAATTTATGAATATAGAGAGAGTGAAAACACACAGGATATGGTAGACTTCTTCCAATCAAAGGTAGGATCTGCTTAATCTAAATGGTTGCATTTACTGTTGAGATTTAATTAATTTATTAGATTATGATACCCATACCCAATTCACAATGAAGAGCAGTCTTGTAAACTTGCAGGTTTATAGTATCATTAATTGGTTTGCATTCTATTATATGTACAGGGTGTCCCAAAAGTCCCTATCTATTTTGTTGAAATAGGCTGAATTTCAAATGAATGTTTTAATGACATGATTGCATGCACCTTTCTAGACAAATACATGCATTAGATTTCTATTTTAATTATTTTTAAATTTTTAATTAATTTTTTCAGATCCATATCATTGGTGATGAATGTGCATGAACGCGTTATGATAGTAACATGTTGCGTCAGTGGAATGAAATGTTGTGAAATTAGAGACCGATTCTCAAGAAGGTTTCATAAGCCTGGACTGACAGATAAAGCAATTCGTGAATTGGAGAATAAATTCAAAAGGACTGGATCTGTGCATGATGAAGGAAGAAGTGGACACCCAAGAACAGTACAACAAAACATTGAATCTGTTTGCATAATGTTCGAAGACGATCAAAGAATGTCAGTTCTCCAAGCATCCCACAGATTGACCATACCCAAAACAACTGTTCACAGAATCTTGCGTTCGACGCTGAAGAAGTGTTATCACATTCAGCTGTTACACAGCTTACACGAGGAAGATTTTCAAAGAGCAGCAATGTGTGCGGAACTGGTCGATCAAATCCAAAATAATAACTTAATGGACCACATTTTGTTTAGCAATGAGGCGACTTTTCACACCTGTGGTAAAATCAATCGACATAATTGTCGCATCTGGGCTAATGAAAAGCCAACTGAGTTCACTGAATGGGAAAGAAACTCGCCTAAAGTCAACGTGTAGCTTGGAATGACAGGCTACAGTGACAGGGCCTGTTTACTTTGATATGCTTCCAAATTTTTTAGACCCTCAACTTCTTGAAGATAGCATTCTCGACAATGTAATCTTTCAGCAGGATGGAGCACCATGTCATTATGCCAGAATTGTTCAGACATACCTAAACGAGCGTTTTCCAAATCGTTGGATTGGACATGGGGGAAATAGGCCCTGGGAAGTGCGATCTTCGGATTTGACCCCATTGGATTTCTTTGCTTGGGGTTTCATTAAATCAGAGGTCTATCGCAGAAATATTCGAGATTTACCAGATCTGCGAGATCGCATTAGGCAAGCAGTTGAGAAAATAACCCCTGAAATGCTCGGAAATGTGTTCCGCAATGCAGCTGACCGCTTTGCGATTTGCTGAGATACAGATGGATCACATGTGGAAACTACTAATTAAAGATTTTAATGGTGTAATACTTGTAATTTGTATAGAAATACATCTGTATTCAGGTCAGTGTGACATTTATTTGAAATTCAGCCTATTTCAACAAAATAGATAGGGACTTTTGGGACACCCTGTACATTTTAAGATAGAATTAAATAGGGACCTAGCAAACAATGATCATTGTAATTAGTAACTAGCTAAAATGATTAAAAATAAGAAAAGAGCATTTAGGGAGTTTAAAAAGTAGCAATAACCTAGTGGGTTTAGATAATTACAGGCCCTCTTGAGGACCTGTAATTATCTGATCCCAACCCTGCTGATCCTGACAATATTTATGCTAGGATTCTCAGAAAAAGGGAGGATAGCTTAGCTGAAGCACTAATTATTTTGTTTGTTAGACTTATGAATTATGCAGAGATACCTGAAGATTGGGAAAAAGTAAAGGTAGTAGCAATTTACAAAAAAAGGGAAGTAAAATGGAGGTAGGACATTATAGGTTTGTTAGTTTAACATCACTGGTAGGAAAGATACTGGAAAAAGACTATACAGGGTGTCCCAGAATTAACTATCTATTTCAATGAAATCGGACAAATTTTTTAAAAACACTTTTATTTATGTTTAGCATGTTTAATATGTGTTAAAAATGTATAAATTTCTAAATTTTTTTCATAATTTTATTTTCATAGTTTTATTTTCATTCTCTTTCAGAACCCTATTAATAATGAATACACAAGAATGCATCTTTGTTGTAACATCCCATATCAAAGGAAATGCAATGTAATGAAATCAGAGAAAAATTTACAAGAACATTCCACAGAACCGGTCCTACAGACAAAGCGATTTGTGAACTTGTGAACAAATTTAAAAGAACTGGATCTGTACACGACAAGGTGGGAAGAGGACGCCCAAGGACAGCACGTAACAGTACCGAACAGGTACGACAATTGTTTGAGGATGAACCAACAACTTCGGTTAGGGAGGCCAGTTGAAGACTCAACATATCCAAGACAACAGTTCATAGAATCTTGCGTTTGACACTGATGAAAAAGGCTTATCACATTCAAGTACTGCATGCCCTAAATGAAGAGGATTATCCAAATCGAGCAGCAAGGTGTGCAGAAATTGTGGATCAAATCGAAAATGAAAGTTTATTGGATAACATCTTATTAAGTGATGAGGCGACTTTCCACACGTGTGGTAAAGTCAATCGACACAACTGTCATATCTAGTCCAATGAAAGACCATCTGAAGTCATAGAATGGCAAAGAGACTCTCCAAAAGTTAACGTGTGGCTTGGAATGACCAAATCCAAAATTTATGGCCCATTCTTCTTTGCAGAAGCAACTGTAACAGGTACCGTCTACCTTGATATGCTTCAGCAGTTTCTCGAACCACAGCTTCTTGATGATGGCATTCTTGATAATGTTGTGTTTCAACAAGATGGAGCACCATGTCATTATGCTCTAATTGTTCGAGAATACCTCAACAGACGCCTTCCGAATCGGTGGATTGGACGTGGAGGACCTCGACCTTGGCCTCCGCGTTCTCTGGATTTGACACCCCTGGATTTCTTTGCATGGGGTTTCATAAAAACAAAGGTTTATCTGCAAAAGATCAATAGTTTAGCTGAACTTAAAGAACGCATCCAGTTGGCAGTGCGGGAGATAACACCTGAAATGCTTCAAAATGTGTTTCGCAGCGCTGAGGATAGATTTGAAATTTGCAGATACAGACGGTGCCCATGTTGAAACTTCTCAATAAAGTTTTGACTTATGATTTATAAATCTATTTGTTTTTGTATCATAATTTAGTAATAAACACAAAATTATGTCAGTTTTTATTAAATTTGTCTGATTTCATTGAAATAGTTAATTCTGGGACACCCTGTATATAATAGGCTAATAGGGGTCAGTGTTAGGTCCATTACTCTTTATTGCATATCTAAATGATTTAGAGAAGGGAGTAGGTAGTAAAATATCTAAACTTAGATGTGATGCAAAAGTAGTTCCCCCAGTTACAAATATAGAAAATTGTTATAAACTATAAAAAGATTTGGTAAATGGTAAATAGAATTCAGTGTTGAAAAAATGCACAGCCTACTGTTTTGGTAGAAGTAATGTAAACTTAAGTATGAGATGCAGCGATACTGGTTAGAGCAGGGGTTCCCAAATGGGGGTATGCAGCATCCTGCTTTGGAACTAACTTTCACATGGTAAAGTAGTCTCAAAAGTTGATATAGTGGCTACACCATCTTTTGAGGAAGTTTGAGTAAGGGGGTGGTACAGGGCATTTGCCAAAGCCATTGAGGGGTATGCAGCTGAAAAAAGGTTGAGAACCTCTGGGTTAGAGAATGTTAGTCAGAAAGAGACCTTGGCATTATAGTTTGTAGTGATCTAAAGTTTTCTGAACAATGCTTAGAGGCTAGAAATAAGGCAACTAAAATGCAAGATACAAGGGTTGTTCAAAAAGTAAGTTTACAAGGTACAATAATGTTGTTGGTAGTACAATATTTTGTTAGGCACATGTGGTAACATCCAGGACCACCATAAACCTTCAAGATTACATCATTAGCTGGTAAGCTAAGGTAATGGCAACAATTTTTTGGGACCATCAAGGTGTTTTGCATGTTGAATTCATGCAAAAAGGGATAACAATAAATGCCACTACTTATTGTGAAACTTCACAGCGACTCCACATGACTATCAGAAGAAAATGTCCCAGGTTGCTTACTACAGGTGTGGTGTTTTTGCATAACAATGAACATCCTCACACTGTAAATCAAACACACCAACTTTTGGGATTGTTCCACTGGAAAGTCATGGATCATCCCCTCTATAGTCCTGACCTTGCACAAAGCAACTTCCATTTGTTTCCAGTCCTAAAGGAACACCTCAGAGGTAAACAATTTCAAAACAATCCTGATGCAGAAGGGGCTGTATGAAACTGGTTAAAAACTAAGGACCCTACATTTTACTTGACTGGCATCGGAAAGCTTGTCCCATGCCACAACAAATGTTTGAATGTGTTTGGTGATTATGTAGAAAAGTAGTGAAGTCATTGAAATACTTGTAATAATTACTTGCCTTGTAAGAAAATGGTTTCTTCAAAACACCTTGTAAACTTATTTTGAACAACCCTCATGTTATTGAGAGGAATGTTTGTTACAGAAGTAAGGCACTCGTTTGTAGATAGATCATATAATTCTTATGTTAGGGCTCACTTAGAATATGGCATTCAAGCTTGGTCACCTCACCATAGGCAGATACAGATATGCTTGAAGGTGTGCAATGTAGGGCAAACAAGATTATCCCCAGCTTAAGAAGGATGGAATACAGGGAAAGATTAAAGGAATTAGGTATGTTTAGTGTTGAGAGAGAGTTTAAGGAAAACAGATGTTCAAAGTGTTTTCAGGTTTGGACAATATGGATGTAAGTTGCTTTTCTTGTTAGTCTGATGCAAAAACTCGAGGACATAAGAAAATAAGACAACATACTTGTAGACTAGGTCTCTGAAAATATTTTTTAGTCATAGAGTAGTACATTTTTGGAATGACTCGCCATATATGGGAAGTAGTAGCTCTTTGGTTAGCTTTAATCATTTACTCTCCAATGTTCTCATTTTGGGAACACATTTCAGATGCAGGATTTTTCACACACAAAAAATTTTAAAATTAAAATTTTATTTTATTGATAAAATGTGAATGGACTCATAAATACTCAAATGAAATGAGCATACATATTAATTTTTTATAGTATCCAATCTCTGGCTCGCATAACCATCAGTAAAGGGTTAAGAAAAAAATTAGACTTTCTCATGAATGAAAGTGTTTGTAAATAGCGTAATGTATATTTTGCTCAAGTAAGTAGGCTACTTCAGTAGCTTCGTAAATAGCTAATAATTTAGGTGACTAAAATTAATATTGCAAAGTTTTATAATAAAATATAGCTTTAGGTTATTCATCTGACTCAGATAACCTTGATAGGCCAGAGTGATTTAACTTTTTCCAAATGTAATGTTTATCTCCATTTCTATAATTTCATTGTTTATTATTACTTCTTTTATCCCATTTTTAATTACTTTATAACTTATAATCAAAATTTCATGATGTCAGACTCGTTACTTAAACATTTTAAGTTTAAATTAACCTATACTACAGTTTGTCATCTGAGAAAATATTAATTCTTAAGCAGTTTTTCTTAGTAAGCCCCTCAAGGAAGTTGGTCATCTTCAGTTTTGGAGTTAAGAGTACGGAGTGTGTGATTATATTACATATTATTGTTCTGAACAGATGGAATGTTGTGGGATGACGAGTGATGGCTACAAAGATTGGAACCACAATGAATACTTCAACTGTATGGAGGAGAGTCCAAGTGCGGAAAAGTGTGGAGTACCTCCTTCTTGCTGCATTAATTATGGTGTAGGTGTAGACTGCTATATCGTGGTTTAACCAACGTACTAGTTATAATTGTTCTTAAGTTGGCTAATTTTTAATTGAAAGCACAAACAGCTTCATCATAGTGCATAGTGAGTGCAAATAAGTTTAATTTTACATGTATTTTTCAAGCAGTTTAAATTGGCTTTAATACTCAACATTTATTTTCTAGATTCACCAAAATATGATGTGTGGTTATGATATGCAGCGCAAAAAGGTAATATTTTACACATACACACACATACACACATATATATATACATCAGGTCATCCCATAAGTAATGTCGTTTTTTACGATAGATTAAGTTCAAACTAGTCCTACTCGGTTTAAGCATAAATTTTCCGAAGGTTATATCTAAGAGGAGATCTATCGTGTTTCGCTACATACTTTACAGACCTTGACCAGTGAAGACGTGTGTTTTGTTTTATGTGAACCCCTCATAAACATGGCTGTATCAGAAGAGCATATCAGGCATATAATGCTTTACGAGTTCAAAAAAGGGAATAGTGCTACTGAAGCAACGCGAAACATTCAGGACACTTATGGCAACGATATTTTGCATGTGAGGAAATGTCAAAGATGGTTTCAAAAGTTTAGGAATGGTGACTGCTGTTTGATAGATGCAGCACGCTCTGGACGCCCTGCTGAGTTTGATGATGACCTGCTGTTAGCCGCACTTGAAGAAGACTGTTCAACAACTGTTGAAGAATTGGCCCAGAAACTCAATTCATCCCCGTCCACCATCCATCGACATTTGCAACAACTCGGGAAACTGCCTAAGTTAGGAAAATGGGTGCCACATGAATTGTCGTCGACAATCTGAGGGTGCGGGTAAACATTAGCACAGCTCTTCATTCCTGTGAACTCCAAGATCCGTTTTTGCACCGTTTAGTGACTGGTGATGAAAAGTGGATACTGTACTAGAATGTTAAGCGCCGTCGACAGTGGGTTTGTGCCGGAGAACCAGCGACACTACAGCCAAAACCAAATCTTCACCCTCGGAAGGTGTTGCTTAGTGTTTGGTGGGATAAAGGTGGTGTAATACACTTTGAAACATTACCACACAACCAAACAATCACCGCTCAAGTCTACTGTCAACAACTGGATCGATTGAACACTGCACTAAAAGAAAAGAGACCTTTGGTTAATCGGAAAGGAATCGTGTTCCACCACGACAACGCACGTCCTCATACCGCTCGGATCACTTCTGCAAAAATTGAGGAGCTTGGGTGGGAAAAACTTCCACATCCTCCATATTCTCCAGACCTTGCGCCTTCAGATTATCATCTCTTCAGGAGTCTGCAAAACTATCTTGACGAGAAACAGTATACTTCTTTAGATGACTTGCACACCAGTTTTTGTACGTTTTTTGCCTCAAAACCGCCTGAATTTTATAAACATGGCATTGAAAAGCTTGTAGGACGTTGGCAGAGTGTTGATTCTGATGGAAAATATATACTAGATTAAAAAGTTTCAGTTGAGTTTTTTTTGTCCTTCAAATTCCGATCTAAAAAGCGACATTACTTATGGGATGACCTGATAGATATACAGTATATATATATATATATATATATATAATATATATATATATATAATACAGGGCGTCCCAAAAAAATGTATACACACTTTAACAGCTGATAGCTCAATTGATGTTTCTTTCTTTCCAAGTTAAACCCATTAGAATTAATAATGGCAGTCAGACTAAGCTTTGAACAAAGGAAATTCATTCTAAAATGCTACTGGAAGTGTGAAAACTCAGTTGAAGTGCAAAGACAGTTTAGGAGGGAGTTTCAAACAGATCCACCAACGCGATTTACCATCACTCGAATTAGAGATAAGTTTGAAGCCGATGGAACTGTTCAGAATGTCCACAAGAAGCGTTCCGGAAGACCACGGACATCGACAAGCCCCACAAAGCAAGAAAGAGTACTGGAAACGTATCACCAAAGTCCAAGAAAATCTGTGCGGCAAGCGAGTCGTGAGGTAGGAATTTCAGAATCGTCTGTCCAACGCATTTTGAAGCGCTGTCAATGGAAAAGTTACATTCCAAGATTAGTCCATGCTATTAATGAAGATGATCCGGACCGAAGAGTGGAGTATTGCGAGTGGTACTTGGCACGATGTGGATGTGGATTGGACGAAGGGGTTTCGTAGAATACCCTCCGCGTTCACCAGACCTCACACCACTAGACTTTTTTTTATGGGGATACTTAAAAGACAAAGTCTACGCTATAAAACCTGCAACAGTCGCTGAATTGAGAGCAGCCATTGAACGAGAATGCACACAAATACCAAACGAAATGTTTCGTGATGTTTGCGATTCTATTGCTTCGCGTTATCAGCAGTGCCTGGACCAGAACGGACGTCAGTTTGAAAACAGGCGTTGACAAAACAATTACATAATGTCTGTAGATTCTATTACATTTTGAAAATGAAATGTATTTTAATAAACACTGCCTTTTAATTATTTAAAGTGTGTATACATTTTTTTGGGACGCCCTGATATATATATATATATATATATATATATATATATATATATATATATTATTAGTGATGTAGCGGATGTCATTTTTTTCACATCTGCGGATGAGGATGTTGATTTCAACATCCGCGGATGCGGATGTCTACATTTTCGTTATTTTTTAGGATATATTCGAGATTTGTTGTGTTTAACGTATATAATAAGTTATTATATAGAGAGCTGTAGCTATAATGTAGTATAATTGATTAATTGTACAATAATTGCTGTATTTTTCTCTGAACATATAAAATAATATCAAGCATCTAACTAATATAGAAATCAATTAGTGAATTCGTCTGCAAATAAATTCGTTACCAGGATGCGGGACGTGAACCCAACTCAAATGCACCCCACCGACCTCTTTCCCCAACCTCCACCCTTGTAGAAAGAGATCTTTAATTAGCTTGATAACTATTTATATTAAGTTTAAAGTTTTATTAGGCATATTTATAAATGAGTAATTAAAATAAAGTAAACTAAGATGTTCATCGTTTAATGTTCAAACTTAATTATAGGAAGGTTATGCTTAAGGAACATTAATTTTTCTGCTGCCAGTCTGTTTCTCTTTTCATCATATATTAATCCAGCACTGCTAAATAATCTCTCGCTTGGTACGTTTGTTGGAGGACAGGCTAAATGTTTCCTTGCAAGTTTACTCAAGTATGGATAGATATTCTGCGTATTTTTCCACAACTAATAGGATTGTCACATGCAGCCAGGCGTTTTTCTTGGTGATAGCTCTCGATCATTTTACTACATCTTTTGACATCGCGTAGGTCTCGTCATTGCTGCTTGACTCAAGAAACTGAGAGACAGATTCTGTGATAGATTTGCTTGTTGAAGGTGTTGGTTCTGTCACTGAAATTTTATTCTTTTGGTGGTGGCGAAGCGACAGATTCAAGAGATTGAAGCTCTTCAACTGCTTTGCCAAGTGATGATTTAACTCGTTCTAATGTACTAGGTGAAAATAACTTAGCTTTGTAACGTGGATCTAAGTAGGTTGCAAGAGAGTAACTTCATACAAGAACAGCCTCTCGTCTTGTCGCTTGCATCACTTTTGCGCACAATGAACTAGTTCTATTAATATAGTAGAATTTGATAATTTCCGCTTATTAATGACATTTTATCTCAATGGTCCACATCCGCAGTCCAAAGTGCGGATGCGAGAAAATGTGCGGATGTTATGCGGATGCGGATGTGACCTACATCACATATATATATATATATATACACAAACTCAGAATGGTTCCCTGAGAACATTATATGTTAAACACAGACCGTGCATGGAACAAGGAACTCTTCTGGGAAAATTAAATCCACTATAGTGGACTATAGTGGATTTAATTTTCCCAGAAGAGTTCCTTGTTCCATGCCGGTCTGTGTTTAACATATATATATATATATATTTTTTTTTTTTTTTTTTTTTTTTTTTTTTTTAGTTCGGGAAGAACCGATTCGCCTCTATTTAAAAGGGCATATCTCAGCGGAAAAACAAAGAAAAAGTGGAGGAAAGACAGAGGAAAAAGAAAGGGTGGAGGGGACAGTCGAAGTGGAAAAAGACCAAGGATGACAAGGACTGCGCCCTCCCGGCCCTAGCACCCAAGGATGATGGGGCTCGACCCTGCAGTCCTTGTCATCCTTGGTCTTTTTCCACTTCGACTGTCCCCTCCACCCTTTCTTTTTCCTCTGTCTTTCCTCTCACTTTTTCTTTGTTTTTCCGCTGAGATATGCCCTTTTAAATAGAGGCGAATCGGTTCTTCCCGACTTAAAAAAAAAAAAATATATATATATATGAAAATTATTTCACGAAGGTAACACGTGAAAAATATTTATGATGATAAAACCACGAAGGAAAGGAAACACAAAATGGTGCTCAAGCGCTTTCGTCTAATGAGGATGTCATTAGACGAAAGCGCTTGAGCACCATTTTGTGTTTCCTTTCCTTCGTGGTTTTATTCATCATATATATATATAGATATAATAATATATATATATATAGGGGTTGGACAAAATAATATGAACACCCGCCGATTTCACTGGTTATCTTTACGGACTGCTCAGACACAAGTAACGGTCAAATGACTGGCAAACCTATTTAAATGCGTAACAGAGAGTGTATACGTCATGTTAACCCTCACGTTGTTTTTACAGATCTGAGTGAATTATGAATTAGCAGTTATGAAAGACCTGTCAGACTTCCAAAGAGGGCAAATTGTCGGAGCGCGGATGGCTGGTGCATCGGTGACGAAAACCGCTCAGATGTTCAATGTTCCAGAGGAACTGTCTCTATGGTCATGTCTGCATACCAAAACCATGGAAAGACAAGCACCGACAAATGCAATAGTGGACGCAAGAAGAAGCTGTGTGATCGAGACCGCCGGGTGCTAAAGCGCATTGTGACAAAGAACCATAAGACACAGCTCCAAAGTGACTGCAGAGCTTAACCAGCATCTTGCAAGCCCGGTATCGACCAGAACTGTACGTCGCGAGCTCCATGAGCTGGATTACCATGGGAGGGCTGCAATTGCCAAACCCTTCCTTTCGCACATCAACATTGAGCGGCGCAGAAAATGGTGTAATGACCATAAGAATTGGTCAATGGACCGGTGGAAGAATGTAGTCTACTCCGACGAATCCTCCTTTACGCTATTTCCATGTTCCGGGTCGAGTTTACGTCTGGAGACAGCCTAAAGATGCTTATGACCGACCGTCTGACCCCAACCGTTAAGCATGGAGGCGGATCTGTGATGGTTTGGGCAGCAATATCGTGGAATACTCTTGGCCCAGCTGTAATACTGCATGGTAGGGTTAACGCCAGATCTATCTGTCAATATTGGCTGACCAGGTCCATCCCATGGTCCAAACGCTGTTTTCCCAATGGCGGCGCCGTCTTCCAGGATGATAATGCACCAATCCACACCGCTGGGGTCGTTAAAAACTGGTTTGAAGAGCATGTTAGTGACGTAGACGCTTGGATTGGCCTACCACAATCCCGAATCTTAACATTATCGAGCATCTGTGGTGGTCAGTTGGAGCAGCAGGTCAGAAGCCGATTCCACCGCCCGGCGTCTTTGGCGGAACTGGAGCAGGGTTTGCTCGAAGAATGGCAGGATTCCTCTAGCCACTGTCCAAAAGCTGTATGAATCAATTCCCCGACGCATTGCAGCTGTTATTGCCGCTAAAGGAGGACCACTCCATATAAGAATAAAAACCGCCATTTATAAAGGTGTTCATATTATTTGTCCAACCCCTGTATATAATATATATATATATATATATATATATATATATATATATATTACAAAAACTTTTTATGGGGGAGGGAGTTTGCTCAGTGCAATAGAAAATAATATAAAGTTTCAATAAATTACTTTTTATATGTTGTAAAAACAATAATATGCTGTACCTATATTTCAAATATATAAAAGATTTTCTAATTAAACTAGACCTACAGCTTATGGCATAGGATTAATAGCTTTTTTCAATTTGTTTTATATTTCAAACCAAAAAAATAGATAAGCATTAAAAAATGGGTTCCACAAGGGATGCTCTACTGGCATTCTTGCATATATCTGACTCTTGGTCATCCTCCTTTCGAGATTTTGGTGAAACCTTTTCTATTGCGCTTTATATATCAAAAGCGTTTTACTGAATCCAGCACAAATCTTTAATCTCCAAACTACTCTCCTTCAGTTTCTTCTATCTGTGCCTTCATCTCTGGTTTCCATTCCGGCCGATCTATAGCTGCAGTTGTAGATGGCCACTGTTCTTCTAAAGCTATTAACAGTGATGTTCCTCAGGGTTTTGTCGTATCACCCACTCTTTTCCTTCTGTTTATCACTGATCTATTAAGTCTCATTTCCTGTCCTATCCACTCCTATGACCAGTGGCGACTGGCGTATAGGAGCGATGGAGCGGTCGCTCCCCCTTACTTGAAACGATAAATATTAATTTAACAGATAAAAAATATATTAATTTTAAGATATTAAAATAAATATTCTTGAAATATATTTTAAAAATTCATGTGGCATATCTTGATTCATGAGGCATTTTGAGTAAGCCTTCATACAGTACATAATATTCTAAACTTATAGCATAGCTTCAAATAGCGTACCGCTGTTTGAATACAAAATAATATTGCAGCCGAATGGAGCGATAGATTTTTCGCTCAAGTAAATATAAATTATATTTTACTGTTGTAATGAAAATATAAGTACAATCGCGAATTTTTTTTATAATAATAACTTTATTTTTACTAATAGTTACTTCAGTAATAATGATATAAGCCATTTATATGTATTTTATTAAAATTATTACTTATTGTAATTAACTAGAATTGTACGTCTGGCATAGCCGCATATGTTAATACAAGTACAGTACTCTTGTGAGCGGCAGTTGGATTCGCACTAGCCTATTGTGAGTCCGTGTTGTCGTACAGTGGTACATTATTATAGTCAAATTTATTGTAGTCAAATTTATTCAACAATTATTTTTATATTTTATTAAAATATTTTTTAATACAAATTTATGGCTTCTTTTGACATATAAGTACCGTACGGAAGCACCATGTGATTGTTTATGTACTACAATTCTAAAAATTATAAATTTTATGAAATCGCACCCCCATACATTTATACCACGAGTCGCCACTGCCTATGACGATGATTCCACTCTTCACTTCTGCACCCGCTTCACGAAGCCTCTCCCCCAGCAGTCACTCCATACTTCGCGTCGGACGGCTATGATTCACCTGACCTCTGATCTTTCTACTATTTCTTATTAGGGCAGAGAAAACCTTATGGTTTTCAATGCTCGAAAACCCGGTAGTTTATCTGTCTACTGGTCGCAATCTTCCACTCTACTATCTCCTTACTCTCAACAATACAACTCAATCCTTCCTCTTCTCTTAACATTCTTGGTGTTTCCTTCTCTTGTGATCTTTCCTGGAAAGATTATGTATACTTTTTCCAAAAGAGCTTCTAAGAGTCTAGGTGTGTTGTACTGGCTCCGCAGTTTCTTCACCCCAACTCAGTTGCTGTCTCTGTACAAAGGTCTTGTCCTACCCTGTATGGAGTACGCTTCTCACGCTTCCATACAGCTCTACTTGACCTGGTGGAATCAAAGGCTTTTCGTCTCATCAATTTCCCGCCTCTTACTGACTGTCTTCAATCCCTCTCTCTTCGCCGCAATGCTGCCTCGTTCTCTCTCTCTATTATCGCTGTTACGAGTATAACGGACACTGCTCTTCTGAACTCTAACTGCATGCCGCCTCCTTCACGAAGAGCACGCAGTACCAGACTTTTGACATGTTCTCATTCCTTTTCTATCAAACTTCCTAACGCAAGGATTAATCGATATTTTCACTCTTTCAACTACTGAGCTGGTCAACTGGAACAATCTTCCTCCATCCCTCTTTCCCCCAATGTCTTTAACCTTCAGTCTTTCAAATGCAGAATGTCCAGGCATCTCAAAAACTTTGGACTTTAATTTTGGCTCTCTTCTCCTCTATTGGGAGGGGATTTTTTGCGCACATTCGCCCTTGGCCCCTCTTTCCTGCATTAAAAATATTTATATATATATATATTTTTTATTTTTATTTTTATTTTTTTAAATATCTGAAAAGTTTGAAAACCTCTGCAGATTTCTGGTTCTTGTTTCATAACTAATGATATGTCATATCCTGCATTAAATTGATGTATGAATGTATATTATATATAGGACACTTTCAATATGAATGTTTTTGAATTTTGTTCCATATATAAAAATGGTATTTGGAGAATATTAAAATTACCTTAAAAGGGACACGATGGTAGAGTCCCATTTGGAGAGTACCTCACTAATAAAAAGTTGCTAAGGTGGTCCATTTTTTACAAGAAGCAATGTCCAAGGTTATGACAAGAAGGGCAGTAATGAAAATCTACAAACGAGCTCACTCGTGAGGCGTGGGCAGTCTTGACAACTTTTGTTACCGAGTCACCATCATGCCGTTTTTATGATCATTTAAATATTTTGTAAGTGCCGTTATACTAATTCTGCGAGAAAAGCAAAACATAGCATCAGCACATTAAAATAGTTGATAACCTTAATATAATATACATTCATATACTGCAGTTGGGATTTATGATTATTATTATTATTATTAAATTCATTTTCTTTATCAGTATAGGTAGGTCTAAATTTGATTCTAATTGCCACTCACAGGTTACGTAGTGAATGTTAATTAAATTTTAATAGAAATTTTAAAAATATGTATCTCGTTTAAATGAGTTTTCTATTATTAATAGGAAGAGGAAGCTTCAGGGACCATTCACACGAAAGGTTGTGTTGTGGCCACTATCCGATTCCTTGAATCACATCTGTATATCGCGGCCGGAGTCATATTTGGAATAACATTATTTCAGGTAATATTTATAATGAGTTTGATTGGATTGCTCATCTTTATCTGGCCCTTGAATCTGTTTACAACTTTTTTATACTAACAATATTGAACGTGTTTGCGACATATCTGGAGAGTTCTTAAATTAGTTTTATTAGAATTGTACTAAATAGCTAGCCGCAGTGTTACGGTGCAAGAAGAAGCACGACATTACAAAGCTTATAACAAACGGAAAGAGAGCGCGGGACACGACAAATATGTCGAGTTGTTATTAAAAAATTTATTTTCTTTTTGCCTAACCTCGATTGTATCTTAGTTTGTTGTTTTATTCCGAAATAAATATACAAATCTGTAATACAAATTTTTAATAATTAACGCGAATCTCGTTTGAAAATGTCCTACTCTGATAATGGAAATCATAAAATTCTGAACTGTAAACTCTAGAGTTGCCTTAGAAAATGTTAATCCTTTTACTATCCGCAGATGTACGTCACTCATCAAGCCCGAACTTTAATGGACCAGATTTCCTTGCAGAGACACAGTTGGTATTCGTAACTCATTTTGGCCTTTGTGTGGGACTGTGTGTGGAAAACTTTTCATTCGTGATTGTAACGAAATCCCTCATTGATTCGTGACGTTTTAAATGTGCGCTTCATTTTATTCTTGAAGGCTGTATTCTTTGAGTTAATTCAAATTTTAATTGTGCTCTGGGAAGAATTCAAAAAATTTCCTATGCTTTAAATATATCTTAGGGAATAATTCTTTGTGAAACTCGGCATAACGTGTTTATATTTTGATTTTTACATTACACTTTATAAGAAGTACAAGAAACTGAATTATACAACCAATTTTAACGCGAGTTTAAAATTTTAAATCCCATCCATAATCCTTGTACGAAATATAGGTTAAGGTCCTATCATGTCCTCCAATGTTTAATAGTATGAGCTTAGTCGCCTAGTCAGTTTGTTATAGTTTCAGCACTGTAAAACGTCAATCGGTTTGTTTTACTGTATCAAAATTCCATCGTTTTGTTTAAAACAAATAAAAATTCATCTATAATTATTCAGTAGAAGACAGGAAAGTTTAGTCGATGAGATTACTCCTTAGGACTGCTACTAGGTCATTCCTAATAATCGTTTGTTCGTTGAACCTTTACATGAAAGGCTTTGTATTAACATCATCATCAGTTTTTATATTAAGTTATGATAACTTGGGCTGTTAGGAATCTTCATTCATTAAAGTGTACACTGCACATCTTCGGAGGGTAAGATTTTTAGACTTTCCAAAGTGGTTGAAGACAGTTCATAGGTTGCGTTTTAAAGTTAAATCAAAACTAATCTGAGACTAAGCTCACAATGTAGGTTTTGTTTGTCCTCCAGTTTATTGATTAACACAAAATAGTGACAATAATTATCTGCTTTTGCAGTTAGCATTTAGGTAAGTTTTATTAGGCTCTTCGTACTGTAGTTTTATGTAGGCTTTATTTTGAGGAAAGATTTCCACATTACAAGTTTAGTCTTTATAATTGTAACACTTTTTAATTTGATATGGCCGTTTTATTTTAAAAGTGCGTGATCTGGACTGAAGAAAAATCGTACGTGTTTGTTTTTAGAACCTTAATTCATAGACTTAATTGTAGTTTTAACTGTTGATACTGTTAAGGAGAAAGTAATAGTTGATCGTCACCTTATGATTATTTCTTTACACTGAAGTGTTTTGAACAAAAGTTAGATTTTTTTATTTAACATACTCTGAAAATCAGTTTATGTACGGGTCTCGTCGTAGACTGAAAGGTCTTTACTCCCCCCATTTGAAATATAGAATACAGTACAATTGTTATAATAACACGTATTGATGATGATGATGATGATTCCGCGTTGCAAATGGAAAAATAGTATTCGTAAGAAATTACTTAATTTGAAGGAAACGTGCATTCAACTTTCCTTTTAAATTTAAGGAAGATTTCAGTTTGATTTTGTAACTTGTTTTCATACGTAGCATGTTCGTTTTCCAAAGAAAGCTACATATCGTCTAAATGAACGAATTGCCTCAAACCCTAAGCATTTATTGCTTTGTTGAAAACACGTTAAATATATATATATTAATTAGTTATGTTCAAATATCTTACTACACTATTACCAAAGAGTTTTATTATTCATACGAAGGAGGAGTCTGAGGTGGTGGTTCTTTTTAACAGTTTTACCAATAAACGTCTGAATTTTTATTAAGATCTGATAATTTTTTCTTTTGTTTTGATTTATATTCGTAATACAGTAATAAATTTTCGCTTCAAACAACTGTTGCTACTAAGGGCTTTTGTTAGATTTTGAATTATTAAATGCTCATATTCAATTTTGATACAAATAAATGATCGAAAGTTTTTTGTGTACAGAAAGTGATTGTTAGACAAATGTCGTCTTTCTTGCCCTTGATCTGTGATAAAAGCAACGTGAATAAACTTGTTTGCAAATATTGTTTAAAGTATGACAATATCTCTGGAGCATAATTAATTTTATCTCAAATTTGTAATGTCACTGTACTATTTAACATTTTTAAGTTATCCGATCCTCGTATTTTCTCAATAAAAATTATATTGAATGCAGGCAGGCACTAGTATAAATAAACCTTAGTAATTAATGGAAAGGGTTACAATATCTATACACTGATTCTCATTTTTTAGTGGATTTTAAGTTCTCTCATAAATGGCTTGGAATGTTAATGAAATTAGAACAATACAGTGTCTAACCATCATCATGTTATTTATTACCTGCAAATAAAGTTCAGTCTCGTCACTCACTGTTCATGGGCAAAGTTAAAATATTTCAAATATGAAATTGTTAAATTGAAATGCATTTATCTATCTCAAAAGATTAAATGTTGTTAAAATAAACTTTTAATTGTTGAAATTTAGGTGTTAAGGTTTATAGAAATTCTATTTTGTCAATAAATGTATGTTGCTTTCAGAGAGTGGATCAAACACAACCTTTGGAATACAAGTATTTTTATCCATTATTTAATAAATTCAGGTGCCTTAATATAAGATTTTTTAACTTTTTATATTTTATAATCTTTATTCATGTTGTAAACGTATATTTATTAAAATAAAGCGTTAACGGTTTCTGTGATTACATCGAATTGTAATTTGTCCTCTTATTGAAAGTTCGTAAGTGACACTCGATCTAAGATTACCAAAATTCGTTCCCCTTAATTCATATGTAAAGTCTGAGCATTTATAACACGATTGAAGTTAAATCATCATATTAAAGATAGCAGGGTTATTAGTTACCATGAACTGTGTAGTAATCCATTCTGTAACCAGTTACGTAAAATTAATGCGTTGATTAACATGTATATTAGGGTGGATCACACTTCACTTTTTTTTTTAAATTATAGCTGGTCAAAGTTTTTCCCATGATTTAGTTCAGTGGAAGTACACTGACACCATTTTTACCAAAATCGATCAATATTTAGGGGTCGCGCATCGACCTTGAAAATTTCAATTTTGGAAATTTGGCCAAACTGACAATTTTTTACTGAAAGATAAATCATCAAATGACCATATTTTCTGAATCCTCTCAGTGAAAGAAATCCTCTCAGATACTTACCAAGTTGATCGGACAAGTGGTTTAGAAGTTACTCACCTAGAAATAACATTAAAATTTAAAATACCATATTTGTCCCCCGTTATGGACGTAATCATACTGTAGCATCAGTAGCTGGCGCATCCTAAAATCCCAATTACACACACACGCTATGTTTATGACCAATATTTTTACTAATCACAGTTTGCTTTTTACAGATCAACTGTGTCAATTGATTCTTGTTTGATAAGTCTAGACTTTAGTACAATGGATAAACTGTTAACAACCAGGAGTGGGAAGACTGAAAGTTACTTATTCTGGAAAAGAGAAAGCAGCAACAACAGCACCACCTTCTCTAAGGTCAGCCACGGACGTCTTCTTAATTGGTCAGCCATCTTCCTCGATCGGTGGTGCCAAATTGCCAACCACCCATCAAGTTCTCCAGTACTTCTTCTATGCCAAGCAGGAAACTACTGACAGGAAGGCCGCCGTAAAAGACACGGTGGCCAATGTTCTGGCATTTTGGAACATGGCACGTATAAAGACGATCACGAGGCGTAACTGCGAAAGAAAACTGGAGTTACTGTGGGAAGAGCAAGTTGAGAGAGAGTGACGCGGGAAAAGGCAGGGAGAAGTTTTCAGAAAATCTGAACACGCTCTGGGACATCGGAGCTCTCGATGCTATTGAAGAGATACAGAAAAGTCGACTGCTCTCAGACAACAACAAACAAGAAGATATTAAATTTTATGAGGATCAACGGGGCCTGCGCCAGGCAACAATGAGTGGGAATGATAAAGTGTTCGTTGTCAAGAGAAAACGGCAACTCTCAAGACAACAATCTCGTGATGAGCCAGGCACCTCAAAAACGAAATTAGGAACCGAAGCTGAGAGCGACGATGAATCTATAGAAAGCAGATCATCGAGCAACTCCGAATCACAGCTAGAACCACCATACCGACAGCCGAGAGAATCAACTGTATCAATCAGCCTTCCTCACCGCATCCTCAATGCACCGGCTGTTATTGAAGTGGCTGATCGCTTCCGGATGTCCAATAATCAGTGTGTGTATATCAGTAATGATCTTTCCTTGACAAGATATAATAGACGTAACGACGGAAAATTTAGTGATTATTTTGTCACACAAAAACCATACGCATCCTTGTCAATTTCCTTTCAATTTCGCACATAGGTGGCAAGTGTCGTGGCTGCAGTCCTACGTTCGGCAGATCCGCCCGCAGACCTGGACAAATTCAGTATCTCGAAGGACACGTCTCGCCGTGGAAGAGTGGCACATCGTTGTGAAGTGTCGACAGCTGTGCAGAAATCCTTCGTATCTCCGAGGCATGCTGTCGTCCACTGGGACGGTAAAGTAATCAAGGTCAGTTTTGCCCTCACCGTGGACGACAGTGAATTAATATGTTCCAGTGACGATAGTGGATTGACATATTCCAGTGGACGATAATGGATTGGCATGTATGACATACGTTTCAGGACTCTCTTGGATCATTGGAGCACCGCCAGGCGATTCTCATCTCCGGAGCTCCCCAATGCACAGAAGGAAAGTTGCTGGCCGTTCCGACTGTTGCTGACGGCACCGGTCTGTCCCAGGCCCAGGCGACCTTTCGTGCTCTCAAAGACTGGGGATGCGAGAACAACGTGATTGGACTGTGCTTCGACACAACTTCCTCCAATACGGGGAGGGTGCAGGGTGCGGTGGTCCGGCTGGAGAACATGCTTGGTAAACCGCTCTTCCAGCTGGGCTGTCGCCATCACGTTATGGAGCTCATCGGGGGCAGTGGTCATAACCGCGTTTGGAAGAACCACAGCACCAACTGAACCTTTGTTCCAGTATCTGAGAAGGTGAATTTCAAGTCTAAGGCGCATTTGTTTTCTCCAATGATTTTTTGCCTTCAGAGCAATTGAGATATCATCGTCCTTCTACTAATGATGTTAATAGCAGTCGAAAAGGGAAACTTCAGTCGTTTTCATGCAATATTTTCATAACTCCCCTTTCAGGTGGGACAAGCTCGACCTCTCGACTTATCGTGAGCTGGAGATCGAGCAGCATTTGGCGGAGGTGACGTGGCTGATGGAGCTCCGAGATGAGGCAGTCAAGTTCCTCGGCACCGCTTCTGGTCTTGTCAGAGAAGACTACCGAGAAGTGGCGGAGATTACACTCCTGGTACTCGGGGCCCAGCCACGTCGTGGCACACACTTTATGCGCCCAGGGCCCAGCCACGTCGTGGTGCACACTTCATGCGCCCAGGAGCCTACCATCATGCGAGGTGGATGGCCAAGGAAGGTTGGTATTTTGAATTAGAAGTTAAATATTGTATTGCCTTCTGCAAACAGCCATTTGAAGTCCCTACCATAAAAAAATAAGAAATAATTTACCATTAAACAAACTTATATGGAGTGGTATCGGTATTTATACATCACAGTGCGTATTCGTTTCAGATCATCTACTACACGAAGCTCCTGATGTTCAGCGGTCAGCTGGAGTTCGACGACGAGCTGGTACAGAAACTTCAGAGAGTGGTACTATTTACTGCACTCCTCTACGCACCTGCCTGGCTGGCGGCTCTGTCGCAGCTGATGCCCGCTGAATGACCTTGTGTTGTACCAGCGTCTTCTGCAGTACAGGGCTGTGGATCGCGAGATTGCAGAGGCTTCACTGGCAGTGATCAGGCGGCACTTGTGGTATCTGAGGCCTCAGACCGTCGTTTTCGCCCTCTGCAGTGACAAAGTGGAAGACACTGTGAAGCACGAGATGGCAAAGAAGCTGTGCCGCCTCGCTGTGCCCGAGGACTTCACGTATGACAACGTCTCGGTTGATGACACGACGCGCCTTCCGGACCTGATCGATGAGTCATCGTGGTTCGTGTTCACAGGCCTGCAGGTGTGCGCGTCTACGTGGCTCACTCTGCCGGTGAATAAGTGGGATCAAGATAAGAACTACTGTGATCTGAAGAATGTCATCTCGCATCTGAAAGTTACCAACGACGTGGCAGAGAGAGGGATAAAACTGATAGAAGATTACGCGAACACTGTCACAAAAGACGAGTCACAGCTGCAGGGTCTTCTTCAGCTCGTGGAAAAGAGCTGGAAAGAACTCGGTGAGTTCAAGAAGTCGTCACTTGCCAAGATGACGTAGCGCAGAGGGAAAGGGAGTTAGCAGAGAGAGTACATGGCGCACGCCTTAAGATGGTGTTCTAACCACGATTCATACAGTTTTTGAACCTAGTTAGGGGCACCGGAGTAAGTGCCTTTAGTGATATCGGTAAACCGTTTTAATACAAAATACATTTGATCTTTCCTTATTCGTTTTATCTTATCCTAAAAAGCAGACAATGGCAGACAGCATATGGAGGTACGGGGACAAATACGGTATTTTAAATTTTAATTCTATCTCAAGGTGAGTATAACTTCTAAACCACTTGTCCTATCAACTTGGTAAGTATCTGAGAGGATTCAGAAAATATGGTCATTTGATGATTTATCTTTCAGTAAAAAATTGTCAATTTGGCCAAATTTTCAAAATTGAAATTTTCAAGGTCGATGCGCGACCCCTAAATATTGATCGATTTTGGTAAAAATGGTGTCAGTGTATTTCCACTGAACCAAATCATGGGAAAAACTTTGACCAGCTATAATTTTTTAAAAAAAGTGAAAAGTGATCCACCGTAATGTATATGAATGAACCGAGAACATTTTAATTATGAATTATCATCTTTACTAATGAACATTATTGGGCTACATCATAGCCAATGTCGTAACACCGCTTCCCATTGATCAGCGAAGTTAATCGACATTGGGTCGGATAGTAGTTGGATTGGAGACCGTTCTCTGCGTTCTATGTAACGTGACTGTGGTTCGATTCCACGTAAAGCTGTAGGTCCCCTCCGTTCTATGACCTTAGATGTTGCGCAGGAGGTTAAACAACCCCATCATTACATATTTAACAAACATTATTCGTCAAGATGATTATTCCAAAACTAACTGGTAACATCCGGAATTCCTATATCTACAGTATATCCCAGACGGAGGTAGGTGGGCGTGAACTCCGAGGGTGACCTGAGCCCCAGCAATTATAAATGGTAGTGGCATTCCTGATTCAAACCGCTCCAGGCATTGGAGTCGAACATGGATAGGCCTTCGCATTAACTACCATTAGTTTTATTTCCTTGGTTAAATTTCATATCCTTAATTGTGGTGTCGTCGTCGCAATTTCTTAAGTTTAATTTTGAAGTTCATTTGCTTTGTTGTGTTTGTTCCCCGATTTGTCTTTTGTCATCCAGTTAATTTCAGTGACTGGTGCTTATGAAGTTCTGCCTCGTCTTTAATCTTTAGTTGGAGTTAAAATGCTTTTACGAAGTTTCACGGGTTCACAACATACACTCTTGCAGTTGACCGGGATTGAGTACAACTGGGTAGGGGACTAGTAAAGCTAGGTGGGAATGACTAATAAAGTACTAAACTTGAACGAAATTGTTAACGATTTTCTCGAGTTTTCAGTAACAGAATTTATGAATGTTGAACTTTCTAACTGTGCAGGCTACGTCGTAGCCAATGTCGTAAGTTTGTGATATGGGCTGAAGAAAGAAATCGTGTTTGTTTTTTAGAACCTTAATTTATGGACTTAATTGTAGCTTTAACTGTTAATTGACATTGGGTCTGGGAAGTAGTTGGATGGGAGATCGTCTTCCGTGTCCAAATTATGTAACGACTCTCGGTTCGGATACGATGTAAAGCTGTAGGTTCCCCTTCGTCATATGACCTTTTATGTTTCGAAGGAGGCTAAATAACCCCATCATTACATTCTAACTAGGTATACATTGCGATATAGTTATCTGTATAGTTTAAACTTATTTTGGTGATTGTGGGAGGACATCAAAAACTTTGGATATCGTGCTGGTAAGGACAAAGTCCAATCCATATCACTTCAGTAAATGGCCGTACGGAAAGATTTAAAAAAAAAAAACAGGGCTATCGTATGCCCCTACCTGGATTTTAATATGCTGTTTTACTCTCACGTGCATGAAGTCCTCCACGGATAAAGCTTCTGACATGCAAATTGAAGGTATGATAAACGTGAGTGATGAACATAACGTGCATCATCAACAAATAATGCAACAAGTTCGGACACGTTAGTTCAGTTTGCCGACAACCGCACCAAGTGTGTGTTCGGTGCAGAGAAATAGCTCACCCAGAGAAGTGCTCCAATTGCGAAGGCGCGTTCCCCTCTCTTCATCCCACGAATGCCTTTTCTTCAAGTTCGAGAAAGAGGTAGAGAGGTCCGAGGCCTGCAGGTAGCGGACTTCCTTAGCCTTCGAGAGGCGCGAGACAGGGTGCGGAGTCAGGAGGTGAGGCCGGGGGGTATCTTACGCCGCTGCCCTGGTCTGCCGCTCAAACCCCCTTCGACCACTGCTTCCTATCCCTCCCAAAGGGCATTCTCGCTGGACCCTACGACCTCCTATCCCTCCACCATCCCTCCTCTTCACGCACCTCACCTGCTGAAGATTCCCCAGGAATCTGGGACCAGGACACCCAGGCCCCGTCCACCTCGAACCCTGCCCTCCCAGCACACACTGTACACACCCGAATCTAACGCCACGTTCCACCCCGACAGTACTTACACCCCCGGCCCCCCCTTGTCAGCCACCCTGAGCGCGTCCTTCCTCCCACCTGCCCGATCCTTCTGGTACCCTCTATCGCCATCCAGGGTCCGCCGTGAGACCCCAGACAGGCGGGGAGGTGCCACTATGGAAAATAAAGCGCCCCCTCCTGGCCCGAGCACAGAAGCCCACCAAGAAACCCCTCACCCTCTGAGTCCATGACATTCCCCGAGCTGCCGTGAGCCACGCCTCCGGTCTCGCTCGTCCGACTCGACCCCGCAATCTCCGCTGAGGTCGACTGGCCGACCGATTCCTTCTCTGGTGAACGGCAGATAGCCAGCCATGTCCCTGACCCATCCTTCGCTTTCGCGAACCCCAGATCTTCCTTCACACCCGAACCCCCTAGCACCTACACCTTTACCCATCTTCCATCATCGAATAATGGACCCCCCGAAAACCACAATAATGCACTGGAACTGCAGAGGAATATTTGCGAACTACGAAGGTCTTAATTCCTTGATTGCCTCTTCCCGTCCGGTATGTGTCTGTCTCCGATCCCCGTTACAGGTGATTGCTACCCGGCTTTCCCTGGATAGACAGTACACCGTCTGCTCAATATACCTCCCTCCCCACACTCGAGTCTCCCGCGATGACCTGGTGGAGGTGGTAAAACAACCCCCCAGGCCCTTTCCATTACTGGGCGATTTCAATAATCGCTACCCCTTGTGGGGAGACATACTCTCCACCTATATGGCTCCGACCCTGATTACTATCATGACCGAGCTCTCCTTGGAGTGCCTCAATGATGGCTCTCCTACATTCTACCATGCCACCAGCTGCACTCCGTCCTGTATGACCTGTCATTCGTCTCGACCGATGCCCTCCTAGATTTCACATGGCAAGTCCTTCAAAACGACTATAGTAGTAACCATATCCTGGTTCAACTCACGCTAAATTGGCCCGACCAGACCGTTCGGGTACAGGAAAAATGGATTATTGCCGAAGCGAACTGGTCCCACTTCCACGACAATACATCTACAACCCTTACGACTGCCCACTTCCCATCCTCCGACGAATCCATCGCATACTTCGAATCAGTCGTTGTAGCGGCTGCGTGCACTAACATCCCACGATCCTCCGCCTACCCTCGCACCCGACGGGTATCTTGGTGGACCCCAGAGTGCACGGAGGCCATACGCGCCAAGAAGAATGCTATTCGACGCTTCTACCGTACACGACTCCCTATCCATCGCACGGAGATGTAGCGGGCCAAGGCCATCGTCCGCCATACGATGAAGAAAGCGCGCCGAGCTTCTTGGCGCCTTTGTGTCCGGCGTCACCACCACCACACCTTCAGCTACCATCTGGAAGAAGGTACAAGGTGTCAAGAGGCTGCATGTCCCCTCGTGCCCCCGGGTCCTCCGGACTAACGACGGACTTCTGTACGAGCCCAAATCGGTGGCAAACCACCTAGCTTTTACCTTCGCCGCCGTTTCTTCCTCCGCGGACAGTTCCCTCGTACCCGCCCCTAACAACAGCTCCTCTTCACCGTCCCTAGACAGCACCTACAATCGGTTGTTCACCATGCGTGAACTACAGGCGGCACTGGCCTCTCAACGATCCCCTTGCCCCGGTCCGGATGGTATCCCGTACAGCATGATCCAGCACATCCACCCTACCTCACAAATTTTCCTACTAGAGGGCACCTTCTCCTCCCGGTGGAGGGAGGTCCATGTAATCCCCATCCCCAAGCATGGTAAAGATTCCCTCGATCCACAAACTACAGACCAATCGCCCTAACGTGTTGTGCCCTCAAAATCTTAGAAAAAATGGTCGCTACGCGACTATCCTTCCTCCTCAAAAATAGTGATTCCTTCTCGGCTACCCAGTCCGGCTTCAGACAATTCCGCTTCACTACTGATCCCCTCCTGCCCCTCAGCCGAGACATACAGAATGCCTTCGACAGTGGACAGTTCGTCCTATCAATTTTTTCGACATACAGAAGGCCTACAACGCTACCCGTCGGAAAATAATACCCAGTCAGCTCCAAAATTTGGGTCTCGTCGGAGCCCTGCCGACCTTCATCAGGGGCTTCCTCTCCTCCCGAACCTTTAAAGTTCGGGTGGGTCCAGTCCTCTCAGACACCTTCGTACAGGAGGACGGGGTCCCACAGGGAAGCATCCTCAGTGTTGTATGCTTTCCCATAGTAATGAACACAGTCTCAAAATGCCTTCCACCCACCGTCCGTTCTTCCATCTACGCGGATGACCTCGCGATCTACTTCGCAGGGCGGGAGCCGTCCGTCGTTCAACGGCAAATTCAGCTTGCCATCTATCGGGTGGAAAGGTGGTCGACGTCGGTGGAGTTCCGCCTCTCCACCCCCAAGACCAAATGTATGCTCTTCAGCAGAAGACCCACAACCCTTCCCGTCCCCTCTGTCACGTCATACGGCGATTCTCTTGAGGTGGTATCCTCCACGCGATTTCTGGGCATGATTCTGGACCGACGGCTCAACTGGGTTCCCCATCTCAAACACCTGAAGCAAGCAATCCCTCCAACGTCCCCTCGCTCTCCTAGATTACCTTTCCCACACCGCATGGGGCGCAGACCGACGCTTTCTCCTTCGCCTTTACACTTCCATGGTCCAGTCGAAGCTGGACGATGGCAGTGTCATATAAGGCTCAGCCTTCAACGCCTGCCTCCGTATCTTGGACCCGGTACTGAATAGGGGTCTCCGCCTCGCCACCGGTGCCTTCCGCTCTTCCCCAGCCTCCAGCCTTCAAGCGGAATGCAATTACCTCCCTCTCGCCCTCCGACGGGGTTTGCTCCTTATGAGGACACTTCTGTGCACAGAGATTTCTGAACTCCAACCCCAGGGACGGAGTTAGCACTTCACCGAAGCGGTCCGCTCTTTCCTGGACCTTTCCAACATGCCCGCCCCCTCAGTTATCCCCATCTCAGACAGCACCCACCCTCCCCTGGCTCCTCACCCCTATCAAGTTTTGTAGGGACCTGTGTGCCCTACCAAAGACTACTACGATCGCTACGGTATGTAGGTCACTTTTCCGAGAATACGCAACCTAACACCCGGACATTGTTCCCATTTATACAGATGGTTCCGGCTCGGAGGTTAGTACGGCCGCCGCAGCGGTGATACTACTCCAACCGCTTTCTCGAAGCGTCAGCCTGCCCCGCGAGGCCTCGGTTTTCTCAGCAGAACTCTTCGCGATTATGAAGGCCCTCGACATTGTGCGCACCCACCCTGCCAGCTCCTTTGTCATTTATTCAAACTCCCAAAGCGCACTTCTCTCCCTCGAGAGATTTTAACCCCTTCCCTCGATCCGCTCGTGTGCACCATCCAGCAAACCTTCTACTTTTTAACAACTTTCCGACACAAGACAATTGCCTTCTGCTGGGTCCAGGCACATGTCGGCATCCAGGGTAACGAGGAGGTGGACCGCACGGCAAAGACGGCCTGGTTACTGCCTGCCTCCTCCCGGCCCCTCCCTTTCAACGACTTCTTCCCGACTCTCCGCTCCCGCTTCTGCTCCATCTGGCAACGGGAATGGGACCAGGCCACACACAACAAACTCCACAAGTTCAAACCACAATTAGGATACTAGGCCTTCTCATTCCACTGGCCCCGCCATAAAGAAGTGATTTTAGCTCGTCTCCGCCTAGGACACACGCATTACACATGGTCACCTTATGTCTAAATCGCCAGCCCTGCTCTCTCCTACCAACCATATCCCTATCACCGTCGTACACCTCCTGGTCGAATGCCCGAACCTGTCCGCTCTTCGTCGCAGGTGTTTCCCTCTCTTGTCCAGTATTTCCATACCTGAACGTCTACAATCCATACTCGCCGAAGGCCCCCACTTCTCAGCGGAAGCGATTTTCCTCTTCCTCACCCATTTCCATCTGCTTCATCGCATCTAAGTCCATACTCCTCCTACCGCCTATCCAGCAAACGAACCTTACTCACCCGACTAGTCTATCATCCCCAACCCAGTGACACCACCAACCCACTGTCTCGCCGAGATATGTACCATGTACCACTCTCCCTAGGTACGAATCGGCGGTAAAATAAAGGAAGAAAAAAAATCTTCAACAAATAAATGAGAAATTTAAAGATGAAACTTGAAACAACGTACTACAAGTGTAACTATACATACATTATGACGAAAAAGCTGCACTTTTGACTATGAAAAATGTTTCTTCTTCATTTGGAATCTGCTTTAGAGAATTAGATGTTTTTCTCTGTTTCGCCGTTTACCAAAGAAATCAATAATCTAGTCCATATCGCTTACTCGAACTTTGTTTGCAACATCTCTATTGCAGTAAATCAGCGCTAGATTTCGAAGACTTTCCTGACCCATAGTGGAGCGCAAATAGGTGAGAATGTGGCGGAGGCTACTGAAACCCAGTTGACCGTAGTGAGATAAAAGTTTAACACAGATCGATGTTCAAGCCACTGAACAAAGATGAAAGATCGGTGAAAGGAATGTTTTCTGGGAGTCCCATGTTGAACAGTATCCGCCTCTCTGCCAAAACATGATCAGAACCAATACCATAGAAAGATGAAGTTGTATGAATCTTTTCGAGACCTACCTTAGCAGAAGACGATGCAATAGGTGCAAGAGCCGACAATATCTTTGACGACTTGTGAAACCTCATCCGCATTTCTTTGACAATGCTGTTAATCGCAGGATAATAAAGTTTGTCCAAATAAAATGAGAAAGACAGTTGGTATCTGCGGCAGCTCTCCCACCTCCTGAAGTCTGCGGGAGCGAGTGCGAGTAGGAGGAATTCGTGCCTCGCGAAATACCTACTCAGATTTCTCATCAAACTCTCACAAGCTTCACTTCCGTTACACATTTGTCTGCGAGCTCCCATAAAAATATAAAGGATTCGGATGTTTTCTGGTTAGGAGAGTTTTGATGACAGACTGAGCGACTAGTTGCTTGTGCTGTACCTAAATCAAGAGTCTGTAGATACTGAGAGAGAGGGAGTTGACATTTGACAGAATGAAGTCGAGAATCAGCAGGCTGAGGAAGAAAGAATTCATAGTCCAGAATGTCGAAGAGAATACCTCTGCAGTCAGTCAAACGTTAATTTTGCAGATAACTCTTTTAAATTAAAAAAAGAAGAGTTAGCACGAAATCTTTTAAAACCAATCACGAACAGACAAAAGTAAGTCATGAAATGTAAAAATAAGAAATATGAATGGTAATTTTGAAATAGAATTTTAGGTACGTATTGCTTTAAAGATCTTTCCTCTCACAAACATATTTGCCAGGATTAGCCATGTTTTAGCAAATGTTAGCCATATAGGCCCGTACAGCAGTGCTTCAGTATAAAATTTCGTCCAGTTTTGCCAACAAATTTACTTTTCATTTTCATCATAATTTACTCCGCAGGTTACTACGAGAGGGAGATGTTGCTTCGAAGAGAAGATTTTATAAGGAATTACTGGTCACAAAATCGTCGTCTAGATAAAAATACCCTTTGTCTGGGTTAGGCCGCATGTGCCACTAGCTGTTTTGATTTCTTTTCAGATGATCGTGTGTCTTGCTGATCTGACCTCATTCATTCCGCAATACCGCTCTAATTTACTTTTATTAACATATCTTTAAATTGTAAGAAACTAGGGAAAAGCGTTAAATGGTCCAGTCGTCAGAAGTGAATTAAAAAGCTATTTAACAAAACTGTCAACAAGCAACACCCAGAACCCATTTCACCGTGGTGCATGGGTGAGTGTGCCCCAAGGGTCATCTGAGACCACGCATTAACAAGATGTGGGGCCAGCCCAACCCGACTCTGACAACAGCAGCCGGAAGCGAACCCAGAGCCTCATCGCTCATACTCCGACACGAAGACCACTGAGCTACCAGGAGCCCTTTTAACAAAATGCATTTGAAAATATTAACTCACCAGGCATGTAAACAATGGAGGAGATTGTAGACACCACTTGACCAGGGAAGTACTGCGGGGTGGGGGTGGGGGACGTTAGGCAAGAGACAGGGAGTGCGGAACTCCCGTTTCTCCTTTCACTGTCCTTGTAAGCTGATCTTTTCCCGTGTCTTACCCTGTGAGTAGTCCAGCATGCTCACAAACGCACACTTCTCTCATTATTCCTCACAACACATGCATGCATCTCACACACTACACAATATTTTCAAAATTTAAAAAAAAAAATGGCATCGACCACAAGAGCCTCGGAGTCCCCTGGAAAGGGGACCACAAATGTCTCCACTTCTGGCTTTCCCGCTGCCGATATCGGGAACGCAGACCTGGACAGTGGGGCTAGTTCTGCTACTGTCCATTCGAGATGTTCTGGGCCTCCGCTTGATTCACTTTTCATAAATTTCTGCAAAATTCGTAGCTTTTCCTCAAATTTTCAATCTCTTGAACACCACTTTTTCTCCTCTAAACCTCACCTTCCTTTCCTCACTGAACTCAGGTGTCTGGGACGACTGACAACAATCCTTTTTCTGTACCCCCCTACTTTCTCTGTACTCAGTTTCATTATAAGGTGGATGTTGCGAAAATGTACGCAACGACCTAACTTGTTCTCATATTCCCGAACTTGAATCCTCCGAATTCTACACCCTCTGGCTACGGCTTGCATACCTATCTCAAACTAAATACATCTGCGCTGTCTACCTTTCTCTAAATTCTACTGACTATCCAAAACTCTGACTATCTCACTTCCATCGAGGAATACATTCTATCCCACTCTCCTTCTGCTTGTAGTGAATACTCTTATTTTAGTTTCAAGATAAATGTTAATTTTACCGTCTTGAATTTCGGAATAGTATAAATTCATTTTAAATTAGTTACCCCATTATAATTCAATTGTGAACCACATAATACTAATTTTATGTATACTATATTTTTTATTGTATGTAAACATAATTAATTATATATCACAATTGTCAGTTAATCATTTATATTCAAATATTTATTTTAATCTAATGCCATGTCCATTTTGCAAATAAATAATAGAAAACCAAAGGTTATATTTTCCACCTTTGGTACTGTCGTAGTTTCGCCTAACGGACTCAATACGGCTAGTGAGATAATCACTGGTTGGCACTTAACTAGCGGCAGTGCTTATGGCTACATCATCCAGGTTAACCTATACCGGATAGATGCGCTACGGTCCCAAGCCGTAGCTTGCCTAGGCCAACGACGACGACGACGTAAACCAACAATTGATGACCCCGGAGCTGGATTACCCTTCACCCGAACGACTAGGACTAGACTGTAACGTCGTTCGTGCCATCACCCACCCCCTTCACCCGAACGACTAGGACTAGACTGTAATGTCGTTCGTGCCCATCACCCCCTTCACCCGAGCGACTAGGACCAGACTGTAACGTCGCTCGTGCCCTCTGCCACTCACCCCCTTCACCCGAGCGACTAGGACCAGACTGTAATGTCGCTCGTGCCCTCTGCCCCTCACCCCTGCCCGTGCGCTCTGTGCCTGCGCTCGTCTCAACCTCCACTCCTTCGTTGGGAACTTGTCGTCTTGCTTGTACGTTAGCAAGCATAGGAGAAGATGCCTGACGACGCTGGTGCCATCTCCCACTTGAGCGTAAAGCTCCCCGTCTTCTGGCCGGGTGATCCATTTATTTGGTTCCACCAAGTGGAATCACAATTCAACTTGGGAAGGATCACCGCTAGCAGGACGAAATACGATCATGTTTTGTCCTCTCTACCAGCGAGCATCATCTCTGAAGTCCGTGACGTCATCGTATCTCCTTCCACGAGTGAGGACCCGTACAACGATCTGAAGTCTGCCATCCTGCGCCGCACCACTGTCTCCGAGCGTGAGAAACTACATCAGTTAATCTCAAAAGAAGAACTTGGAGACCGTAAGCCCACTCAAATGCTGAGGGCTATGCAGTGCGCTCTAGGCGAACGCGCACAAACCTTCGATAAGGACATCTTAGACAGTTGTTCTTGCAGAAACTTCCTCCATCAGCTCAGCGTGTCTTGGCCACTATGGATCCTGCTACTCCAGTTGATAAACTAGCAGAAACTGCCGACAAAGTAGTGGAGATTGACACAGCTCCGGTCAACAACGTGAACACACAATCGGAACTGAAGTTGAAAGTGAAAGAGTTAAGTCAACAACTCAACCACGTTTGTTCTCTGCTACAAAATCAACGGCAAAGAAGCCATTCTCGGTCAAGATTTACGAAGAGGTATCGTTCGAGTTCCGGGAAGATCTGCTTCTACCACTCGAAATTTGGAAAGAAGGCTAGGAAGTGCATCTCCCTTGCAATTTTTCGTCGGAAAACCCCAGCAGCGAGTCCTAATGGCGTCTAGTACTCGCACTGCCAACCTGTTATTCATAAAGGACAGGAACTCTGGTGTCAATTTCTTGATTGATACCGGAGCGTCAGTCAGTGTATTCCCTCAAAAATCTGGTCATACGCACTCGGAATCTCCGCCTCTATACGCTGCTAACGGTTCACGCATACCCACGTACGGTACTCAGTCGCGTGAACTAAACTTGGGCCTTCACCGATCCTTCAAGTGGATTTTCATCTGTGCTCAAGTGCGGCATCCCTAATCGGCGCTGACTTCCTCCAGCATTTCAAACTCCTGGTGGATCTTGACAAGCGACGCTTATGCGACCAGGCCACACTGCTTTCTGTTCTTGCCAAACAGGTTGCCCTTCCGGACGCCTCGAACTCTGCACTTTCCCTCGTTCCCCCTAATTCCATGTACCAGTGCCTTTTCCAACGATATCCAGGAATTCTTCAACCGATGCAGATGGGTGATACCATTAAGCACACCATTACCCATCACATTACAACAAAAGGTCCCCCTGTGTTTGCAAAACCCAGACGTCTTGCCCCGGACAAACTGAAAGCTGCCAAATCGGAATTCCAGCTTATGATAGATCTTGGGATAATAAGACCTTCCAAAAGCAGTTGGTCCTCTCCCCTACACCTGGTCCAGAAGAAGTCAGGAGACTGGAGACCATGTGGGGATTACCGGTTTTTGAATTCGACAACCATCCCGGACCGATATCCGGTACCAAATGTCCAAGACTTTACTTCTCTTCTCCACGGCAAATCTATCTTCAGTAAAATAGACCTTGTTAAGGCTTTCCACCACATTCCCGTAGAGCCTTCGGATATTCCAAGACTGCAGTTTGTACACCATTTGGGTTATTCGAATTTTTGAAGATGCCGTTCGGGCTACGGAATGCTGCGCAAACCTTTCAGAGGTTTATAGATGAGGTCACCAGAGGCTTAGACTTTGTTTATGCCTACATCGATGATTTGCTTGTGGCCAGCTCAACGGAAGAGGAACATAAGGAACATCTTTCACTCCTTTTTCAACGCTTAGAACAATACGGTGTTACTATTAATGCATCTAAGTGTGTGTTTGCACAGCCAACCTTGGAATTTCTTGGTCACACGATTTCGCAGCACGGAATTACCCCCCTTCAGGACAAGTGTGAAGTGATAAAAAATTACCCAATGCCAAATAATCAGCGTGAGTTACGTCGGTTTCTAGGTTTGGTAAATTATTACCACAAGTTCATTAAAAACTGTGCCAGTGTTCTTGCTCCTCTACACGCTATGATCACACACAAACGCAAGGTAACAAAATTGGTATGGTGTAGCGATAGTTTACAGGCGTTCGACAATGCCAAAAATGCTATCAATAGTGCATTGTCTCTGTCATTTCCTATCAGTGATGCCCCCCTAACTCTGACGGTCGATGCATCAGATGTTGCGATCGGTGGAGTGTTGGAACAAACCATTAACGGTCAACAAGCACCCATCGCGTTTTACTCGAAAAAGCTGCAGCCAGCCCAAACGCGTTATAGTGCTTTCGGACGTGAACTTCTTGCTATTTACTTAAACGTGAAGCATTTTCAACATTTCCTTGAAGGCCGAGAGTTTTGTGTTTTTACCGACCACAAACCTTTGGTCACTGTCTTCAATAGAAACAGCTGTAACCACTCTCCCAGAGTCATCAGGCAACTTGATTATATCTCGCAATTTACCACAGATATCCGCCACATCAAAGGTGTCTTGAACACTCCAGCGGATGCACTTTCAAGAATAGAGATTACTTCTGTTACCCTCAGCTCTACACTGTGGAATGCTATTGCACAGGATCAGATAGGATACGGAACTACAAGACCTGCTCAGAGAAGACTCCACTCACTCACTTTCCCTCAAGAAAATGAGTATGCCAGGATTGTCTGTGCCCCTCTATTGCGACGTATCAACAGCTGCTATTCGCCCTTATGTCCCTCCATGTCACAGACAAGCAGTCTTCATGGATCTTCATAAGCCCTCCCATCCTGGTATCCGTGCTTCGCAACACCTGGTTACCTCTCGCTTTTTTGGCCCTCGATGCGGAAGGATGTCAAACATTGGACCAAAACGTGCCTTGCCTGCCAGCGTGCCAAAGTCCAAAGGCACACCAGGTCCCCCTTTGACGCATTCCCGCCCCCATCCCAGCGATTTGAGGTAATTCATGTAGACATTGTTGGCCCTCTTCCAGTGATTCAAGGCCAACGTTATCTGCTCACCTGTCTCGACCGCTTTTCCAGATGGCCTGAAGCCATCCCACTTCCTGATATCCAAGCGGACACTGTTGCAAGAGCCTTTCTTCATGGATGGGTATCAAGATTTGGATTGCCGACAAAAGTCATCACTGACCAAGGTCGCCAATTTGAGTCTTCGCTTTGGAAGAAGTTTACCAGCTTGTTGGGTACAGTACATGCGCATACCTGTGCGTATCATCCGCAAGCTAACGGCCTCGTCGAACGCTTCCATCGCCAGCTGAAGTCATCCCTTATGTGTCACGAAGACTCCCATTGGATGGATAAGCTTCCACTCGTTTTGCTTGGTATTCGCTCTGCATTTAAGAGTGATCTGAAGATACAGCGGCTGAACTAGTCTATGGAACAACACTGCGGCTACCAGGTGGCTACTTCACTGCAGGGATAAGTCATGCGATCCTACGGAATTCGCTCAAACACTTTCCTCTCACATGCAGTCCCTTCAGCCTGTTCCCCCTCGATTGACTAGCCAACAGAACATCTTTATTTCCCAGCCCTCCAGTCTTGCACCCACGTTTTCGTTCGTGTACCTGTCCCAAAACGGCCTCTCCAATGTCCATATGACGGACCCTATGAAGTTCTCCGACGTACGCGCAAATCATTTCTCATCCAGCGCGGTTCCAAGGTCGACAAGGTTTCTATCGATCGTCTTAAGCCTGCGTTTTTGGAATCAACCTTAAGTGAGGTACAAGTAGCTACCAAAAAGGTTCAGCGGAAATCTGTGTCGTTCGGAACTCTTTGAACTTCCTCTCTGGTGGGGAGTGTGTAGTGAATACTCTTATTTTAGTTTCAAGATAAATGTTAATTTTACCGTCTTGAATTTCGGAATAGTATAAATTCATTTTAAATTAGTTACCCCATTATAATTCAATTGTGAACCACATTAATACTAATTTTATGTATACTATATTTTTTGTATGTAAACATAATTAATTATATATCACAATTGTCAGTTAATCATTTATATTCAAATATTTATTTTAATCTAATGCCATGTCCATTTTGCAAATAAATAATAGAAAACCAAAGGTTATATTTTCCACCTTTGGTACTGTCGTAGTTTCGCCTAACGGACTCAATACGGCTAGTGAGATAATCACTGGTTGGCACTTAACTAGCGGCAGTGCTTATGGCTACATCATCCAGGTTAACCTATACCGGATAGATGCGCTACGGTCCCAAGCCGTAGCTTGCCTAGGCCAACGACGACGACGACGTAAACCAACATGCTGAAATCACCATTTTTAGACTTCAATATTCACCACCACCTTTGGCTTTCCTCCCATTTCATTAACATCCCACGTGAACTAGTTTGCAACTTCTCTATCCTGAATGACCTAGAGCAGATTGTACAGCATTCTACTCGTATCCCCGATCGCCATGGAGATAGGCCCAACATTCTGGATTTATTTCTCGTCTCTCATCCTTCTTCTTACTCTGTCAAACTTTTTTCTCCGTTTGACTCCTCCGACCACAATCTTGTATCTGTTTCCTGTCCCCTCGCTCCAATTCGGCCTTTGGTTCCTCCCAAGAGGAGACGCCTTTGGCACTTTGACGCTGCTGATTGGGAGGCCCTCAAACAGTACTCTGATTCCCATTTCCGTGGCCGGGGCAACCAGGTGCGCTGAGTGCATCGCGGAAGTGATTCTGTCGGGCATGGAGGCGTACATTCCATATTCTATTTCTACTACTAATACAAAAGAAAAAACTTGGTTAAAGTTGGCTTGTTCTAATGCTATCCCCAAATCTGTTCTTCGACTCGCCAAACATTCCTTCATTAGACGAAACTGTGAAAACCTATCAAATGCTAATTCTTGCTCTTTCTGGCACCTGGCCAAGAACCTCTCCAACAATTTTACTTCTTCTTTCTCGCCTCTTTTTCCATTCCGGCTGTTCAGTTGCCGTCTCTTCTCCTAATAAAGCTGAAATGCTGGAAGCTCGCTTTCATTCAGCCTGTCCCAAAGAAAGTTGACCGCTCTCAACCTTCCAACTATCATCCAATTGCTTTGATTTCTTGCCTTTCTAATTTTATGAATCTATCCTTAATCGGAAGATTCTTAAACACCTCTCTCCTCACAATCTTCTTTCAGATCGTCAATATGGATTCCGCAAGGGACGCTCTGCTGGCGGTCGTCTTGCATATCTCTCTGACTCTTCGTCATCCTCCTTTCGGGATTTCGGTGAAACCTTTGCTATTGTGCTAGACACAGGGCCGCCGAGAGCTGCCCCGGGCCCTGGGGAAGGATTGGTATTTGGGCCCCCCCCCTGTTTACTCAGTATTTTATTATGAATGTTTTTTGTGTACACAACAAGCAAACTGATTATATGGCCAAGTCACTATTCAAAACTCAGTATGAATAAACAACTCAAAAGAAAATAACCATTTTATTTTTCGAATCAATTATATTAATTCTATCACCATACAATTTACAAATGCAGTACCAGTCCATGCAGGCAAGACAATTGTATACTGCAAGATTTTCATAATTAGAAGTGTACTTTCTTTGCCTTCTCTCTAGCAAAGTGGTAAATGATTCTGATGAAATTTAAAGTACGGGCTGACTGGCTTTCAATTACAATAGTTCCCAGATCTGTCAGTCGGTCTTGGGCATCGGTGGACCGCAGATATTTTATCTGTTTCAGTTTGACTATGATAATCTCTATAAAATGTATGTTCATTGATTATATTTCCTCTCTGTTATTTAATCAATTGCTTTAATATTTGTAAATTTTATCCCCCTTTTTCCGGGACCCCTAAAGGTCCGGGCCCCGGATATTTATCCCGGCTTTCCCGCCCTCTCGGCGGCCCTGGCTAGACATATCAAAAACTTTTGATATTTGAGTCTGGCACAAATCCTTAGTTTCCAAACTCCCCTCCTTCCGTTTCTATCCTTCTATCTGTGCCTTCATCTCTGATTTCCATTCCGGCCGATCTATAGCTGCGGTTATAGATGGCTACTGTTCCTCTCTTAAAGCTATTAACAGTGGTGTTCCTCAGGGTTCTGTCCTGTCACCCACTCTTTTCCCTTTATTTAGCAATGATCTATTAAGTCGCACTTCCTGTCTTATCCACTCCTATGCCGATGATTCCACTCTTCACTTCTGCACCCATTTCGTAAAGCTTCCCTCTCAACAGTCACTCCATGCTCCTCGTGGGACGGCCTTGATGCATCTGACCTCTGATCTTTCTACCATCTCTGATTTGGGCAGAGAAAACCTTGTGGCTTTCAATGCCTCAAAAATGCAGTTCCTTCATATGTCTATTTGTCACAATCTTCCATACGACTGTCTTCAACAATGCACAACTCAATACTTCTTCTCTTAACATTCTTGACGTTTCCCTTTCTCGTGATCTTTCCTGGAAAAATCACATATATTCTCTTTCTAAAAGAACTTCTAAGAGGTTAGGTATGCTGTAACGGCTCCACAGTTTCTTCACCCCACTCAGTTGCTGTCTCTGTACAGGGGTTTTGTCCACACCTGGATGGAGTACGCTTCTTATGTGTGAGGTGGATCAACCAACGCAGCTCTACTTGACTGGGTGGAATCTAAGGTTTTGCGTCTCATCACTTACCCCCCTCTTACTGACTGTCTTTAATCCCTCTCTCTTCGCCGCAATGTTGCCTTACTCTCTCTTTACTATCGCTATTATAATGAACACTGCTCTTCTGAACTCTCTAACTGCATGCCTCCTCCTTTAAGGAGAGCATGCAGTACCAGACTTTCGACACGTTCTCATCCCTTTTCGTTTTCTATCCAACTCTCTAATCTAAGGATTAATCGGTATTTTCACTCTTTCATCTACTGAGCCAGTCAACTCTGGAACAATCTTCCTCAATCCATCTTTCCCCCTGTCTATGACCGAATTTTTCAAACGCAGATTGTCTTAGCATCTCGAAACCTTAGACCTTGATTTTGGCTTTCTTCTTCCTCTATGGGGGCGCCGGGGTGTGGTCGTTTTGCGGGCATTTGCCCTTGGCCCTCTTTCCTGCATTAAAAAAAATGTAACCAAGTTTTCGCTGCAAATTATACGATACAAGAATCCTGTTCACCAAGATTCTCGTTTGTCTAGCGGAATACACTCCTTTTTTTTTTAACGTATTATACACAAGGGCGTACCCAGAAATTTGCCAAGGGGGGGGGGCGAACTTGGAACTAATCGTAGAAATATAATTGAAATAGAGATAAATAATTTTTATGTACGTTCATGATGAGCTTATCGTTCAGTTAGAGATGATTAACTAGCTACTGCTAAGACACATTAAGAATAAAAATATAAAAATTATATTATAAAAAATATAAAATGTATGATAAAAATCTGATTAGTAACATAATATTCAATGCAAACCGCAATTGGGATGCTCAGATTTGTATTAACATAAGAATAAAAAAGTGCTAATTTCGAGATTAAGCATTTTCTTGGACTGTTACCTTTATAAAAGAAAATTATTCTCAGGGCCGGATTAAGAGTTTTCGGGATCCTAAGCCATTTTAGATTTTTAGTAGTAGGGGAGGCAAGAGCTAGCGCCGAAGGCGCGAGTTTCTAGGAGGTCCGGAGACATCGTTTGCTAGAAAATTTGGAGTTTTAGGCTGAGACTACATTTTCTGCCTTTTAAAATAGACTGCAGTAGAGCATCTCTTTTTAGCATGAAGATATCAAGTTTATACTGAAAATTGCTCGATATAACGTACATCAACGTTTTATTAATGCATAATAAGATCTTAGAATTATTCTAACAATATTATTCTAACAATAAATTCAGGCGCCTAGCTTTTTTCCTGGCAAAGTTATTGAGAATAAGAGGGGCATCATCTAAGGTGAGTCTACTCCTATTCATAGCCATTATCGCCAAACCTGACAGACGCTCTTCTCCCATAGTACATCGTAACCAGGTTTTTAACCTTCGTAAGTTTGAAAATGATCGCTCAGGAGTAGCAGTCGTTACAGGCTGAATAGCAATAACCTGTAGTAATCTATGTATGACAGGAAAACTGTTTCTGTCACATTTATCCAAGGCCAAGATAGCATCTGTTGGTCTACACAAGTTAGGTACTGACTTCCACATCTCCGCCCAAACATCCCATTCTCCTATAGCTTGCTGAAGTGTTGATGAAGGCAGTATTTCATTCCAAAACGTGTAAGACTTTTCAATGTCATCATACTTCGCTCGAGAATTTTCATCAATAAATTTAGGTACCAAAAATCGCATTTTCATAGCTTGCTGAATATGCTCACTGAATCTGTAATTCAAGCTCTGCAGTATATCATTGAGTAATGGAATGAATAGTGTAATCTTATAGAAGGACTCAGGATCTTCTAGTGGTACGTTTGATCTATGAATTTGCTCCGAACAACGATGTCTAGAAGCGCAGGTTGTGTCACCATTTTTTCTTTTGAAAAATTTATAAAGGTCCATTATCTTTAGTCCTGTGACACCTGCAAATAGTACTCTACAAAGTTGCAAATAGAAATAGGAATTATTACTAACCATAACATTAAAGTCCATTATAATGAAATAAAAAATCCAAACAAAATCCACACAAAATTTTGTGTGTGCAATACAATGTGAAAACTTCTAAATTAAATGAAAACTTTGAAACTAAATTTTAAAATGTGTAAAAAACTGAATACCAAATTTTAAAAATAACGTACTTAATGTTTCATTTCATTCATTAGTTACATGTTTGAGACCAAGCGGCCTTCACACATGATCACACAGACACATTCATACACACAAAGTTTTAATCAATGCTTAAAATTATCAAAATTTAGAAAGTTCACAAACTAAATATTTAAATGAATGTAAACAAAAATCGATAAACTGCAGTTGCCAGGTGCCATGAAAAATGGCGCAATACTCATGAAACACAAAATTGCTAGAAAGCTAGCTAACATTTTTCGATTGGCGCATGAAATTAAATATGTAAAATATTTAATTGAATATGTAAATTAAATACGTAAAAATCAAAATAATAATTTATTAGCTCAAGGAGGGAGCGATCGCCCCTGTCGCCCCCCCTTCGGTACGCCTCTGATTATACAGTTTTTTGAAGTAAGAGAAAAAAACCAAACTACAGAAAGTAAAGCTGAGAATATGATGTAAGGATCGAAGGCATTACAACAATGGTTTAAGCTAATCGATAATTAATCGATGTTTCAGGCACAACAAATGTGCTAGTATAAATTTTGATCATTCTTAACTATGGATAAATAGGTTATATAAAAGTCAAGACTTGGAGAAGTTAAACGCAGTGGATAAGTGTATAGCTTCAAGCAATTTAAAGTATGCAAATTATTTTAACAAAGTAAGATTTTTTCCTTTGTGTCTTACGTTACTCTCAAACCTTTTTAGGTGAAAGTTCATAATTGCACTTTTTCCTCACTTGGAGCACTATATATATAGACCTAATATGCATGGACTCTTTAAATAACTCACAGTTACGAAATAATGATCATTCACCTTTAGAATATATGCCACCCAGCCCACTAAATTCATTTTCTTTTGTTCCTGCTACCTTTACTGAGGTCCAGAATATTATTGGTAAATTAAAAAAATACTAAACATAGCATTCATAACATTCCTGTACCTATATTGAAACTTGTTAAAAATAAGATATCTGTAACTTTGGTTAAAATTATATTATCAAAGTACTGTATTTCCAAAGGAATATTCACATCAATGCTAAAAACTGAATGTATAACACCACTTTTTAAAGGTGTGATCCTGCACTAGCAATTACAGGCCGGTATGTTCATCATTTGTGTTCAGCAAAGTTTTTGAAAAAATTGTAAAAAGTAAAATGCGGCAATATTTAGAATACTATGATTTATTATCTCCAAATCAATATGGCTTCCGTAATAATAAAACAACGGAAATGGCTATTTTAAATCTTATGGAAAATGCAAATATAGCTAAAGAGAACGAAGAACTAATGATATCAATGTTTATGGATTTCAGTAAGGCGTTTGATGTAATAGACCATAATATTCTGCTTAACAAATTATATTGCTACAGCTTTAGAGGAGCACTCAGTGATTGGTTTAAAAGTTATTTTGTACCACAAGGCTCAGTTCTGGGTCCACTGTTATTTTTATTATACACAGTATAAATGACCTTCCACGTTCATCTGATATACTTAACTTCATAATGTTTGCAGATGATACAAATGTGTCTTTTTCTTGCAAAGATGTTAATTCAGCTAAAAATATATTTAAATCAGAATTTATCGATGTAATGAAATGGTTGACCACCAATAAACTCTTCCTAAATATCAATAAAACAAAGTTTATGATTTTTACTGATAAAAGAAATGTGTATCTTGATAACTATAATGTTAATGAAATCGCTATAAAGGAGTGTACTGTAACAAAATTTCTTGGTGTAATGCTAGATAAGAATTTGCAATGTAGTGATCATGTAAATTATATCTCAAAAAAGATTTCCAGGAGTGTTGCTAATAATGTTTAAACTTAGAAATGTAGTTCTTAAAAAGGTTTTATTAACTCTGTATTTATTAACTCTTGTTCTTCCTTATATAACGTACTGTACTCTTGTTAGGGGAAACTCTGCCAACAGCACTTTAAACTATCTTTGTTATCCAAAAACGAGCAATAAGGTTATTGTCTGATGCTCATTTCCTTGATCATTCTAGTGTATTATTTAAAGAGCTAAAACTACTAAAGCTCAATGATGTAATCAAATTGGTACATTTTATTTTTACTTACGAGTGTAAGAACAAAATTATTAACTTGCAATAGGTAAATAAATATTTTGTAACTCATCAAGAAATCCACTAGTAGCAGACCAAAATTAGATCAAAGTATGTTATATCTCAATTTAGATTGTCTTCATCTCAAAAACTACCCATTTTCATTGGATTGAAACTATGGAATGATTTAAATGCTGATATAAAAAATATTATATATGTAAATTCGTTTAAAACCAAGTTGAAATTTCGATTAATACGAAGGAATACAAAGAACACCAAACAGCAACAGACTGGCTGGTCCAACGAGGCTCTGTTTAAGAAGGAAGGTTAAAAGAAGTAAGAAAATTTAAAGACAAGTGAAAGTTTTGAAGCAAAGCAGAGAAAAGAGGTTGAAAGGTAGGAAAGAAATTTAAAGATAAAGTGAAAATTTTAAAGAAAAGAGTAGGGAATCCGAGTGAAAATTCTACAATACTTTTCCGCGCTAACAAATGCTTCCAACTGGGGGGGTTTAAGGCAAGATAAACATCTAGTTTCTTTTTAAAGGATTTGATCGAATTACTTTGAACTACGCTAGCTGGCAATCCATTCCACAAATTAACTATTCGATGGAAGAAAAAATATTTAGCTTCATTAGAATTAAAATGTTTACCCACTAATTTGGAACCATTACCAAGAGTTCTATCTGCATTCCTGAACGTGAAATATTTTTTGGCGTCGACTTATCAAAACCTTTAATGGCTGAGTTTAATCATTTTAAACACTTGGATTAAATTTACTTGAATTCGCCATTTTACAAAAGTGAGAATAAATTTAACGTTTCTAAACTGGCAGCGTAGGAGTTGTTTCTAAGTCTAGGAATCATCTTAGTAGCCCGTCGCTGCACTCTCTCCATTCTATGTCCTGTCGTAAATATGGGGACCAGAATTAAAAGCAGCATTTCAGGTGAGGGCGTACTAAGACATTAGATAATGTTAGCATTGTTTTCTCTGACTTAAATTCAAACGATCTACCAATTAATCGTAAGATTCTATTTGCTTTTCTGACCGCTTCGATACATTGTTTACTCGGTTTAAGAGTGTCGCCAACAATAATACCTAACTATTTCTATTACGCAACACTCGTTAGTGTCTTGTCGCGCATAAAATACTTTTCTTTAACAGTGTTTCTACCGATATGCAACGTTTTACATTATCTATACAGTATAAGTTCATTTGCCAAATTTCCGCCCACTCGAGTAATTTATTAATATCTTCTTGAATCTGCAAACGTTCTGCCACTGATTTTGTTCGTACCCCTAGTTTGATATCATCCGCAAAATTTTTAAATTTTACTGTTAATTTCCAAGTCGATGTCGTTCATATAAATAATAAAAAGAACTGGTCCCAGAACTGATCCCTGAAGTACGCCGCTAGTTACATTTTTCCAGTTAGACGCTTTGCCATTAATGTACCACTCTTTGTTTAAGTCCACTAAGCCAATTTTCGATCCATTTGAGAACATTACCATTAATTCCGTGAAAATGAAGTTTAGCTAATAATTTTCAATGTGGCACTATCTCAAACGCTTTTTGAAAATCAAACTATATAATATCTACTGTTCTACTCTCGTCATGTACATTTACAATATCACTAAAAAATTGAGCAAATTAGTAAGACAAGAACGATTACGTCGAAAGCATTGTTGAGAATCTTTGATTAATTTATTAATTTCTAAGTGATTAACTATTTTGTCTCGAACGATCGTCTCCATAAGCTTGCCAACTACTGAAGCCAGGCTGGTGAGAAGATAATTTCCCGGAAGCAATTTGTCTCCTTTTTGAAATATTGGCGTCATGTTTACAAGTTTCCAATCGAACGGAACTTCTCCAGTCTGTAACGATTTATTATTATTACTATTATTATTATTATTATTATTATTATTAAATATATATGTGAGAGGAGAGACTATTGTGCAGTTCACTTCTTTAAGTACCCTTGGGTAGAGCTTATCTAGACCGGGAGTTTTATTACGACTAATTTTACCTATGGCCGAGAGTACTTCAGTTTCATTAATGGCAAAATCGCGAAGCTTTAAATGATCATCACTGAGCATGATTATGGAAACGGGAATGTTGTTTATATTTTCGTTTGTGAAGACGGAAGAGAAAGAATTTATTTAAAACTTTCGTCATTTATAAGTGATCGTAAATTTTTTCGTTGTTTTCGCCTATGAGTGGACCAATAGTCCCCAAATCTACTCTTTTACTTCAAACATAATTATAGAATTCCTTCCAATTCGATTTAATTTGGTTCACGATATATATAGCTCATAACTGCGTTTACTATTTTCTAATAAGTTTTTTGCTTCGCCTTCTCAATAGCTCGTAAGCATTTTCATTGGACAAATTATTTGTTTCTTTAAATTTAAAATACGCGTTCCTTTTTAACGTTAAGCTACTTTTAATTTCAGCATTCCAACATTTGAGTTTAACGGACTTCGCCATTCTCTTTTTACGTAATGGAATATTACTTGATTCTAAACGTTTAAAATAATTGTAAAAAGAAGTCCATGTGCCATTAATATCACCAATAATATCATTTAATAAAGGAATACTAATAAAAATCTAAGATTAAATGTACATTACTATTGTTTTTTATTTCTCCTGCGTAATATAGGATTAAAAGGTACATTTACTATTGTTTATTCATCTTTAAGCTAAGAGCTTATCTCTCATGTCTAATATTGCTTTCTTTGTATAGTATTGGTATCATACCTTCATAATGACTTTATATGTTTCATAGCGATAATAATAATAAGTTTAAGATTAATACATACCCTAATTACTAATTCTTATTCATGATTTATGTATTATTAATAATAACTATTACTATCCGTCTTATTTTTAATTGAGAGCCCAGTAAATCCCAGCTTCACAATTATTTATGTCATTGTAAATTAAAAGAAGCGTATTTATTTTATTAATTATAAAGATTATTCAAAATTCTTCTGGGATAATTAAGTCTACTATAGTCCGAATAAGTAATGGTAAATGGTAAATACTACAGTTTTTCTTTTTCATGATGGAAACCCAACATGAGCAACGGGTCACTAGCAAAGAGACACCAAAATATAGCTTCCCTCACCAGCTATCTGCTAAGCAGATAGAACCCAGCTATCTCAGGGGAGCATTCTGATACTGTATAGGATATGGGATATCGTGCATAAATCCACACGACTTTAGCCCGTTGTAGTGTAGTGGCTAGTCGTGGGCTCAAACCGTGGTGGGGGCGTTTTTTTTCATATAAATGTATGATATATAGAATTTGAATTTTGACTTGCCAAAAAAAATTCACTTTTTTCACCCTCAAAACTTAGATCTTTGACAGTTGTTCACTCACCCAATCAAAAATCTCACTCGATATGGGGGAACGGGCGAGTGTGTTTCCAGTCATATATATGATGACGAGCTGTAGTTTGCGCTATGGTTGCATTTCTTTTCAAAACTCTGTATTCAGAGATGTTTATACAATACAATCACAAACACACGCCTATACGGAAGACCTAAATACTATATTATTCTTCACCATGGCTGAAAGTTCACGGTGGTCTAAACAAAACAAAACAATCGTCTACGTAACGACGGAAGAAGATTGGTTTAAAATTAAATGCTGGGAACAGTCCTCCAACCACTTTTTCTCATGGTAAGAAAGAAAATAAATTTGCAAAAGTGGGCGTAAGGGGGTTCCCCTATTGATACTCCGTCTGTTTGTACGTATTGTTCGTTATTGAAAAAGAAGACGCAGTCTTTAGTAACAATTTCAAGAAGCGAGCGTATGTTTTCTTCACCGAGATCGAGGGCTGGAGAGTTAGGCGATTTGAGAAGATTGATACACAGGTCGACAGTTGCGATAGGCGATAGTTTCATAGACGATTGTTTCATAGACGATTATTTTGTTCTATTTAAATCTTTCGATCATATTGAACTTTTTCGTAAATATTTAAATTTAAAACATAATACGAGGGCCACTCAATATATTTTGCCCCCACCTTTTTTCTCTTTCCAAGTTTCCTTGTAAGTTCCAGAAATTTTGTACACAAGTAATTACATACCTTTTTTACAAGTTTTTATTTTTCCACAGTCTCCATCCTTTTCTACGGCTTTCCTCCACCTCAAAACAAGGGCTTTTATTCCTTGCTGGTAAAAGTCCGCTGGGTTCCGCTGGAGCCACCTCTTAACCTCCTCGACAACCTCATTGTCACTCTGAAACTTTCTTCCACGAACAGCATCAACAAATGGAAGTCTGAAGACGCCAGATCCGGGTTGTATGGAGGGTGGGGTAACACAGTCAAGCGCATTTTCGTGATGGCCTCTATTGTTTGCAAACTGTTGTGTGGTCTTGCGTTATCGTACAAAAGAAGGACGTCTTCCAGTGTCCTCTCCGGTCGGACTCACTTTATACGTCTCTGGAGTCTCTGTAGGGTAGCAATATATGCCTCTGAGTTGATTGTTTGTCCTTTCTTCATAATGTCCACCAGAATCACCCCTTTCATGTCCCAAAAGATGGTGACCATAACCTTTCGTGCAGAGGGAGCCATTTTTAACTTTTTCTTGCGTGGGGAGTCTGCGTGATGCCACTCCATGGATTGGCGTTTTGTTTCAGGTTCAAAGTGGTGTACCCAAGTCTCATCCCCAGTCATAATTCGTGAAAGGAAGTCATCCTCTTCTGTCTCGTATCGAACCAACGACTCAGAAGCAATTTCTTTTCTTTGGGCTTTGTGATCGTCAGTCAGTTCGCGAGGAACAAACCGTGAACACACTCTTGAGTATCCGAGTTGCTGAATTATCGTATTCACACTTCCTTCATTAATTCCTAGCTCCAGTGATAGCTCCTTGTATGTGACGCGCCGATTTGATCGAATGATGCTGTTAGCACGTTGCACAGTGTGAGATGTCACAGCCGATGCCGGGCGACCGCTGCGTGGCTCATCATCGAGGCTGGCTCTCCCTCTCTCCGATGATCTCACACGTTTAGACCAGCATCCAACTATGCTTCGATCAACAACAGCATCTCCGTAAACGTTTTGTGGACGTTTGTGAATATTTCCAACTGTTTCCTTCTCTGTGGTTAAGAACTCGATACGACGCACATCACTGTCAGATGCCATTTTCGAAACTGCGTTAACCATCGGTTTTATATAAGGGCGTTTAAAAGCGGTTTTATACAAGGAGGGAAGGTTCAAACTGGAAAAATCCGGTTATGTGAAGCGCAGAAAGTTCAAACTTACGGCCCAAAAGACATTTCAGCCCCATGGCCTATTATTTAGCTAAATAAAAAGGGTGGGGCAAAATATATTGAGTGCCCCTAATAATATTAAATTCACTTTTGAAACTGAAAACAATAATTCTTTACCATTCTTGGACATAAATATTACGCGTAGCAACATCAGTTTTCGTAATCCCACTTTCACAGGCTTGGGAATGAATTTGACAGTTTCACACCACTTAAGTACAAACGTAACTTTATCCTTACCCTCTTAAACCGTTCATACGAGATTTGCTCCGACTACCATCTTCTTCATGCCGAGTTGGAATTCCTTAAAAAGTTCTGACTAGGTAATGGTTTCCCTTCTAAACGTATTGACAGTGTAACGAAACGCTTCATGAACTTAAAATTTTCTAATAAAACTAAAATCGTCGTAACTACAGTATGGAAGAAGGTTGTATATTTTAAACTTCCCTAATGTGGACCTGAAAGTCTTGTGTTAAAGAGTAAAATTAGTAAACTAATCAATAGATTTTATCCACAAATTTCTGTTGTATTTTCACATTAGAACATAAATTACAATCCTTTTTTAAATTTAAAGATATAATTCCAAAGCCCTTATGCTGATCATCGGTTATCTATAAATATACATGGGACAATTGCGCATCGTCGTACGTTGGCATGACTGCACGCCAACTCCAGATTCATATCGATGAACACAAAGGTATTAGTAGTTGCACTAATAATAATAAACTTACATATCCTTCCCAATCGCATATACGTTTCCACTCCCATCAGTTAGACCACCCAATTAAATCTAATAACTTTTCAATAATTGCTGAAGCCAATAAACACGACCTACCCCTTTTAAAAACAATACTCATTTTCAAACATAAACCAGATATAAATCATCATACTCCGTTCCATAACCTCAATATCCTTCAATAAAATTTTCTTTACCTACTTACCAACTAACCAAGTTAGTGCCCTTCAACAAATTCTTTCAATTTCTCTTAGCTCTCATTCTCTGCTGCGTCTGTGATTGAGTAACTTGTACGTGATTTGTTCTTCTAAGGTTTTATAGATTTTAATGTTTTACATTTTAAACTTTTCCATAATGTTCACCTAAATTATTTTCGGTTAATATTCGTCTTTCAACCCGCTCACGCGAGGTTAAAACAGTACAATATATTGAATTGCCATTCAAAACTGACTAAGAAAATATATATCTTATGTTGTGCAAATTTGTTGAAATGTACTTGTTTTAATAAAATATATTTCCTGTTTTGGCTATAATGTACTTTTTTCATAAAATATTTTTCCTGATTGGGCTATATTTTCGCTACTCTGCGACTTAATTAGTTGGTTGGGTTTTGTTCTGGCTATTTTTTTTCTCAAATTGGATTCAGTTTAGTGGTGTTTGTGATAGAATTATGACGTGCCATTTGTGTGATTTTGACTTTGAGAACTTGATTCGTCATGTGCCCTAGATGAAGACAAAGGATTGGATGTTTTTATCAATTACGGCGTTATTCTCCCATCCTTAATTTGCCCGAAATGTGAGAGTGAGTGCCTAATACGAAAAGATCAGAAGATATTTAGGTCAACTGAATGCCCGGTTAGGTTAATTGAATGTCCAGTTAGGTCAACTATACACCCTTGATGATTGGTTAGGTTAAGTCGTGATATTTTCGTTAGTTTAAATGAAAATGATGAGAGCAAACTTTGGTAAATATTTACTATTACACCGGTCTCCGGTAGAAAGTTTTAAAAGCTGGTTTTCAATGTTTTTCAATGTGCTGAATTAAAAAATTATACTCATTTCCGTCGCAAATGATCTGTTAAAGAGTTAATGAAGCTTAAATTTTAAAACTTTCTACCCTTTTTTACCTGGGGGACCCCCAGTGGGAACCGGTTTTTGGGTGGGGAGAATCACAAAAACGAGTGGTTTCCGAAGATTTTGAAAGTCAGATTTGTAATTGTATACAATATCCCCCTCATCTCAGTTTCTAATAAAAATTATTGCAATGCGTAGAAAATAATAAGAAAACCTTTCCTTTAAGTAAAAAAAATTTCGGTCGATCATATTTATGGAGATATTTGCTTCTGAAATTTTAATTAACGATATCCATTTGACGTGACGTCACGTCAAATGCGACTTTTTTTCATAAATATTTTTCCTGGTTGGGCTATTTTTCGCTACTCTGCGACTTAATTACTTGGTTGGTTTTTGTTTCTGGCTATTTTTTTTTTTCTAATTGGATTCAGTTTGGTCGTGTTTGTGATAGTATTATGACGTGCTGTTTGTGTGGTTTCGACTTTGAGAACTTGATTCGTCATGTACCCTAGATGAAGACTAAAAAAAGTGCATAACTTAACGTGTTTTACATTATCATTTGTATAATTTAGGTCTCGTGGGTACGGGGGCGGACCCCCGTAAAGATCACGCATCAAAATTGGTCGGTATAAGGTTCACTTTGTGATGCGTGATCTTTACGGGGGCTCCGCCCCCGTACCCCCGAGACCTAAATTATACAAATGATAATGTAATACATGTTAAGTTATGGTAATTGTATACAACATCCCCCTCACCTCAATTTAATGAAATTGACTTAACAATCGATGTAAACCTTTATTTATAGCATGTAATTACTTTATTTAACGTATCTCATGAGGGTATATCTTAGGGTTAGGTTAGATTAGGTTGGTTTCCGAAAATAAATAAAGTAATTGCATGCTATAAATAAAGGTTTTACATCGATTGTGAAGTCAATTTCATAAAATTGAGGTGAGGGGGATGTTGTATACAATTACCGTCAGATTAATACAAAACATATCAAAAACCATAGGAAAAACATAAATTTAACCTTCAAAATTGGCCGAACCTAAGCAAACCTAACCTAAACGACCTAACCTAACCCCAAACGTTATCCAAAATTAAAAAAAAATTAAAAAAATACCTTAATCACGTGAATTACCATGTCCACTAACTGATTCAAATTGAAATCAGTGGAAGCGCCATTTTTTTACCCTTTTCCCGTTAGAGAGTTTAAGCTTCAATAACTCTAACAAATCATTTGCGACAGAAATGAATATCATTTTTGGGTATTATTCTACTATTACACCCGTCTAACGTCCAGCAATTATTATATGTTCATTAAGTAGACTGTTTAATTCTAAGACACTTTCCTTCTATAGCGTTTCCGTCGCAAATGCTTCGTTTTCGAGATAGAAACATTTTTTTGGTGTGTATGTAGTGTGTGTTTGTACGGTCGTTTGTGTGTTTGTACGGTCGTTTGTGTGTGTGTACGGTCGTTTGTGTGTTCGTTTGTGTTGCCGTCACATGTCTGCCCAATCAGAGCGCTCCATCCATTTCGAATTTGAATTAGTTTGCTACCGGAATGGCTTCGTGTGACATGTGTTCATTCGATTATTACCGCTGTATTGTCGCTTTCTATGAAAATTTAGGAAAAAGTGTTGAGTTTCTGCGTGCTCACAGTGTTCTACCGACAGTAGTGAAGTGTCCACATTGTAAAATGGAGTGCACATATCGTCAAGACCAGAAACTGTGGCGTTGTGCTTAAAACGAAGAAAAGACGGTACTGTGATTATTCTGTCTTAGATTTTAAAAGGTAATTCCTGTTTTTCTTTAGGTTAGATAGGTTAGGTTTAGTTAGGCTGACCATACGTACCGTTTTGAACGGGACAGTACCGTTTGTTTTATATTTCCTGGCCGTCCCGTCGTTTTAATAAAATGTCAATTTTGTCCCGGTTTATGTACTTACTTTTTCATGAATACAGACTATTACATAACCCCGTCCCTTTTTTGCCATCCCAATGTCCCGTTTTTGTCTCAAGAAAATATGGTCAGCCTAGGTTTAGTTAAGTTAGGATAGGTTAGGTTAGGTCAGGTCAGGATAGGTTAGGTCAATTTTGAAGGTGAAATTTGTTTTTCCTATGGTTTTTGATGTGTTTTGAGCGAATCTGACCTTCAAAATCGTCGGAAATGACTCGTTTTCTGTGATTTCCCCACATTGCCGGCTGGCGGGGGTATCTCAAAAACGAGTCATTTCCGACGGTTTTGAAGGTCAGATTCGTTCAAAACACATCAAAAACCATAGGAAAAACATAAATTTCACCTCGAAAGGGAGACGGGTGTAATACTGTACATTTACCCATTTTTTAATTCAGCACATTGAAAAACATTGAAAACCAGCTTTTAAAACTTTCTACCGAAGACCGGTGTAATAGTAAAGAAATACCCAACTTTTCTGGTTAATTTTGAGGTGTTTTGTACGAAACGGCCATCCGTTTCCTGTGCAAATGTATAGTTTTCAAGGTGATATCTCGAAAACTACGCATTTGAACAGGAAACGGATGGCAGATTCGTGCAACACACCTCAAAATTGACCAGAAAAGTTTGTTCTCGTCATAAAAACAGACTGTGTAATAACGAATAATTACCTTTTTTCTAATGTTTTTACTTACATTTACTTTTCTTAAAGGTAAGCTTCCTTTTATGATTTTTTATAATATTTTATATTTTAATTATATATATATATATAGTGGACCTAGTTTTAGCCGTTTAAGGTGATAATAATTTAATTGTATGCTAGTGATTAATTGATGCAATGACTGATTGCTTATTAATGATAGGCTGGGTTAATAATTTATGATGTAAAGTATCACCAATTGAAAGTGGCTAAGGCGTAGGCCTACTATAATCAGAGCTGGGCAATAAATACATTGAATGTATTTAAATACTAAATACTAAATACATGGGAGAAATGTATTTAAATACTAAATACTAAATACATTTTACGAATGTATTTAGATACTAAATACAAAATACATCAATTGTATTTAAATACATTTGTAAATACATTTTAAATTGTTATCTGCAGATATATCACTGTTTGATTCACCGGATTTGCTTGTTGAAGCCATGACACGCACACGATAAAGAAATCAACCGCTTTCGACTAAGAGTGGCACACAACTGATTGAACTGACACGTTGAAACATGAACCATGTTGTACTACACTGTCGACGCGTCGTACTGTGCTAGTACAGAACGTGTATTAAACCAGTAAAAGTATTTACATTTTTATATTTTGAGTATTTAAATACATTGTATTTAAATACTCATTAAAGTATTTAAATACTATATTTAAATACATGAAAAACAATGTATTTATAAATACAGTTCTAAATACACAAATGTATTTAAATACGTATTTAAATACAAATGTATTTAAATACTGCCCAGCTCTGACTATAATAATATCGAGTGATTCGAATTGCTTCGGAATCACCAGTTCAGATTACTCCTGAACAAATTAAGGTTAATATTCGTTTTTTGACCCAGTCACACCCAGCTATAACAGCAATATATATTGAGTAACCAATCAAAACTGAATAAGAAAATATATATATTATCGGTTAATATTCGTTTTTTGACCCAGTCACACCCAGCTATAACAGCAATATATATTGAATAACCAATCAAAGCTGAATAAGAAAATATATATATTATCTTGTGCAAATTTGTATAAAATGTCCTTTTTTAAAAAATATATTTTCTACTTTCTAATGTATGTATATAAATTTCGGTTGGTTTGTTTATTTGGGCTACCTTTTTTGGAGATTTTTCTTGGCTTTTTTTGGCTACTTTTTCTTGCTTTGGCTACTTCTTTCTGTTTCTGGTTAGTGTGGTAATTTTCGTTCTACTGGTATGACGTGTCAATCTTGTGAACTTGATTTCGAAGACCTAATCCGCCTTGCTGGCCTCGATGAAGATAAAAGTTTAGATGTTTTTTCCAATCACGGCATAATTCCGACATCCGTGATTTGCCCTAAATGTAATACTGCCTGTATTTTAAGACAAGACTCGAAGGTGTTTAGGTGTCGTAAAAAAAATGGAAGGATGTGAAATCGTGGGTTTTACGTGCTGGGAATAGACGTCCTCATTACCGGAAATATTTCGCACGATACTTGTTCCTGGCAGAACATCCTGACGATTCTACAGTTCTGCATCACTTCCTTACTGCAATTGCAGAACTATATCCTCCAAAATAAGGTGACTGGTTAGGTTAGGTGGTTAGGCTAAGTTAGGTTAGGTTGTGTTTAGCACGAATGCAAACTTTTCTGGTCGATTTTGAGGTGTTTTGCATGAATCTGCCATCCGTTTCCTGTGCAAATGTGTAGTTTTCGAGATGATGATATCTCGAAAACTACGCATTTGCACAGGAAACGGATGGCAGATTCGTGCAGAGCACCTCCAAATTGACCAGAAACGTTTGCTCTCATTATAAAAAGAGACTGGGTCAAAAAACGAATAATTACCCAAATTAAGGTATTATTATAGTTTCAACCACAACTTGATTACTGCATATTTGATGTATTGTTTAGCTGTATCTCTTCATTTCGGACAACTTTTTCTAATACCACTTCCGTCGCAAATGGATAATAACGGAGATAATAAATATAATAATTTTTGATCCGCCATATTGTCTCAGTCTAATCATGGGTACAGTGTGTGAAGGTTGTGCTCTTACTCCGTTTGAAGTGATTCATAAATTTTTTAAGAATAACATTGACTCGTTAGGTTAATTGAATGCCTGGTTAGGTCAACTGAATGCCCGGTTAGGTTAATTGAATGCCCGGTTAGGGCAACTGTACAGTGTACATCCTTGACGATTGGTTAGGTTGTCATTATATTTTCGTTAGTTTAGCCCTTTACGGACGAGTCCGCAGCATATGCGGCCACTCTTGTTACCAGAACGTATAGGTTTTATTGTTATTGAAAACTAAGTATTTTAGTAACTAGTCACTGAAATGATACACATTTTGGGTTCCTTTCCCGACAACTAAATGACATCTATGTATAAACACGTAGAAACATTTATAGAAACGAGGCATTGTAGTTCAATTTATATTATTTCTGGTGGACCTTAACGTACCATCGATCGTTAAAGGGTTAACGATTTATTTTTTAAACTAATTTACGGCCGGATTCTGAAGGAATGGTTTATCTTATCACACTGTCATAACCCAACTCAATCCAGTGGATTGGATTGAGTTGGGTTGGATTATGAAACTTATGTTTTTCCTATGTTTTTTGAGGCGATTCACTCGAATTTGACATCCATTTCCACCGCAAATCACTCGATTTTGGCTTTTGATGTTGGGGGGGGGGATCTCAAAAACGAGTGATTTGCGGCGGAAACCGATGCCAAATTCGAATGAATCGCATAAAAAAAACATAGGAAAAACATAAGTTTCATGTTCAAAACGAATTGGGGCCAAAACTGCAAATTTACCAGGTTCGGTTCCTAGGTTTTCCGTTGGTTTCTGGTGTCATTCATCTGGAAATGACATTCATTTCCGTCGCAAATCACTCGTTTTTTACCCCCCCCCCCCCAAAACCCCGATTTCCCACGCATTCCCCCATATTGTAGGGGGGGGGGAATCACAAAAACGAGTAATTTGCAACGGAAATGAATGTCATTTTCGGATGAATCGCATCAGAAACCACCGGAAAACCTAATTTTTATTTTTCAAAACGAGTTGTGGTTGAAACTATAAATTTACCAAAATTAATGTAAGGTTATGAAAAGTACCTTATTGTTTTGTATTTTATTATGAAAATAAAGTAGTTATTTATTCACGGTAATTAACGAAGGATTGACAGTAATTATTTGATAGCCTTTACGTTATGCTGATGACATGGAACTTAGCTAGTAAGATGAATGATTAATAGCTTAATTGACACTTAATACATTCATTGATGGTATGTAAATGGCATGCAAAATGGTACATCGAATGGGCCTAGTAAATGACATAAAGAATGCACGTGCGTTTAGTACAGTGAATGGAATACGTGACACTCTGATTAAGTAGGCTAGAGGATTGAATGATGAACAGAATAAATGATGAGGCCTAATACTAATGGATTGAAATGCTTGACAATGGTTACACAAATATCATTTATATATAAGGCCATTATGTGCTGCTAAATGATTGCGCCAGGAGAATATTTAGTTATTACATAAATATATGAATTGAACACAATAACGGATGATACGCGGGATTACGGTATTGAAATGACACTTGAATTGAGTAATAGGCTTACTGCGTTTTAACGAGTCAGTTGGAACGTTTAATTACCCACTTTGGGAGTATAGCCTACCGTTCGGCGGTAGGCTGGTGTAGGCTTTTCGAGTTATTTAGAAAAGATGCACTTATCGCTTGTTGTAGAATTGAGGTGATGCTTGAGAGGCAAACCGGAAGACGAAACGGCGCTGAGTTTCGAAGAAGTGCTTCTGCAGGCTGACGGCGGTAGGCCTTAAGTGATGATAGATCGAAGGCCTTGAAGGAAGCAGCAGGCCGTTCCTCCGGCGGGAAGCCGGAGGGCGGTTGACGGACGAGTGTTGCTCGTGAAGGTTTGTTTGTTTGTTTTTTCTGTTTAAGGTGCTTTCAACCCTGCTGGATTATTGACACCATTTTTTTTTTTTTTGTAGAGAAAGGTGGTGAAAGAAGTAGTAGAAGAAAACCTCGTGAAGGTAGAGTGCGAGTGAGTGGAATCTCGCTTATATTACTTCGGTGACGCGGATTTTCGCGGGCTTTCTTGAAACTCTTGCTTTGCGTGAGCCTTTTTGGGACAAAACAAACTTTCATTGTTCTGAATCCGTGACCACGTGTGTCTTCCAATAATGTTTGATGAAGGCGTGGAAAGAAGAATTTGTCTGTATTTGTTGGGCATTTCTTGTCGATCCGCTACACACGCACACGCACGCACACACACACACACACACACACACACACACACACACATATATATATATATATATATATATATATATATATATATATATATATTACACCACACACACACAGACCGTGCATGGAACAAGGAACTCTTCTGGGAAAATTAAATCCACTATAGTCCGAATAAATAAAGGTAAATGACAAACACGCCATTTACCATCTACCATTTTGTCATTTACCATTACTTATTCGGACTATAGTAGACTTGGTCAAAATGCATAAAGTGACATGGCCTGCCCCGGCAATGGAGACTAAGTTTATATAATGTATTTTTAGTCGCTCTTTCTTAACATGTTATCCGTTTCCTGTGCAAATGCAAGATTATAGAAAAAATTATAAGTTACATTTTTACAGTGAATCGCATCTTCTGAACTGGTAATTTCGTGTACCCCTTCATAAGTTTTAGTTCCCTAAAATGTCCACGTGTGAAGGTTGTGCTGTTTCGTTCTTAAATGCCATAGAACGTTTTGGCCATAATAACAGTGAATCAATCAAATGTTTTCAATTGCATGGTGTGTTACCAAAGTCTAGAAACTGTCTTAAGTGTTCTAAACCCTGTTACTATCGCGAAGATCGCCAGGCTTTCTATTGTAACCGGCAAAAGACAAACCCGAAAAATAAGCGTGTTGTCCGGTGTAACTTTCTTTGTACCATTCGGAAAGGAACTTGGCTTGATAAGGTGCACATGGAACCATGGCAAAATCGGATAATCTCTAGGAGCGCTCCATTTTTCAATATTAAACATACACTCATAAAACATATACCATTTGAAAGCTCACATTTTTCTGAGTCTAAAAATGTAGTAATCGAAAAGTATCAATAGCAAATAAAAAGTAACGATTTAATTAATTGTTTGACGCGTGACCATTAACTACATTATAAAGGTTGGCTAAGTTATAATCTTCAGTCTGTGTTGTAAGATCGTATTTTTGGTAATTGTTACGCTAACCTAACCTAACATGAATATGTTATTACATTATCATTTGTATAATTTAGGTCTCGGGGGGTACGGGGTCCGCCCCGTAAAGATCACGCATCACAAATTGATCGGTATAGGGTTTTATATTTAAACCTAGTTACTTTTTATTTGCTATTGATACTTTTGGATTACTACATTTTTAGACTCAGAAAAATGTGAGCTTTCAAATGGTATATGTTTTATGAGTGTATGTTTAATATTGAAAAATGGAGCACTCCTACAGATTTACCGCAAAATCTTCTCTACGTAAATGTGTTTCTACAGTAACTAAATATTTGTGCCAATCTTTTGGGGAAGACGAATTAGAACTCATGTCTCATAGTGCAGTGGACTGGAAATCTTTTTGTTCTGAGGTCGCGAATAATTGGCGTAAACCAAGTGGGTACTTAGGGCTGGGAATAGAAGCCATAATTATTCCCAGTACTTTGCCCGCTACCTGTTCATTAACAGCCACACACGGACACGCCGACTTCACCATTTTCTTAAACAAGCTGCCCTTCTTTATCCACCTCAAGAATAACCCAAGGTAAAAATAGTGTATTTTTATTTCTTAGGTTAGGTTTAGTTTAAGTTTAGTTAAAGTTTATTATATTATATATATATATAATATATATTATATATATATATATATATATATATATGATTGAACTCAGAATGGTCCCCTGAGGCTCTTTCATGATACACACAGACCGTGCATAGAACAAAGAACACTTCTGGGAAAATTAAATCTACGGTCATTATGCAGAAAATGACATGGCCTGAAGTTAAATTCAAGAATACATTTTTCTAGTATATTTTGGTATGCTCTGTTGAAATATAACCTTTATTTCCTGTGCAAATGAAAATATTATGATTTTTGGTCCATTATTTTAATGTACCGAAAACATTTCTTTTTATTTGCACAGGAAATGAAGGTTATATTTGAACAGAGCACACCAAAATACACTAGAAAAATGTATTCTTGAATTTAACTTCAGGCCATGTCATTTTCTGCATAATGACCGTAGATTTAATTTTCCCAGAAGTGTTCTTTGTTCTATGCACGGTCTGTGTGTATCATGAAAGAGCCTCAGGGGACCATTCTGAGTTCAATCATATATATATATATATATATGAAAAATTATTTAAACAAAAAGGGCAGGTTGTTAAATCTTTGGTAAAAATTTGTTTTTGTCTTTTGTTTCTCTCTCAATTTTATTTTTCAATTTTTTGCTGTATGTGTATGTATGTATGTGTATGTGAGTATGTGTGTGGTCATTTGCAGTTAAATGTGTTTGTATGTATATATGTGTGTATATGTATGTGTGTATATGTATGTATGTATGTATGCAGTTAAACGTATATATTATATATATATATGTGTATGTACCTTACCTTACCTTACAACCTCACAAAGGTTCTGCGCGATGATTTCTCATTTCGCGATTGTCAAGCTTGTATGTGTATATATATAATATATGTGTGTGTGTGGTGTGTGTGTTTGTATATATGTGTGTATATGTATATATATTTGGTTATGCGGGTATACATGGGTACGTGTATTATTTGTAATTTTTTTTCAATTTATATTTATTTTTATTTCTTTATTCTTTTGCGACCTACCGTTTTTTCAGACAATATTAATAAAAACAAATTTGGTAATTTTTTTTCCCTTATGCATATATATATATTATATTCTGTATATATTGCGTTTATATTTCGTATGTATACCGTATATATGTTGTATATATATTTTATTGTTCTTTATATATCATCTAGGCATCATTTTGTTTTCCAATTTATATTTACTTGTACTTTTTTATTCGTTTGTGACTATAATATGCATATGTGGTTATTTTTTCCCTTATAAATTGGTTGCCTCTCTTAAAATTTATCTTTCAATTTATTATTATTATTTTTTATTATTTTTTTAATAATTAATTTTTTTTTTTTTTTTTTTTTTTTTTTTGTGACATATATATCAATTTGGCATCATCTATTAAATTGATTGTAAAACTTCCCTTTTGAGCTTGAATTTATAGACTCGACTTACAATATTTATATTATTTTTATTTCTTTATTCTTTTGTGACCTGTTCCATAAACAAGCCATTTGAATTTATATTGAAGGTCGGCCAAAGTGCTAAAAGTGTCTTTTTATATATATATATATATATATATATATATATGTATGTATATATATTTTGGTGTTTTTTATTTGCCTGTTTATTTCTTTATGATTATTTAGGCTGTGACATATATATACTAAGGCACTATTTGGTAATTAATTTTTTCTCAATTTATATTTATATTTATTTTTATTTCTTTATTCTTTTGTGATCTGTTTCATAAACTATAAATGTTGGCTCCTCCCACAATTTTTTCTATGCTTACTATATATATGATATATATATATGTATATGTATATATATATGAATATGTATGTATGTATGTTTATTTTTGTAACCTATATATTGCCTTGATCTGTCCTTTCACTCCAGTGTTCCTGAGGATGTCATTAGACGAAAGCGCTTGAGCACCCGTTTGTGTTCTTTTTTTCCTTCGTGGTTTTATTCATCACATATATATAATATATATATATGAAAATTATTTCACGAAAGTGACACGTGAAAAGTATTTATGATGAATAAAACCACGAAGGAAAAAAGAAACACAAAGGGGTGCTCAAGCGCTTTCGTCTAATGACATCCTCAGGAACACTGGAGTGAAAGGACAGATCAAGGCAATATATAGGTTACAAAAATAAACATACATACATACATATTCACATATATAATACTATATATATATATATATATACATATATACATATATAAGTAAGCATAGAAAAAATTGTGGGAGGAGCCAACATTTATATGGTCACAAAAGAATAAAGAAATAAAATAAATATAAATATAAATTGAGAAAAAATTAATTACAAAATAGTGCCTTAGTGATATTATGTCACAGCCTAAATAATCATAAAGAAATAAACAGGCAATAAAAAAACCCATAAATATATATACATATATATATATATATATATATTATAATATATATATATATATATATAAAAAGACACTTTTAGCACTTTGGCCGACCTTCAATATAAATTCAAATGGCTTGTTTATGGAACAGGTCACAAAAGAATAAAGAAATAAAAATAAATATAAATATTGTAAGTGGAGTCTACCAATTCAAGCTCAAAAGGGAAGTTTTACAATCAATTTAATAGATGCTGCCAAATTGATATATATGTCACAAAAAATAAAGAAATAAACCAAAAAAAAAAAACAAATTAATTATTAAAAAAAAATAATAAAAAATAATAATAATAAATTGAAAGATAAATTTTAAGAGAGGCACACCAATTTATAAGGGAAAAATTACCACATATGCATATTATAGTCACAAACGAATAAAAAAGTACAAGTAAATATAAATTGGAAAACAAAATGATGCCTAGATGATATATAAAGAACAATAAAATATATATACAACATATATACGGTATATATACGAAATATAAACGCAATATATACAGAATATATATATATATATATATATGCATAAGGGAAAAAAATTACCAAATTTGTTTTTATAATTATTGTCTGAAAAAACGGTAGGTCGCAAAAGAATAAAGAAATAAAATAAATATAAATTGAAAAAATTACAAATAATACACGTACACATGTATACCCGCATAACCAAATATCTATACATATACACACATATATACACACACCACACACCACACACATATATATATATATACATACAAGCTTGACCTTCGCGAAATGAGAAATCATCCCGCAGAACCTTTGTGAGGTTGTAAGGTAAGGTAAGGTACATACACATATATATATATATATATATATATATATATATATATATACTCTATATACATTTAACTGCATACATACATACATACATACATATACACACATATACATACAAACATTTAACTGCAATGACCGCACACATACTCACATACACATACATACATACACATACACGCATACAGCAAAAAATTGAAAAATAAAATTGTAAGAGAAACAACAGACAAAAACAAATTTTTTTACCAAAGATTTAACAACCTGCCCTTTTTGTTTAAATCCATTCTGAAGGAATTCAGAGCACGGGATCGAGTTGAAACAGACCTTTACTCATGTTAAGGTTATTTGTAAGTTGAATTATAGCCGACTCAAGAATATTTCTATTAACAATGTTGCTAGAGTGAAACAAAACTGAAACATTATTCCAATCAATACAATGGGATAGCTCTGACAAATGGACAAAAAGGGCACTGGACAACTGTCCCGTTCTAACGGAATATTGATGCTGTTTTACACGCGTTTGCAAATCCTTTCCCGTCTGACCTATGTAAAAGGAATCACATTGCTTACACCCAATTTTATAGATAATGCCTAATTATTGGTAGGGCTATTTTTACTATGATGTTTTTCACAATATTGTTATATGAAAAAACTACACTGATATCCAAAGTTTAAGTACATTCAATGCCTAAGAAGCCCGGGAAAAAATGGAAGTACTAAAATATTCTTTGACAAGGTGCGAGTGTTATTATTCACACGATAGAAGGTTCGTTTAGCCTTATTAAGACAAGATTCCATGAACGCAGCTGGGTAACACAACTCACTTCCAATACCGTTGATATTTTCCAATTCGGCATCGATGTATTCCGGACTGGCGATCCTAAGAGCGCGGAGAAAACATTGAGGAAAATATGGCCTTTTTAATAGGGTGTCATGTCCAGAGTAAAAGTGTACGTAGGACAAATTGTTTGTTTTTTTCCGATAGATACTAAACTTAAAACCCGGGCTATCCCTATGAACACGCACATCCAAAAACGGGATTGAGTTTCTTGTTCCACTTCTAAAGTAAATTTAATGGAGGGGACTTGGTCATTTAACTGAAGGAGGAAGTCATCCAGGTCACGATTCATGGGCCAGATACACAAAATATCGTCGACGTACCGCAACCAAGGGATGCCACACCCCAGGATTCTCGGAATGTAAGTAATTTCAAAAAACTCCATATAAATATTGGAGAGAAGGGGCGACAAAGGGTTTGCCCATGGCCATCCCAAAAACTTGTTGATAATGCTCGCCATTGAAAGTGAATTTACAATCCTTGATACAAAGCTTAATAAGCTCCAAAACAGTGTGTGCAGGTAATGGTAAATCATAATTATGTAATTCTCTGGCGAGAGAAAGTCAAGCATATCATCAATCGGCACTTTTGTGAACAATGAACAAACGTCGAAACTGATCAATCTATCGTTGGTATTAATGCGAACATTATTCAATTTTTCAGTGAGATCCATGAATTTTTTACGTGTGAATCAGAGACAGTTCCAAGAATGGGGGACAAAACATTAACAAGCCATTTGGAGAGTTTATAGGTAATAGAGCCCACCGAGCTAATAGGGCGCATAGGGTTACCCGGTTTGTGGGTTTTAATAAGACCATAAAGATAAGGCAGAGCAGGTGAAGTGGACAAAAAAAGGGGAATTAAATCCTTATGATCTTTGAGAATGCGTTTCAAGCCACTATTGAATGATTTGATGACATCATCCTGTGGGTTCTTCCTAAGTTTCACGTATGTGGCGGGGTCCTGAAGCAGCTCATTCATCTTTCCAATGTAATCCACTTTGTCCATAATGACTAAGGTGTTAGCCTTGTCTGCTTTAATAATATGGAGCTCACTATCTTTTTTTAATTGTGAAAGGCTATTGCGGAAACGTTTAGGAAAGTTATCTTCGTAAGAAATATTCGCAGCAGCACCATAGACCAGGCCTTTAACTATGTTAACCAAAAACTGAGGAAGGTTACACTGTTTTTCAAAACGAGCAAGACTATGACAAATTTGTAAAGCAGTAGGTTTTTTAACAATATAAAAGGACATACCAAATCCAAGGGCACTTTTTGCATCGTCACTAATGTTTTTCGAAGAAAGGTTCAAAACACACTTTGAGCTTGCTTTTTTACTCCACTGACTATTTCGAATGAGACTTTTAATTTTGCGATCCAAAATGTTTCGAAGTGAAGAAGTTCTCCGACGCAACTCGTTGTAAATTTCATCAATATTCTTGAGTCGGCTATAATTCAACTTACAAATAACCTTAACATGAGTAAAGGTCTGTTTCAACTCGATCCCGTTGCTCTGAATTCCTTCAGAATGGATTTAAACAAAAAGGGCAGGTTGTTAAATCTTTGGTAAAAAAATTTGTTTTTGTCTGTTGTTTCTCTTACAATTTTATTTTTCAATTTTTTGCTGTATGCGTGTATGTGTATGTATGTATGTGTATGTATGTATGTTATGTGAGTATGTGTGCGGTCATTGCAGTTAAATGTGTTTTGTATGTATATGTGTGTATATGTATGTATGTATGTGTGTATATGTATGTATGTATGTATGCAGTTATTATATATATATATATATTATATATATATATATATTATATATATATGTGTATGTACCTTACCTTACCTTACAACCTCACAAAGGTTCTGCGGGATGATTTCTCATTTCGCGAAGGTCAAGCTTGTATGTATATATATATATATATGTGTGTGTGTGTGTGTGTGTTTGTATATTGTGTGTATATGTATATATATTTGGTTTGCGGGTATACATGTGTACGTGTATTATTTGTAATTTTTTCAATTTATATTTATTTTTATTTCTTTATTCTTTTGCGACCTACCGTTTTTTCAGACAATAATTATAAAACAAATTTGGTAATTTTTTTCCCTTTGCATATATATATATATATATATTCTGTATATATTGCGTTTATATTTCGTATATATACCGTATATATGTTGTATATATATTTTATTGTTCTTTATATATCATCTAGGCATCATTTGTTTTCCAATTTATATTTACTTGTACTTTTTTATTCGTTTGTGACTATATATGCATATGTGGTAATTTTTCCCTTATAAATTGGTGTGCCTCTCTTAAAATTTATCTTTCATTTATTATTATTATTTTTTATTATTTTTTTTTAATAATTAATTTGTTTTTTTTTTTTTGGTTATTTCTTTATTTTTTTTGTGACATATATATCAATTTGGCAGCATCTATTAAATTGATTGTAAAACTTCCCTTTTGAGCTTGAATTGGTAGACTCCACTTACAATATTTATATTTATTTTTATTTCTTTATTCTTTTGGACCTGTTCCATAAACAAGCCATTGAATTTATATTGAAGGTCGGCCAAAGTGCTAAAAGTGTCTTTTTATATATATTATATTATATATATATGTATGTATGTATATATATTATGGTTTTTTTTTATTTGCCTGTTTATTTCTTTATGATTTATTTAGGCTGTGACATATATATCACTAAGGCACTATTTGTAATTAATTTTTCTCAATTTATATTATATTTATTTTTATTTCTTTATTCTTTTGTGACCATATAAATGTTGGCTCCTCCCACAATTTTTTCTATGCTTACTATATATATGTTATATGTATATATATATATATATATATATATGTATATATATGTGAATATGTATGTATGTATTTTATTTTTGTAACCTATATATTGCCTTGATCTGTCCTTTCACTCCAGTGTTCCTGAGGATGTCATTAGACGAAAGCGCTGAGCACCCCTTTGTGTTTCTTTTTTCCTTCGTGGTTTTATTCATCATATATATATATATATATTATATAATATATATATACACACAGTGCATTCCGGTTAATTGGGACACATCTGTACCTGAGTGGTTTGGACCAATTAAGCGGCTGCCCCAATAATGCGGAGTAGGCCGATTTGAAGATAAAAATAACACCAATGGCATCAAACACAAATAATTCACATACGTATGTATTAGGAATCATAAACATCTTTATTATACTATATTAATTAAAACATTCCTTCATTCAACAGGCAGTAAATTAAAGGTAATTATGCAAAATCCTACTTTAAAAAATTGTTTTAACGTTGTTTGCTTAAGTGACTCGAATTTTTTCGAACGTATGAAATCAGCACACACGTCTCGTATTCAGAAGCTTGAGAATACGTCACTTTTCTTGGTTCAGGTTCATCGTCTTCACTTTCTACTTCTGTTCTTTTACGCTTACTTGCTACCTCTTCCACAATTTCTTCCTCGAAGTCGCTGTTTTCACTGTAGCATTGCACGTTATCGTCAATGGTATCGTAGACTTCGTTATTAATTACGTGGCAATGTTGATAAACTTTCGATTTCTTCACTCATTCTTTCCGCGTCAGGCACCATGAAGCCGCAATGATGGAAACAGTTTCTGATTGTTTGTGATGCAATGTTTCGCCAATTTCTACTAACAAACTGTATCGCCTGAAGGAGGCTAATTTTTCGGCTTACTTCTTTGCTGTTGAGGACGAAGTCAGGAGATTAGTTTCAATTGCTTCTAAGTGTAGGTTACGAGTTCCCTACGATAAGTACACTTCAAGTTTTTATGATTCCCATATCCATAGGTTGAAGTAAAGAGGTTGTGTTAGGCGGAAGAAATTCCAGCTTAATGTTTTTCAAAGATTTCACGTGTGGATGTGCTGCAGTTATCCACGATAAGTAAAATTTTTCGCGATTTTACCTGCAAATCTTTATCCCATGTTGTTAACCACTCCGTAAAAAGGAAGATGTCATCCACGCATTTTTATTAGCACGGTAGGTTACTAGTAAACTGTTCATCATTAGACCATTGAAACATCGTGGTTTGATACTTTTCCCTCTCACCAGAAGTTTGCGTTTGTCATTTCCAGACAGTTTGCACAGCATAACACCGTCACCCTGTCCATTGCTTTCTTAGAACCACTAAATTCTTCATGTTTATAAACAAGTGAACCATCTGGCGTGGCTCGATAAGAAAGACCCGTTTCGTCTGCGTTGTAAATGTCGTCTGCAGAGAATTCGTTAATAAAATCTGATAATTTATTAGATTTCCATTCATCCGCTGCAGCGACGTCGGCACTTGCTTTTTCACCATGCTCTCTTTTAAATTTTATGGCATGTCGCCCTTTCCACCGAGAAACCCATCCACCGAGAAACCCATCCACCGAGAAACCCATCCACCGAGAAACCCATCCACCGAGAAACCCATCCACCGAGAAACCCATCCACCGAGAAACCCATCCACCGAGAAACCCATCCACCGAGAAACCCATCCACCGAGAAACCCATCACCGAGAAACCATCCACCGAGAAACCCATCCATCAGTTGCTTTAAAGTTTCATGCTCAAGTTTAACAGCAAGCTCTTCTGCTTTGCACTTAAGCATTGGACCGCTGACGTGTACACCTCGTGCTGTAACCACGGAAAACCACTTATTCAATGCTTCATCAACTTCAGGATCTTTTCCTTCTCTCTTTCTTTTCTTCGACGTCCCTGCTTCATTTTTTATCGTAGCCCATTCCAAACGTAACGTTTCTTCTTGCTTCAACAATCTGCAGACCCTAGACTTCGCCACGCTGGTCACTTCAGCAAGCTTCCTTTGACTTGTGTTCGGAGGCTATGATCTAATGACGTCTAGAGTAGCAATTTTTTCAGCTAATGATTGATCCTTCCGCTGCAACATCTTGAGCACAACTGAGCACTAGCAGGCGATGAATGAGTAACAATGGCTAAGACACAAGATGGCGCTGCGACTGGACCAATTAAGCGGCGCTGTTGTCTCAATTAAGCGGGTGCAATTAGAGTACATTTAGCACGTTTGTTTCTGTTCTCGCAGTATTGGCCCAATAAAGCGGCTGCCCTAATTAACCGGTGTCCCAATTAACAGGAATGCAGTATATATGTGTGTATGTGTGTGTGTGTGTATATATATGGGCCTATATATATTACCTCCGTGGAAAGGCTACTAAATATTAAATGACTATTTTAACTATTTTGTGCGCCTGTTAAGAAATCTAGTAGTAGAAGTACTACTACTGTTCTAAAGTATAGTAATTTCTTGTATGATATTGTACAGATCGACAATAATATAGTCTAAGTTAACCTTTACAGTACTAGTGGGAGTGTAAATGTCCCACTGGAAATAATAGTACGGGGCTCCGATAAACCTTAGCCCTCCCCCCCCCTGCCCATGGCCTAAACCAGGGGTGGGCAACCTTTTTAAGTGAGCGTGCCAAAATCGTCAAATCTTTGATGCAAAAGTTAATCTTTACCATTTTTAGCAGAAAACATTAAGTTAAAATATAAAACAGCGAAGAATTTGGATATTTATTTATTTTAATTTTTTTAAGGTGAGCCCGGGGAATCGCGTGCCGGAAAAAAGTCGTTGGTGTGCCACGTTTGGCACGCGTGCCAAGGGTTGCCCACGACTGGCCTAAACCATTCGAGGTACAGTAAAACTAAACATACCTTACAAAAGATAATGTAATCCTGCATTTAATGAGAAACAATTAAAACTTGGTGTTCCCGCCATTGGCTTCCAAGACAGCCTGAATTCGCTTTGGGTAGCTTGCCAAAAGTGACGTGAATAGATCTTGATCGTTACGCAAATTTGCTAAAACAGTTTCAATGTGTTGCGTCATTGTATCCTTCGAAAATCGATTTGCTGCAGGTTCTTGAAACGAGAGACATTCAACCTTGTCCTTTATAACTGATCCAGTGTGTTCACAGACGTTCAGGTCAGGAGAATTTCCTGGCCATTCTTCATTTCCAAAGAAATCGATCTCATGGTTGCGCAACAACTGTTGAGTGGCTAATGCCTTAAAGCAGGGGGCCTTATCGTGCAGAAGTGTGACCTGATCGACATCCATAACATTGTTTGGGTTTCTTAGAAAAGGAATGACATGCTGGGATAGAATAATATCACGAAAATACTGTCCATCCCAACTCTGACCATTTGGCTTCAGCACCACATGAGCTTCTTTGCATGAACAAAACAAAACACACCAACACAGTCTGGACTTTTAATAATTCGCGATAATGTTCATTGTCATCGATTTCATCTGGTGTTGTGGCCCACACTCAATCATTTTGGTAGTTAGGCCGACGTGTTACGTAAACAAAAAATTCATCGGAGACAGCTAAATGCATGAAATCATCCACATCCCAATCTTCAAGATAATGGGCAAACCACATTCTGTCATCGATGTTAAGTTTTTCTTGGCTTTGGAAGTTCATGCCAAGGCTTTAAACCTTGCCTATGACGGTACAGTCGAATGATCTCACCACTAACGATCTTTCCTCTCAACACTTCGATCTCTCTAGAAAGTTTAGCACAGCTGTTTTTCCGCTTACGCGTACCGCTTTCAATGATGTCCTTTGTTTCCTGAGAGAGTGGCAAATTTGGGCGCCCAGATTTGGTTGTATCCATTTCACATTCATCCAAAGTTTTATTCCAATTTCTTTTGACGAAGTCCTCACTTCGCAACTTTTTGGCAACCCATGAACGTGTTATAAAGGTGGCTTCAGCATCACGAGCTTCCCGAAATGTTATTGCTCGTATGCGATCTATCACACGTTACCTCTCCGAATCACCAATTAATTGAGAAGCCATTATAATTATCACTTTATCAGCTAGAGTAATTTTAATACCTGCAATAAATAAAGAATTTTATATATTTTTATAATCACTAAAAACTATTTCGATATAAGTAAACATGTAAGCTGCAAATGGGGGGGCTAAGGTTTTTTGGAACCCCTTGTATATCGTACTAAAATGCAATTTTCTACAAATGTTTCTTCGTGTCTATAAAGGTTTAATTTAGTTGTCGGGAAAGGAATTCAAAATGTTTGTCATGTAAGTGACTATTTACTAAAATATTTGGTTTTCAATAACCATTAACCTTATATTTTTAGTTTACAGAAAAAATGTTCCTGTAGCATTATAGCTTTTGGTTAACGTTCAGTAGAGTCCAAACTACTACAATAAATAAAGGGTTTGATTTTGTAGAAGGAAAAACACACTCACTCTCTGATTTTGACGCCGTAAAGAGTCTGAGTCAGAGAAAAGTTGTAAATGAGTAGAATAATAAATAATTACTTTATATAGAAAGGCTTAGCTCCCAGGCCAAGTTTCAGGTGTTACTGGAGCCTACAATAGGAACATAAGGTCAGTTTGTTGTACAAATCACTATCTTTTAAACACTGTTTTAGTGACCAACTTCAGGCTAATTAGAGATCCAAAAATTGATGTCCCCGGAACTTAATATTTACCATAATTATTTAATTTTGCTATTTTTACATGTATTTTTCTCTTCGTAAATAATAATCTAATTCAGCAAGTTAAGCACCATTGGATCTGAGTAGTTGTAATACGATGGGTGATCGTTCTCCGCGTACCGATGATGAACGATTCGCGGTCCAGATTCCACGTTCAGCCGTAGGTCCCCTTTATTAAATGACTCTGGCTGTTAGTACTGAAGCTCACGGTTAATGACACAACAAATACATATAACCATGTTTGAGCAAAAGCGGTTGCGAGTCTCAAAATGGCAATTACTATATAATTACAATATACTGTAGTTGTAATATTTTGCTGCAGTATTGCACGAAAAGCTAAGAAGTCTCTTGTATCTCTTGTCAACGGCAGCCAGTTCCAACATTTGCTGTAACGTGCTACTTTTTAGTTAATTATATTAAAAAAACTGTCGTCTATTTTCAAACGGCCAACCCTTGAAAGGATATATATATATATATACTTCGACTTTACGACAAATGATATTACACAAGCTATAGGGAAACTAAAAGCACACTCAGCGAGAGGACCAGACAAATGGAATGCCACACTGATCAAAAACTGCAAGAATGCAATCGCTGAGCCCCTATATTGGATATAGAGACGATCACTAGACACGGGAGAAATATCGGGCATCCTGAAGAGCGCGAACATAGTCCCAGTATATAAAGGAGGAGATCGATCCGAGGCCAAAAACTATAGGCCAGTGTCACTAACATATCTCTAACACATTTGAAAGAATAGTTAGACAAAATCTGACTTTCTGGAAACTCAGAAAAAATTAAATGATAACCAACATGGGTTTCGGTCAGGCATATTATGCCTATCACAACTAATGGAACACTACAACAACATTAGCCTGTTGATGCACTGGAAAGTAATGAAAACTGATGATGTAATATACACAGACTTTGCCAAAGCGTTCGACAAGTATGACTATGGAATCATAATACATAAACTGAAGTAGATGGGAATAACAGGAAAAGTAGGAAAGTGTATATATAATTTCCTTATTGAGAAATTATAGTCTATATTAATATATATATATATATATATATATATATATATATATATAAATAAAATATCCCTTGTCGTTACAGTACAAGGAGCATCTTCATCAGAATCAGAGGTCCTCAGCTCCGTACCACAAGGAACAGTATTAGCTCCACTACTCTTCATAATTATGCTAACTGACATAGATGAGGACGTTACCAGAGACAGCACAGTAACATCCTTTGCCGACGACACAAAGATTAGTAGAAAAATAAGAAACCCAGAAGATATAAGATCTCTACAAACAGACATGAACAGAATCTACAAGTGGACGAAAGACAATAATATGAAGTTTAACACTGAGAAATTTCAGCTGTTACGATACGGAAAAGAGAGGATCTAAAATCCATGGCATATTATACCCAAATGGACAGGAAATTCAGAGAAATTCAAAAGCAAAAGACTGAGTTATAATGACTGATGATGCGAAATTTGAAACACAAAATAAGATAGCAGTAAACAGAGCAAAGAGAGTAACTGGGCAGATACTGAGATCCTTTAAACGAAGGGATAGGAATATAATGATTCCTCTACTGAAACACTGATCATACCCAAATTGGAATACTGCTCGGTCTTAACATGCCCATAAAAAAGAAGACATTAGACAACTAGAAGGGATTCAGAGAAGCTTCACAGCCAAGTCAAGGGGTGCAAAGAACTAAACTACTGGGAAAGGTTACGCGAATTAAACCTATATTCACTGGAAAGGAGAGAGAGAGAGAGAAACCATTATTTACACTTGGAAAATAATGGAGAAACTAGTCCCTAATCTTACTCTGAACCTTGCAACTCCCCAAACAACAGCGGAAAGTAGAAAAGGAAGACTGTGTCGTGTTCCCAAATTAAAGGCTAGACAGGGAACATCTTTAACCCTGAAAGAAAATAGTTTTGTTGTGAGAGGACCAAAACTGTTTAATCAGCTGCCGAAAGGCTTAAGGACCACGAGTGGGGTTACAGTGGACATCTTCAAAAGAAGACTAGCTGCCTGGCTCAGAACAATCCCCGATGAGCCGGCGTACCTGGCTATGTGGGTGGAAAGTACAAGAAACTAACTCACTACTTCACCAGGCCAACTCGAGAGGAGGGGCGACAAGCTTGACCTTCGTGAAATGAGGAATCACCGCGCGGAACAGTTGAAAGGTATATACAGTAGGGTGCATCAGCCTATAAGGGGTGAAATTTCGAACTTCGGATATTGATTCGGCCCTATAATATTATGGTTACAATCCCGAACAAACCTTCAGTGTCCACGTTTCAAGCTGTTCTGACATATTTAGTGGGTCCACCTCGAAGATGAAAATTTGACAATTGTGGAATTTTATGGTTTGACTAGAAAATCTTGTGTAAGCGTTGTAGATTTTGTTTGAAAAAAAAATTTGTAAATGTAGTTAGTTTTAGGCAAGTTTTAGCCTCAATTCATGAAATTATCTGTCTTTTTAGACTTTTTTTTGTATTCTGAGAATCATGAAGTGAGTTACCAGGATGCGGGACGAGGACCCAACTTGCCAAGCATCCCACCGACCACCTCCACCTATTAAAAATGGTATTTCATGATAAAATACTTGTAAAAATTGATTTATTGCTTATTGATATCTTAATTCTTCTTCTTTGTCCTTTTTTTCTTCTAAAACAGATGATAAAGAAAGCTCGTCTCTTTCTCAGATTAGGAGTGGCTTTTCTGTCAGCTTCTACAACTTGGAGAACATTTTGAAGATGTTTCTTCAGTCCTTGCAGCCTCATAAAAGTCACTGCATAATTTTGCTGCCCTCTCAGAGCCATCATTTATGACATTTATAGCCAAAAGTTTTTCTTTGGAAGATATAATGATGCTGTTGTTTTCCATTCAACAATCTCAACCATTAAAAAATCATAGTCTAACTGTAGTGAAGAGAATATGAACCATGAGTTTTTGTCAACCAAGTCAGCTAGTGTGGTTTCCGATCGTAGATTGGTAGGAAATTAGGCTTTCCAAAACTAGATCCATGTCTACCTTCTGGAACCACTGTCTCAATCTTGTGTGGTTTATAGGAAAGTAGATGGTTTGTTATAGCACGAAGTTCATTTTTTGGAACCAAATCGCTGAATAATACAAGAGGAATCATCTCTGATGAAAGGTACCAGAGATGACGTTTCAAAGATGTTAGAGCACTTTTTGCTATTTGCTTGTTTACTTCCTCGTATCTAAGAAGCTTTTTGTAAAGCTGCAAATCGTGCCATGGTGCATCAAAAACTGAAGAGCAGGTCATCCACCATGGGTAGTAAATCAGTGAAATGAAGGTTTGCAAAGTCTTAGTTTCAGAATTTGTTGCTTTTTTGTGATTGTTTACTGAAGGTAGTTTACAGATTATCTTCTAGTAATGCAATTTTTAGAGCATATATTGCTTTACTCATCATCTGGCTCTATGTATAGCACCAGGTCGCTGAAGGGTTATATCCTTATCACTAGGTCTTGCATTTAAGTATAACACAACTAAGTCAGAAAATTGTTTGTAGTCATATCGTGTATGTTGCTTTTCTATATTACTTATTTGAATTGTATAATCAGTCCATTCCTGAAGAATCTCCTGGACAGCTTTGGAGTACTGATTGAAGTCAATTTTTTTCAATTTTTCATCCTTGGAAATCCACTGAAACTTTTCTCGAAATCTTTTAAAGACATTAATTTCTGGTCCACTCGAAGTTTCTACTTTCATGTCCTGAAACACATGACTCATAATAACTTCACCAACATGATGCCTGCATGCAGACCATAACAAAGGCCGTCCAATCTCTTGTTGGATAGTTATGCATGCAGCGCTCACATGTCCCGTGTTGGTTGCTGTAGTGTCGAAAACCAAGTTCACTATTGAATCGGAGCAGTTCCACAATTTCAGTAGCTTCATAACTTCTTCAGTCAAGTTTTTCCCAGATTGGCCACTGCCACCAGCACTAGGATGATATGATGGAATACCAAGTAGTTTGAGATCCATTGAATTTCCAACTGATACGGCTAATCTTTCTTCTGTAACATATTTATCCTGCAGAGTAGAAATTATTTTCGAATCCCAATGAAGAGAGGCCAATTTAGGAGGATTCCAGGATTTTTGAATGGAACTTGAAATTTTTTGGGCTACTTCGCGTCTTGCTGTAGCATATGAAGTTGCCACTGCCTTAGTGTTACCACCACATTCTTCAACAAAAGCTTTTGTGAATGCAGCCTGTTGTGCCGGAGTCATTTTCATTCTTGATGCCAAAGAAACAAGTTTCGTCTTTTCAGAATGTCATGAGGAATGATAGCTTGAGTACCTAAACAGACTGTTGACTGTGTGGATTTTCCATCTTTTTTCAGCTCCATCATTAGCTTCTGACTCACTCTCAATGGTAGTTGTATCGCTTGTGTTACTGCTTTCTAATTCAACATAACTGCAAGAAGCTTCAGTCTCTCAATTCCTTTTCTTTTCTCGCATTTTTCTTCACATTTTCGAAAATTAATGCGCTTCATTTTGGATGCTAAGTTTGATCATGAGCTCCAAAAGAAGCAATTCTATCCCCTTGCATAGATTGAAGAAATTGTATATCTTCTGGATTACTCATAATTTTTTGCGGCATTTTTAATCCACAGTGGAAAAGTCATTTTAAGTTGCATTTCCATATCTTCTAGTCTTGTCTTTGTACTTTGTAGCTCTCTTCTTTTCAATGGAATTTCTCTGTTTCGCATTCTTTTCTGACAACGAAATTATTTTCTCACATGCTTTTTTCTCAGTAATCATTCGTATGTTGGCTTTATTGTAGAATGGTTGAATTTCTGTTAAAACAATTTTAGCTATATCTCGCTTAGTTCTTCTCTCTTTTAGACCCTGTTGCTGGTGAAATAGGAAACATCTAAGAACTTGTTCACTTGTTGGCAAGCGACATCCTACAATCTTTGCATCATTATTTGTGATGCCAGGGCCTAATCCAAATATACAGGTTTTTTTCGTGTTTTTACATCAACTCTATCTGCACCACTTGAACAAGTTTTACCACTAGAAGTGGCTTTACTGGCTTTACTGGCTTTACCACTATTATCCATTATATTATCACCAACTATTATCACCAACATATATCAAAAATTGACCTGTAATAGAAACATAGATTAATATTAAAGTAGTCTACATGCCTGAAAATAAGAAAAAATAGCTATAGGTATTTCATGATGGCAAATGATGTTTATTAATAGTAGCTATGGCTTAAACACAAGCAAACTAAACATACTAGGCCTATAGTACCTTAAGGATCATTCAATTCAATAAAATAAAGGTATATGTGAAAAAAATAATTTAAGGCAATTTATCCTAAAAATTGTCATTTTTGTAAAAGTTGATATTGATTTTCAGGAGAAAACAATTTTTATAAGTCTTTTCTTGGATTTATCCAATTAAAACGAAAGGATGCTGAAAACATTGTGGAAGTGATTTTGGAACAACTGGAAAAAGACAAAATGCCGTTAGAAGACTGTCGATCTCAATGCTATGACAATGCTGCAGTTATGGCTGGTTATAAAAGTAGTGTTCAACAGAGGATTATTGAAAAAAATAGCAAAGCTATTTTTGTAAACTGCGATAATCATTCTCTCAATTGGTTGGAGTGCGTGCTGCTAACCATGATGCAGTGATGATGACTTTTTTTGGTGCAATTCAGTCGCTTTATTCATTCTTTTCACGTTCAACTCTCCATTGGCAAAAGCTGAAAGATGCCATACCAATAGTTGTCAAATCTGAATCTGAAACTCGATGGAGTTCAGAACAGAGGCTGTGAAGCCTGTTCATGAATACTTTGATATTATAGTGGAACTCTTGCAAAGCATGGTTGATGATTAAAATGAAACTGCTGATACAAGAGGTGATGCAAGGCAGGTGCTGAATCAAATTTTGACTTTTCATTTCTTGGCTTTACTTGGATTTTGGAACAAAATTCTTGTTCGGATTGATCGTGTTCAAAAACGACTCCAAGATCATACCATTAACTCTCATGATGCTGCTTATGATTTAAAAGCCCTTCAAGATTATTTTTTAAGCAGTCGAGAATCATTGGCCAGTGAATCACTTGAAGCAGGGCTGAAACTGTGTGATGAATGGGATATTCAAGTAGAAAGACGCCCCAGAAAGAAGAAACAAATGCCTGGTGAAAAAGCCAAGGATGTAGGATTAACTGCGAAAGAAGAAATGATGAGAATAATGAAAGAAACTATTGATCGTCTCCATAATGAAATGGAAGAAAGATTTGTCCGTCTCCATGACTTGGATTCAAAATTTGGATTTCTTTTAGATGCTAGAGGATTATTGTTTGACTCAAATGAAAGCAACAGTAGTCATGACGTAAATATCTTAAAGAAAAGTTGTCTCAACCTTGGACAGTTTTATAGCAATGATATTGACGGCTTTGAGCTATATGAAGAAATCTGGATTGTAAGATGCTTCTGAAAAGTCGTCCAAATGTCAGATTTCTAAAGCTGAGGAACTCCAAGTTTATTGTTCAGTATGGAGATGAAAATGTTTTTCCAAATTTGAGAGTAGCTATTCAGATAATGCTCACTATTGCAATTTCAATTGCCAGCTGTGAGCGATCTTTCAGCAAGTTAACATTGATCTTATCATATTTGAGAGCTTCAATGGGCCAAGAAAGACTTTCTGCTTTAGCCTTGCTCAGCATTGAACGTGAGGAAACTGAAATAACAAATTTTGATGACATTATTGATAAGTTTACATCAGCAAAAGTAAGAAAAATACATGTTTAGTGTGAAGTTCCAAATTATCATTAAAAGAGCCAAAAATAATAGGTGCCAACAAGGCATTTCTTTTAAAGTACCATATAATTGGAATGATTTTTGTCAGTATCTAATATTCTAATTGCTAATTCTGCTATCGGTAATTCAGTAAAATTCAAGAAAACATCAAAGTGTATTCTCATGAAAAGTTATGCCTCTCCTTGTACATATATTAATTGTTTCTGTTGTAATTCGGCAAATAATTAACCATACTTTGGGTCTATAAAATTAAATTGTATTAATAGAAATTTAATATCAACCTTAATAGTAAATATACGCGGTTATGTATATGGATAGAAAAACATTAAAGTATAAGCTGTAAAAATAATTTTTATGAATTGTATTTCATTTCATTTCAATTTATTTTTACATATTTTTGTAGTTTTATATGTATATAACTGTTTTTCATTTGTCATAAAATAAACTTCTTAAAAGTATATTTTGTTAGCGGTATTATTACGAGTAACCAGTTTGAGTACCATTATAAGAATTCAGCCAGAATTTTAAAGAACACTGGTTTTAAGGGCGCCATTTATTGATTTGCCCTGGGCGCGATCAACCCTAGTTACGCCTCTGCTAGCCTCCTCCCTTCAGCATCAGCAGTCCTATCTTCCCACTTTATGCCGCGACAGTTGAAGTCTTCTAAAACTACACACACCTATCCCCTAGCAGGCTACGGAGCTCGGTGTACGGGGCTGTATCATCCTCGAGGAGGAGATGCGGAGGTTTGTACACCAAGATTAACCTATAGTTCGTCCCTCCCACGTTCAGATCGACGCCAAGCAGCTCCCGTTCCGCTCGGAACTGGCAGTCAACCGGACTCAACGTGTCCCTGACGTATCTTAGTACCCCTCCCCCCTCCCCACGGGTGCGGTCTCTGCGAAACATTCTATACCCGGGAATTTCGAACTCCCCAACGTAGTCCCGACGATCAGTATGAATCCAGGACTCGGTGATAGCAACGATATCCTGGTATTCTGATGCTAAGAGCGCCCGTAGCTCGCAAAACTTATTCCTAATCGACCTAGCATTAAAAAGCATTGCACGGAGGGAGCCTTCCCTATTCTGACCAGCCCCTAGCACGACCGTTTCCCGAACAGCCAGGGTTGTCGGGAGTTGAAACCATCACCAACGAGGGGGCAACTTCCGCAGGAGCCTGAGCCCCCTCCAACGTGGAAGGAGGGTCACCCACCTCTACCTGGACGCACCCTTCAGTTGAAGGTACGTCCGCCACCGGCTCAACATCATCATCTCCCTGGTGGGGGCCCGTCATCTCTCCCCGGGCTTGACCTCACCATTCTGTATGGGTGCCGGTCGAGCAGCGCGCCTAGCACACCTTTACCCTTGTCATTGAGGTGGACACCATCCCTCTGGTAAAGGTCCCACCCGAAAATGCGTCGAACGGGTCAATAAACCTCACGCCCAGCTGGACGCACAAGTCTTGCACCCTCTCGTTGATGCCGATGACCTTACTAAGCGCGTGGTCACTGGCATTCATCCGTGGTAAAATACCCATCAACATTCCCCTGTCTGTCTTCAGTTTTAGATCATCCGTAAGAGACATGATCTCGGTGATGATCCCTTCTGTAAGACCTACCCTACCACCTTTGAGGAACAGGTCGTTGCCACCAGCGTGGACAACGATCGCAGTCCTCCGACTAGCCACGCGCAGCTTCTCTACCTCCTTCCTTAAGTGCGCCGTTTCCCGCCCAGGTAAGCACCTTACCTTCCTCCCTTCCCGGTTTGCAGAAGCAAAGTACTTCTCCTGGCCCCTGATCTGCGAGTCCCCAATCAAAACGGTGTCTTCCTCCTTCGAGCACAGGAGACTAAAGCGGTTGGAGGTCCTGACGGGGGCAACTGGGGTCTCAGGCTTCGGCTTCGCAGCCTTCTTGCCAGAGATCTTTCGATACCCGTCGCCACCCATAGAAGCACTTACACCACCCGACCCACCCCGACCGGCAGCTACATCCTTCCGTTTCTTTGGGCCATCAGTAGACTCCTTCCCACCCACCATTTTTCTTTATCGGCCGCTTCCCACCCTTCTCTATCGACCCCTTCTCACCCTTCTCTATCGACCCCTTCTCACCCTTCTCTATCAGCCCCTTCTTTACGCCCTCCACCTTGCGCCGCGGTTCCGTGCATTCCACGTGGGTCGCTGGCGATTCTTCACACTGATTTTGTACCCTAGCCCCCGGTTGCACCTCTACCCTTTCTCCGCGGTCCCGAGCCCTGTCCAGTCCATCGCTGGACCGCCTTTCCATGGCAGCTATCCTATCAATGAGCTCCGGGGTGGAGGGCGCAGCCTCATCAGTGACCGCCGCACCTCCAACAGGCGGTCTGGACGACTCGAGCCGCCGGACCCTCTCCTCTATCTTCTCGTAAAACCGCATGAGTTCGCAAAAGCGACTGGTTTACTTCACACCTCGCACATTCAGCCTTCAGTTTCTGCGGTCCAGTCATTGAGAGAGACTCAGAGAGACTCAAAAGGCCTTGCGGCCCACACCGAGGAGGTACCAATTGCAACGGGTGCCACGGAAAATTTCATCCTCCGTCAAATAGTGTGTAAGATTCGGTCTAACCTTTTCTTGAACAGATCCACAGAAGAACTGTTCACAACTTCTGAAGGTAACCTGTTCCACGTGTCACAGATCTTATACGTAAGGTAATTCCCACACACACTAGTCCTAAACCGTTTCAAATCCAACTTCCAACCATTGTTGCGAGTTGGGTTAACATTTAAACTAAACATGCTTCTAATATCGACATTAAACCCGCGTAAGAACTTGAAAACCTCGATGAGTTGACCGCGCAGCCTCCGACTTTCCAGCGAAAACAAATTCAGGGCGCTAAGCGTCGATTGTAGCCCATATGTCTAACGGAAGGAATTAACTTTGTGGCCCTCGCCTGCACTCGCCCCAGCCTCTCAATATCTTTCCTGAGGGTGGGCGACCAGAACTGCACAGCATGCTCCAGGTGCGGCCGAACCAGAGAATTGTACAGAGAGAGTACAATCTCCTTGTTCCGAAATCGAAATTGCCTCCTCATATAACCTAACAATTTCTGGGCTTTCTTTTCCACCTCTACGCACTGTTTGGTAAACTTAAGGTCGCTGCTAATTAGCACACCCAAGTCCTTTTCCAAATCAGTCGCCTCGATATTACTCCCCAACATGGGGTAGTCCGACTTGGGATTGGCGTAGCCAATGTGCATCACCTTGCATTTACCCAAGTTAAACGGCATTTGCCATTTTTCGGACCACACTCCTATTCTACGTAGGTCCGCACGCAGTTGCTCGATCGCCTCGGGCGTCCCAACATTGGCCCCAAGCTTGGTGTCATCAGTGAATTTGGCGATCCTACTGACGATGCCACCGTCGATATCATTTATGTAAATGGTAAACAACAGTGGCCCCAAAACGGAACCCTGAGGAACCCCGCTAGTGGCCGAGGCCCAACCCGAACTAGCCCCTTTAATTACAACCCTCTGCCGCCTATTCTTCAGCCAGTTTTCAATCCACCTACCTACTTCCCCGCCAATACCCAGCGCGCGCTCTTTGGCCATTAGTCGGCGGTGAGGTACCTTATCAAAGGCTTTCTCAAAGTCGAGATAAAGTATATCAATCGCCCTACTCTTATCATACTCACTCAACATGACGTGGAAAAACTCGAGCAAGTTAGTGAGACACGACGTATGCCGTCTAAACCCATGTTGGGAGTCCACAAGCAGCGTGTAGGAATCCAAATGGTCAACGATCCTCTCCGCTGTTATCCCCTCTAATAATTTACCTACAACCGAAGTGAGACTAATGGGACGATAGTTCCCTGGACTTTCGTGATCCCCTTTCTTAAAGATAGGGGTCACGTTGGCTTCCCTCCAGTCACCAGGCACCTGGCCCGTCTCCAACGATTTGTTGAAGACTGTAGCCGGGTGGGAAGCCACCTGGTCGCGCACCTCCCGCAACACTCTGGGAAGGAACTGGTCTGGCCCAGGAGCCTTAAACGCGCTCAGTTTGTCTATTCTATCGGCAACGACTGTCGCGGTACACCGAACACTATCCAGACCAGCACCTTCGTGCCTGACGCCTAGCTCGGGGATGACGCGATGATTGCAGATCATTCATAATCCATAACCATTTAACCTAACATACAAGTACAATCTTACGTATACACTGAACATAATACAAAAATAAGGCTAACATTGCCACTTAACCTAGCATACTGGCATACTGTTTGATTTATCTGACAGTATTATGTATATTTTATTACACGAGACATAACACTTATTATAACATAGCCATTTATTAAACACAACCTAATATGCATATATGATCTTTGCTACATTACGAAAATAAGGTATTGTAAATCAGCAGTTGTCTAAACCAAGACTGCCATATAGGTGAGAAGTACACAGTATCTGAAGACAGGACATTGTACAATAACACATTAGAGCTGTTTTGGACCCTAGTAATGAAATTATATATATTCTTCCAGATTAACATGTAAATTACATATAATATATAATTATATAACATAATTATATATAATTATATCATATAACATGTGAATTATATATATTTTTCCAGATTAACTATGTGAATATTATGTTTTGGCTTTTGTTGTTATAATCAGTTCAGTAGTACCATAAATCACGTGTTTAATTAACTATATTAATTTTGTTTATCTTTTTGGCAGAAAATATAAATTTCAAACATGCCTAAAACTGTGAAATCAGATTTTGCGAAAATCCAAGCAATTATTATTAGCGATCCTGGTGAATTTGTCCAAACTCCAATAACAATTGTTTTGCAACTGGTGTCAAGTTGTCGTCAACCACAAAAAACGCCATTTCGTAGAGAGAGGTACATTATGCCTCACTATAATTCAGTCATTAAATAAGTTCGTTAATAATTTCATAAACAAATGCATGTGATACGTTTTATTTTATTAAGCATTAATATTTATCCACAAATAGGTTGCAAATAAAGAATTTTTAGGTTAAATGAAGTTAATAATTGGTAAGAATAAAAGTTAATAATTTCCATTTTTTAGGTTAAAATTGGGTCGCCCTAGTTATAAGCAAACGAGAAAATGTGTTAAAAAGCAAGGTTTTAGTGCTTTTTACACTATTTGCACACTTATTTCGAGTACCAAGTCACTCATTAAAGAAAAGTGTGAAGTAAAGGTTAGCATGAAACACTACAATAAATAACACTGATATACATTTGAGAGAAAAATGTTTCCTATAAAATAGGTGAATTTGTACAATTTTAACGTTCTGATTCCATAACTTTTATTGGTTTTGCTCCATCACGTCAGGTTTTAATACAAAATCAAAAATAAAATCTTATTAATCATTAGCAAAAAACCCTAACTTAATTTTTCATTTGGATGAGTTTGCGCTTTCTTGAAGCTCTGTTGTGAGGATTGGATGAATCTCCCTTTAAACACCAACAGTAGTCGGCCATCATTGTTTCATTCCATCTACCCTGATATCGTTTTTCCATGATCTTGATATCTTGGTGAAACCTTTCGCCCTGTTCTTCACTGACCGCACCAAAGTTTTATGGAAAGTAGTCAAGGTGGCTATGTAGAAAATGAACCTTCACACTCGTGTTGCAACCTAGATTTTTAAATCTAGTAAGCATGTTTTTGACAATCTTCAGTCCTTTGATTTATTGTTGCCCAGAAAGTTTTCCACAACACTCTTGAATGATATCCAAGCCTCCGTTTCTGTCTGAATCATAGACGCTGGAAAATGTTTTCGTTACATCGTTTCAGACCAGTCTCCATCTTTATCTAGGGCTTTCACGAACTGTTTCATTAGCCCGTTTTATATGAAGTGGTGGAAGAAGCACTTTGTCAGGAGAGACAAGTGGATCATTGATCACATTTTTGTCTCCAGGTGAGAGATTCGTTCGTTTTGGCCAAGTCCTTTTAATACAATGATTAGCTCTTGCCCTGCTGTCCCACTCGCACAGAAAACAAGGGAATTTCGTGTATCCTGACTGTTATCCAAGAAGCGTGGTCAGCACCTTCAGATCACCACAAATGGTCCACTCATGATCACTATATTTCACTTTTTCCAACAATAGTTTCAGGGAGTCATAAGTTTCTTTTAAGTGTACAGAATGGGCAATAGGAATAGAGGGTAACACATTCCCATTGTGTAGCAAAACTCCTTTTATGCTACTTTTTGAGCTGTCAGAAGAATCTCCATGCAGATGGATCATACGTAACACCCAGGACATTCATCAAACCCTTTACATCAGTACAGAACACAAGAAACCCTTCCTTGAATAGAAGGGCATAAATTCTTTTTCGTTGTCTATACCAAGCAAATGTAGTGCCAGGTGCCAATAGATTCTTTTCATTCAACGTGGAGCCTAGAAGTTGTGCGATATTTTTTGGGAGTTCCAAGTCACGCACCAGATCATTCAATTTAGATTGTGTAAACTGTTGTGGCTGTTTCAACATAGCTTCAACTTCACCAGTAGCTTCAAAATCACTGTGGTCACTTATTACATGATCAGAATCAGAGTTTATGCTCAAACCATCAAAGTTCTGGGGATTAGGTGGAATTGGTACATCTTCACTGTGAGGAACAGGACGAATAGCGGATGGCAGATTTAGATATTTTATTGCAGATTTGTTCTTAGTGCTGTACCCTTGAATACTGCACATGCAAAAATAACAATCAGACGTGTGGTCTCTGGGCTCACTCCACACCATAGGCACACCAAATGCGAGAGATTTTTGTGTTCCTTTAAGCCATTGTCTTAGATTTTCAATACAGGATCGGCAAACATAGTGTGGGGCCCACGATTTGTTCTGGTCACCAAATCTAACACCAAAGTAGGCGTAATACGCTTTCTTGTAAAAGTTGCTAATGGTTTGTTTACTGATTCAGAATGACTCGGGATGGTTTACACACCGGCGATGAAACCTTATCTAAAACAAACCGAAAAAAACATTAATTATAATAAAAAACATTAATTATAATAAAAAAAACCATTAATTATAAAACATAATTATAGAATTACTGTAATTAAAATTCACATTTGCTAAAATAGTTATATTTCATATTAATTACTCCTATAATGCATACCGCTAATAAATTGTAACATTTATATATAATCTACAACACATCTTATATGGTAGGAAATTAAATTTGCAAACTGTACTGTATGCAAATGTAATATACTAACAGTTTTCAGTCAGCAAAAATCATGTACTGTATACCAGTGTAATATAATCTACATCACTCATTTTTAAAGGATATTTTTATTTATTTATTTATGAAATAGGAAATGCATACTTTCAATGCTGAAAGGTTAATACCACTGTGTCGTTAGGCTAAATATTTAAGTTAATTTCTGCAATAATCTCTTGCACACCAAGACTGACTTAAGAAACGTGGGATCACTTTAACATATTGCTTCCCAAGAACCTCTCTCTAACATATTGCTTCCTAATATTCAGGATAAGGAGTACGATAAAAAATGCTCGCTTTAATAAAGTAAAGGCATAAAAGGTAAATCATAACATGTTAAAATATTAGATTGAAAGTAAATTTATTTAAGTTGTGATATTTTTGTTAAAACTAACGAAAATATCACAACTTAACCTAACCAATCATCAAGGGCGTACGTACAGTTGATCTAACCGGGCATTCAATTAAACTGTATTAAATATATAAAGAATGCCCGGTTAGGGCATTTATAGCTTTGTTTACGGTCGGTAGGTTATCTTCTAGATTACCAACCTCTTTCTAATCAACCAACCTTTCTTTTTTAACATATTGCTCCCCAGTGTTAATCACTTTAACATATTGCTTCCCAGGAGGGATCACTTTAACATATTGCTTCCCGAATGCTTTGGGAAGCAATATGTTTGTGATCCGAAACGTGGTTCTGACCCAGAGGACCCTTTAACCAGTCAGCCGTGCGCGCGCGCGCGTGTGTGTGTGTGTGGTGTGTGTGTTTGAGGCCTTCGTAGAAACAGTGAAGAATCTCCAAGTGAGATTCCCTATGATTACATTTTGCAGTAAAGAACTGAAATTCTTATAGCTAGCTAAATTAAAAATTCAAAGATTTTTCTAAAAATGAATACGAATACTGATCATTAATGATCCTAAAATTATTTTTAAAAAAATAGAATAACACGAATGTAGATGTAGCTCGTAGCGTAAACTAACCCACTTTTTGTTATACTCTACCTACATTTTTTTTTTTTTTTTCCCCTTATCCTCTCCTTACTTGCATGTCTGTAACTCTTTTCTTGCATGTCTGTAGTTTGCATGGTATGATAGTGTTTGAGTTAAGACTGTGTTTGCATGGTTTGTAAGCGTTCTTATTTTACTTTTTTTCATCTTTCACCCCTTTCCTATTCTCTTCCACTATTTTTCCGACTTGTCGACAGTGGCTGGTGGATGATGATGGTGAGTCTTTCTTTCTCTTTTTCTGAATGAATGTTAACCCACGAATGATAGGTTTTGCTACTTACTTAACCCCTTATTCTCTTCTTTTAACCCCCTACTCTTTCCTTTCTCTCAGGCTAACCTTAGAGTGGATCTTAGGGTCTTTGTTAGCCTTAGCTTCTGTAGATCTGTAGATCCTTCTTCCGGGATTTCGGTAAAACTTTTGCTGTTCCGCTGGACATATCAAAAGCTTTTGATAGAGTCTGGCACAAATCTTTAATTTCCAAACTGCCCTCCTTCGGTTTCTATCCTTCTATCTGTGCCTTCATCTCTAATTTCCTTTCTGGCCGATCAAGAGCTACAGTTGTAGATGGGCACTGTTCTTCTCCTAAAGCTATTAACAGTGGTGTTCCTCATGGTTCTCTCCTGTCACCCACTCCTTTTTTATTTATTAATGATCTTTTAATTCGCACTTCCTGTCCTATTCACTCCTATGCCGATGATTTCACTCTTCATTTCTCCATCCGCTTCTCAAAGCGTCCCTCTCAACAGTCACTCCATGATTCGAGTAGTACAGCTATGTCGCACCTGACCTCTGATCTTTCTGCTATCTCTGATTGGGGCAGAGAAAACCTTGTGGCTTTCAATGCCTCAAAAACTCGGTTCCTTCATCTGTCTACTCGTCACAATCTTCCACACGACTATTCCCGTACCTTCAACAACACACAACTCAAGCCTTCCTCTTTTCTTAACATTCTTGGCGTTTTCTTTTCTCGTGATCTTTCCTGGAAGGATCACATATACTCTCTTTCTAAAACAGCTTCTAAGAGATTAGGTGTGCTATACCGCCTCGGCGGTTTCTTCACCCCCACTCAGTTGGTGTCTCTGTACAGGGGTCTTGTTCGCCCCTATATGCAGTATGCTTCCCATATGTGGGGTGGTTCAACCAACCCAGCCGTACTTGACCGGGTGGAATCAAACTCTTCTGAACTCTCTAACTGCATGCCTCCTCGTTTCAGGAGAGCACTCAGTACCAGACTTTCTACACTTTCTCATTCCTTTTCTGTCCAACTTCTAATTAGAGCTGAGCATTTCTCGCTCTTTTCTTAATCCGGGAAACGGGATTCAAAAACTTGCAATCCCGGGATCCCAGGAAATTCCCAGGATTAAAAAAATTAAATAAGGTTGAAGTACTGGAATAAATTAAATAACTAAACAGAAAATTTACTTTTATTGAACAACAAAAACATGCTTTGCTAAAAACTTTCTAGACTAATAATCCAAATAAATCAATAATTTCAGTTTTATTATAAAACTGAAATTATTGATTTATTTGGATTATGGCTTAAAATAATGCTTTGAAAAACACAAATGATCAATATTATCACTTAAAGATGCTCGGAGTTTTGTGATGAATAATCCTGCAGCAGTAAATGTTCTTTCCGACTCTACTGAAGTTGGAGGAATTGTCGCCAGAGCATTAAATAGGAGGTTTAAATTTTCTGTTCTATTACCAGTGGCTTCATAAACACTCATTTCTTTTATGATGTTCTTCACGTCGTATCTCAGGGGCAAATCTTGTTGCTCTGTGGTTCCCATTTTTTCTGCACAACTGCATCCAATTTTTCTTCCAAGGACCTTTGATTTGAAGATGAGTTAGCGGAAAAGGCTTCGAGTTCTAGTGGTGTATCAAAAAACAGTTGGGGTTCATTTACATTAGTACCTTCTGCCACTACGTCCGTCTCACTTTTTTTGAAAAGCCTGGCAAACAACTCTCTGGTGGTTGTTTGCAATGTTGATTTAGAAGACAGTGAAAAATTAGGACAAGTTGAATTAAATGCTATTATAGGATTGTTTAAATATTTATATAATCCTAATGAGCCTCTTATTACGTCTCTCTTGAAGTCTTTTTTCTACTGATTGTTTTTAAAAAATTTTGAAATAGAAGTAAAATCCATTCTGGGAATTTCTAGAAAGAACGAACTCAAAGCGATAAGATAGTTACCCATTAGTCATTTACTCATAACCTAATCAATTTTCAGTTAAACTTTTCAGTAGGAAGAAAATTATATTATTTCACCCCATACTCGAGCGAAAACGGTTTTCAAAGTTCGAAAAATAGGTGACCGAAAACTTCAATTGTGAAAAGCCTTTGCGTGAAATAAATATACCTCATAATAAAACTGTGTTTAAAAGTCTCTCCTGAAAATAAAATACCGGGAAATCCCGGGATCGATGACAGTTTTCCCGGGAAATGAGCTGTCTACTTTACTTCGGGGATCCCGGATGCCCAGCCCTATATCTAATGTAAGGGTTAATCGGTATTTTCAGTCTTTCACCTACTCAATCGGTCAACTCTGGAACAATCTTCCTCAATCCATCTTTCCTCCTGTCTATGACCTCCCATCTTTCAAACGCAGTGTCTCTAGGCATCTCGAAAACTCCGGACCTTGATTTTGGCTCTTCTTCTTTTATGGGAGGGGCGCTTTTGCGGCCATTTGCCCTTGGCCCCTCCTTCTTACATAAAATATATAAATTATATATATTAATGCATTTAATAAGAATTTCGGTTAAAAAAGTATTGAAATTTAATATCTACTTTAAAATTTCTGCTACAAACTGCGGTTACGAGGAAGTTATTCTAAAAGGTTATTCATATTAATTTAATTTCTTCACCTGAAAATTATTTATGCAAATTCATTCACTAAAAGGAAGAGACGCCTTCTTCCGGTAAAAATTTCAGTCTCGTAATTTGAGTAAGTGGGAAAAAAATTATCTCTTCCAGAGTATCCTGGTGCCTGGTTACTCGTGCTTGTTACGATGGGGAGACCTGATCTAGACCGGAAGATTTCTGATCTCGGTGATTCAGCGTTTCCTCTCCTGTCTGGGTGTTAGAAAATCTAGAAGAGTTAGAGCCATTGTTGTCCCAAGGTGATATGATGACTAAGCTGATTGATGCAGCATTGCTCGTATATATTAAGTTAAGATGTATATGATATATCCATCTCATAATTGTAAGGTTAGTGAAAAATTCACTTAATTTAGAACTAGCATTTTTGGGCTCTTGTGGCATCATTGTTTGGGCACTCTTGTGGCATTTTATTTTTTGGAGCACTGGCGCGTCCTTTCTACTCGTTTGTTGAATGCGGCTTTTACAGGGCATAGTATTATAGAGAGCTCTCTTGCAATTCAGTTTGGTTGTTTAGATACAAAATTGTTGCATCGTGCAATGGTGCAGGTTGTGTTGTTGCGTGGTTTAGAAAGAAGACCATAAATAATGCCCCTTTTGTTTTTTTTCCTTAATTTTATGCAGATGAGGTCTAAGATAGGCCTACATCGAGTTAGCAACCCTGAGGTAGGACCTAATAGGACCTCTAAGTTCGTAAGTTTGTTTTAGTCTAGCTTAACTTGGGCTGTAGGTTGAAGTAGCCCCTCAGAGCTTGGCCGTTCAAGGCTCAGCTGGGATTCTAAACCCAATCAAAATAAATAAAAATAAAACGGGGGTCCTTTTCGCGTGGAAGGAAGCAGTTAGAAATCTGAATTACTGTTTAATAATGTAATGTCGTGCTGGTTAAACAGTCTTAGTCCTCTCACATCAAAACTATTTTCCTCCAGGGTTGAGGATGTTCCTCATCTAGCCTTTAATTTGGGAACACGAGACATTCTCCCATTTCCACTGTTATTTGAGTGGTTATAGGTTATAGGATTTAAAATAAGATTAAGGGCTAGTTCCTCCACTATTTTCCAAGTGTAAATAATGATGTAACTCTGTCTCCTTTCCAGTGAATATAAATTTAATTCACGTAACCTTTCCCAGTAATTTAGTTTTTTGCATCTATTGAACTTGGCTGTGAAGCTCTTTTGAATTCTTTCTAGTTAACTAATGTCTTCTTTTTTATATGGGAATGTTAAGACCGAGTAGTATTCCAACTTGGGTGTGATCAGTGTTTTCAGTAAAGGAATCCTTATATTCCTATCCTTTCGTTTAAAAGTTCTCGGTATCTGCCCAGTTGTTATTTTTTTTATTTTTGCTCTGTTTACCGCTATCTTATTTTGTGTTTCAAAATTTCACGTCATCAGTCATTACAACACCTAAATATTTTGCTTTAGAATTCCTCTTAATTTCCTGTCCATTTCGGGTATAATATTCCATGGATTTTAGGTCCTCCCTTCTACCGTACGTTAATAGTTGAAAATTTTAAGTGTTAAGTTTCATATTTCCTTCAGACCAATTGTAGATTCTGTTCATGTTTGTTTGACGAGATCCTATATCCACTGGGATCCTTATTTTTCTACTCGTTTTGTGTCATCGGCAAAGGATGTTACTGTGCTGTCTCTGGTAACTTCCTCATCTATATCAGTTAGTATGATTATGAAGAGTAATGGAGCCTAATACTGTTCCTTGTGGTACTGAGCTAAGGACCTCTGACTCTGATGAATATATTCCTTGAACCGTAACGACTTGCTGCCGCTTACTAAGGAAATTATATACTCATTTTCCTACTTTTCCTGTTATTCCTATATATATATATATACTGTATATATATTTCAGTTTATGTATTATGATTCCGTGGGCACACTTGTCGAATGCTTTCAAGCGTATCAATAATGTTATATTGTTCCACTAGTTGTGATAGGCATGATCTGCCTGACCGGAATCCATGTTGGTTATTATTTAATTTTTTCAGTTTCCAAAAAGTCATAAATTTTTTCTCTAACTATTCATTCAAATATTTTGGTGAGATGAGATATAAGCGACATTGGCCTGTAGTTTTTGGCCTCGGATCGATTTCATTTATATATTGGAACTCTGTTCGATCTCTTGAAGATCTGCTCGCTATTTCTCTCGTGTCTAGTGATCGTCTCCATATCCAATACTACTTAACGATTTCATTCTTGCAGTTTTTGATCAATGTGGAATTCCATTTGTCCGGACCTGTTGCTGTTATATCATTTGTCGTAAAGTCGAAGTCCATTATACTTTCTCCTTGTACTGTAGTAGTTCTTTAAAGAACGCGTTTCTATCGCATATTAGTTTATCAGTTTTGGGAATACTGAACGATGATTCGTACCGAGCTCTTAATATTTCAGATCTCTCTTTTTAGATCATCGGATAAAATCTTTTCATTTTTTCCATATACAGTACAGTATATATGCGCCTCGGTGTAGTGGTTAGCATCGCTGACTACGAATCCACCATCCCTGTGTGGCCTAATGGTTAAGACGCTGGGATGCTGATCGCGAGGTCGTGAGATCGAGTCCGGATAAGGACTTTTTAATTTCTGACCACCCGTGGTGAGGCGTGGTTCGGATTTCACAAGAAGTTGTAGGTCCAAGATGAAGCAACGAGCTTGATATTCGTCAGAATGAACAATTCAGGCAGAAGCAAAAACCAAGGTTTTATATATGTATATATATATATATATATATTACATACGTTTTATTTATTAAAGGTTCTATTTGGCAGATATATTAATAGAACTGTACAACAGGTAAATGACTAGCTGTCAAACTTTACCAGCCTACTTTTCACTGACAACCTTAAGGATTGATGAAATAATTTACCGGTTGGATTTTCTTTATTAAAATAACTGTAATCTAGTTTGGGAAAACTAACCTTAAAACTAATTAAATTAATCGAAACCTAGGGGAAAGTTATTGAATGCCCGGTTAGGTCAGTTGTACGCCCTTGACGATTGGTCAGGTTAAGTCGTGATATTTTCGTTAAAAACTAACGAAAATATTACGACTTAACCTGACCAATTGCCAAGGGCGTACAGTTGACCTAACCGGGCATTTAGTTGACCTAACCAGTTGATTAATTTTTACATTTACGTCTCATTCTAAAGTTGCTTAAAATTAATCGAAACCTACGGGAAAATTATTGAATGTCCCGTTAATTGAATAGTACGGCGGGATAATTTTGCTACCCGCACGAAGGGCGGGTTCTCTGCTAGTACAGGGTGTCCCAAAAAAAACTATATACTCTCTATACTGCAGGGGTGCTCACACCCGTGCCCGCGGGCACACGTGTGTCCGCCATGGATTTGAATGTGCCCGCTGGTTTATTTTGGAATAGCCGGCCTAAATGAAATCTTAACTGGCAATATAAAAATTACTAGAAATGAATTTTTACATGCGAGCAGAGCGCTCACATACATGTTTAAAACATGTCTGAAACCATTGCTTTGCTCCGCCAATTTCTGTGTCGCTTAAAGCGACGATTCTATTTCAACGGATATAATGAATCGAGTTGGCTGATTGGGTGTTTCGTGAAAATACAACCAATCAGAAGGCATTTTAGAAACGACTCGCTAGGCTTTCTGTGTCTTTTCGAATTTTTATTGATTTATAAAGATGAGTGGGCGGATCGATATTTAGTTCCGCGTTTGACCTGTCCGCGTGACCTTGTGTGTGGATGCGAACATGAAATGTGTCTATTTTTTAGTCGTTTATTACGTAATTTGACGTTTTCACATTTAGTATTAAAAGTTTAGCATTATTTCGACCGGCAGCGTGTCCGATTTTGAAGTTTCAAGTGGTAAAAGTTCAGCCTCTGATATTAGTGGCTAGATCGCAAAATATTTTTTTAAAAATTACATTATTTAATTTTATTTTTATTGACAGGGCTTCATAATGGCGACACGAACCAGTGATAAGACTATAAGGACGTATAATTTTCAAAGTGAATGGGAAGATATTTACTTTTTCTCAAACATAAATTCTAAATGTATATGCTTAATATGCCAATCTACTCTACCTGTTGCCAAAAAATATAATGTTGAAAGGCATTTTAAAGCTAATCATAATCATTATTTTTAGTTCATAAATTAGGGGAAAATTTTGGTGTTTGTGCCCGCCAAAGATAATAGTTAGCAAATTTTGCCCTAAGGTCTCCGAAGTCTGAGCACCCCTGCGAGTCTATAGCATCATATATTTTATAACTTAAAAAAACCCAAACAATATATTGTTATAGCAATTGCCAATGAAAGGTAAATTAGTAATCTAAGTGATCAAAATGTTATAGCGAGTTGTTTGCATATAAAATTTAATTAACTACGCCAAGTGCTCAAAATGTTCTCCGGCGGCATGAATGCACTTTCAATACAACAAAATCGTGTGGTCTGATGAAGCTACCTTCAAGCTGAATGGCACAGTAAATCGACACAACTGCAGGTACTGGTCACTTGATAATCCACACGTTTATGTGGATAAACATGTTAATTTACCAGGATTAACAGCATGGTGTGGTTTATCATCCAGGGGTTTGGTTGGACCATTTTTCTTTAATGGGACAGTTACCGGTGCCGCATATCTCGACATGCTGCGGACAGAAATTATACCTGCAGTTCGGAAGTTGTTTGGAAACGACGACTTTTACTTTCAACAAGATGGAGCCCCCCTCATTATCATTGTGATGTCAGAAGGTACCTGGATGAAACGTTGCCTAACCGTTGGATAGGACGAAGAGGAAGCGTTGAGTATCCTCCACGTTCACCGGACTTGACTCCACTTGATTTTTACTTGTGGGGCTACCTGAAGGATGCAGTTTATGGTACAAGACCCGCAACACTCGAACACCTTAAGGATGCAGTTAGGGAAAAGTGCGGGACCATCACAGCATCCACATTAGTCCATGTCTGCGAATCAGTTAGTCGACGCATTCAAAAGTGCATTCATGCCGCCGGAGAACATTTTGAGCACTTGGCGTAGTTAATTAAATTTTATATGCAAACAACTCGCTATAACATTTTGATCACTTAGATTACTAATTTACCTTTCATTGGCAATTGTTATAACAATATATTGTTGTTTTTTTTAATTATAAAATATATGATGCTATAAAGAGTATATAGTTTTTTGGGGACACCCTGTATATATATAAAAGCTACACGAGAAAGTTTAATTAGAAATACTGACAAAAGTAGTATATTAACAAGGTTCATTACAAATATTTGTCAAACACAAATAAACATAAACGCTATTTCAGAATTTCTCTCGATATCATTTATTAAATTTGTTGGTTTACGTCGTCGTCGTTGGACCTAGGCAAGCTACGGCTTGGGACCGTAGCGCATCTATCCGGTATAGGTTAACCTGGATGATGTAGCCATAAGCACTGCCGCTAGTTAAGTGCCAACCAGTGATTATCTCACTAGCCGTATTGAGTCCGTTAGGCGAAACTGCGACAGTACCAAAGGTGGAAAATATAACCCTTGGTTTTCTATTATTTATTTGCAAAATGGACATGGTATTAGATTAAAATAAATATTTGAATAAAATAATTAACTGACGATTGTGATATATAATTAATTATGTTTACATACAATAAATAATATAGTATACATAAATTAGTATTAATGTGGTTCACATTGAATTATAATGGGGTAACTAATTTAAAATGAATTTATACTATTCCGAAATTCAAGACGGTAAATTAACATTTAACTTGAAACTAAAATAGAGTATTCACTACACACTCCCCCACCAGAGAGGAAGTTCAAAGAGTTCCGAACGACACAGATTTCCCATGGACCTTTTGTGGTAGCTACATGTACCTCGCTTAAGGTTGATTCCAAAAACGCAGGCTTAAGACGATCGATAGAAACCTTGTCGACCTTGGAACCGCGCTGGATGAGAAATGATTTGCGCGTACGTCGGAGAACTTCATAGGGTCCGTCATATGGACATTGGAGAGGCCGTTTTGGGACAGGTACACGAACGAAAACGTGGGTGCAAGACTGGAGGGCTGGGGAAACAAAGATGTTCTGTTGGCTAGTCAATCGAGGGGGAACAGGCTGAAGGGACTGCATGTGAGAGGAAAGTGTTTGAGCGAATTCCGTAGGATCACATGACTTATCCCCTGCAGTGAAGTAGCCACCTGGTAGCCGCAGTGTTTTCCATAGACTAGTTCAGCCGCTGTAGTCTTCAGATCACTCTTAAATGCAGAGCGAATACCAAGCAACACGAGTGGAAGCTTATCCATCCAATGGAGTCTTCGTGACACATAAGGGATGACTTCAGCTGGTGATGGAAGCGTTCGACGAGGCCGTTAGCTTGCGATGATACGCACAGGTATGCGCATGTACTGTACCCAACAAGCTGGTAAACTTCTTCCAAAGCGAAGACTCAAATTGGCGACCTTGGTCAGTGATGACTTTTGTCGGCAATCCAAATCTTGATACCCATCCATGAAGAAAGGCTCTTGCAACAGTGTCCGCTTGGATATCAGGAAGTGGGATGGCTTCAGGCCATCTGGAAAAGCGGTCGAGACAGGTGAGCAGATAACGTTGGCCTTGAATCACTGGAAGAGGGCCAACAATGTCTACATGAATTACCTCAAATCGCTGGGATGGGGGCGGAAATGCGTCAAAGGGGGACCTGGTGTGCCTTTGGACTTTGGCACGCTGGCAGGCAAGGCACGTTTTTGGTCCAATGTTTGACATCCTTCCGCATCGAGGGCCAAACAAAGCGAGAGGTAACCAGGTGTTGCGAAGCACGGATACCAGGATGGGAGGGCTTATGAAGATCCGTGAAGACTGCTTTTCTGTGACATGGAGGGACATAAGGGCGAATAGCAGCTGTTGATACGTCGCAATAGAGGGGCACAGACAATCCTGGCATACTCATTTTCTTGAGGGAAAGTGAGTGAGTGGAGTCTTCTCTGAGCAGTTCTTGTAGTTCCGTATCCTTATCTTGATCCTGTGCAATAGCATTCCACAGTGTAGAGCTGAGGGTAACAGAAGTAATCTCTATTCTTGAAAGTGCATCCGCTGGAGTGTTCAAGACACCTTTGATGTGGCGGATATCTGTGGTAAATTGCGAGATATAATCGAGTTGCCTGATGACTCTGGGAGAGTGGTTACAGCTGTTTTTATTGAAGACAGTGACCAAAGGTTTGTGGTCGGTAAAAACACAAAACTCTCGGCCTTCAAGGAAATGTTGAAAATGCTTCACGTTTAAGTAAATAGCAAGAAGTTCACGTCCGAAAGCACTATAACGCGTTTGGGCTGGCTGCAGCTTTTTCGAGTAAAACGCGATGGGTGCTTGTTGACCGTTAATGGTTTGTTCCAACACCCCACCGATCGCAACATCTGATGCATCGACCGTCAGAGTTAGGGGGGCATTACTGATAGGAAATGACAGAGACAATGCACTATTGATAGCATTTTTGGCATTGTCGAACGCCTGTAAACTATCGCTACACCATACCAATTTTGTTACCTTGCGTTTGTGTGTGATCATAGCGTGTAGAGGAGCAAGAACACTGGCACAGTTTTTAATGAACTTGTGGTAATAATTTACCAAACCTAGAAACCGACGTAACTCACGCTGATTACTTGGCATAGGGTAATTTTTTATCACTTCACACTTGTCCTGAAGGGGGGTAATTCCGTGCTGCGAAATCGTGTGACCAAGAAATTCCAAGGTTGGCTGTGCAAACACACACTTAGATGCATTAATAGTAACACCGTATTGTTCTAAGCGTTGAAAGAGGAGTGAAAGATGTTCCTTATGTTCCTCTTCCGTTGAGCTGGCCACAAGCAAATCATCGATGTAGGCATAAACAAAGTCTAAGCCTCTGGTGACCTCATCTATAAACCTCTGAAAGGTTTGCGCAGCATTCCGTAGCCCGAACGGCATCTTCACAAATTCGAATAACCCAAATGGTGTACAAACTGCAGTCTTGGGAATATCCGAAGGCTCTACGGGAATGTGGTGGAAAGCCTTAACGAGGTCTATTTTACTGAAGATAGATTTGCCGTGGAGAAGAGAAGTAAAGTCTTGGACATTTGGTACCGGATATCGGTCCGGGATGGTTGTCGAATTTAAAAACCGGTAATCCCCACATGGTCTCCAGTCTCCTGACTTCTTCTGGACCAGGTGTAGGGGAGAGGACCAACTGCTTTTGGAAGGTCTTATTATCCCAAGATCTATCATAAGCTGGAATTCCGATTTGGCAGCTTTCAGTTTGTCCGGGGCAAGACGTCTGGGTTTTGCAAACACAGGGGGACCTTTTGTTGTAATGTGATGGGTAATGGTGTGCTTAATGGTATCACCCATCTGCATAGGTTGAAGAATTCCTGGATATCGTTGGAAAAGGCACTGGTACATGGAATTAGGGGGAACGAGGGAAAGTGCAGAGTTCGAGGCGTCCGGAAGGGCAACCTGTTTGGCAAGAACAGAAAGCAGTGTGGCCTGGTCGCATAAGCGTCGCTTGTCAAGATCCACCAGGAGTTTGAAATGCTGGAGGAAGTCAGCGCCGATTATGGGATGCCGCACTTGAGCACAGATGAAAATCCACTTGAAGGATCGGTGAAGGCCCAAGTTTAGTTCACGCGACTGAGTACCGTACGTGGGTATGCGTGAACCGTTAGCAGCGTATAGAGGCGGAGATTCCGAGTGCGTATGACCAGATTTTTGAGGGAATACACTGACTGACGCTCCGGTATCGACCAAGAAATTGACACCAGAGTTCCTGTCCTTTATGAATAACAGGTTGGCAGTGCGAGTACTAGACGCCATTAGGACTCGCTGCTGGGGTTTTCCGACGAAAAATTGCAAGGGGAGATGCACTTCCTAGCCTTCTTTCCAAATTTCGAGTGGTAGAAGCAGATCTTCCCGGAACTCGAACGATGCCTCTTCGTAAATCTTGACCGAGAATGGCTTCTTTGCCGTTGATTTTGTAGCAGAGAACAAACGTGGTTGAGTTGTTGACTTAACTCTTCCACTTTCAACTCCAGTTCCGATTGTGTGTTCACGTTGTTGACCGGAGCTGTGTCAATCTCCACTACTTTGTCGGCAGTTTCTGCTAGTTTATCAACTGGAGTAGCAGGATCCATAGTGGCCAAGACACGCTGAGCTGATGGAGGAAGTTTCTGCAAGAACAACTGTCTAAAGATGTCCTTATCGAAGGTTTGTGCGCGTTCGCCTAGAGCGCACTGCATAGCCCTCAGCATTTGAGTGGGCTTACGGTCTCCAAGTTCTTCTTTTGAGATTAACTGATGTAGTTTCTCACGCTCGGGACAGTGGTGCGGCACAGGATGGCAGACTGCAGATCGTTGTATGGGTCCTCACTCGTGGAAGTAGACACGATGACGTCACGGACTTCAGAGATGATGCTCGCTGGTAGAGAGGACAAAACATGATCGTATTTCGTCCTGCTAGCGGTGATCCTTCCCAAGTTGAATTATGATTCCACTTGGTGGAACCAAATAAATGGATCACCCGGCCAGAAGACGGGGAGCTTTACGCTCAAGTGGGAGATGGCACCAGCGTCGTCAGGCATCTTCTCCTATGCTTGCTGACGTACAAGCAAGACGACAAGTTACCAACGAAGGAGTGGAGGTTGAGACGAGCGCAGGCACAGAGCGCACGGGCAGGGGTGAGGGGCAGAGGGCACGAGCGACATTACAGTCTGGTCCTAGTCGCTCGGGTGAAAGGGGGTGATGGGCACGAACGACATTACAGTCTAGTCCTAGTCGTTCGGGTGAAGGGGGTGATGGGCACGAACGACGTTACAGTCTAATCCTAGTCGTTCGGGTAAAAGGGGTAATCCAGCTCCGGGGTCACCAATTGTTGGTTTACGTCGTCGTCGTTGGACCTAGGCAAGCTACGGCTTGGGACCGTAGCGCATCTATCCGGTATAGGTTAACCTGGATGATGTAGCCATAAGCACTGCCGCTAGTTAAGTGCCAACCAGTGATTATCTCACTAGCCGTATTGAGTCCGTTAGGCGAAACTGCGACAGTACCAAAGGTGGAAAATATAACCCTTGGTTTTCTATTGTTTGTTTGTTTTTTCTGTTTAAGGTGCTTTCAACCCTGCTGGATTATTGACACCATTTTTTTTTTTTTTTTTTGTAGAGAAAGGTGGTGAAAGAAGTAGTAGAAGAAGTAGAGTGTCTATTAATTATGTTTACATACAATAAAATAATATAGTATACATAAAATTAGTATTAATGTGGTTCACAATTGAATTATAATGGGGTAACTAATTTAAAATGAATTTATACTATTCCGAAATTCAAGACGGTAAAATTAACATTTAACTTGAAACTAAAATAAGAGTATTCACTACAAATTCATTACGAGTCCGATCTGCACATTATGTATATACATATAGAAAAGGTTTTCCACAGGAAATAAATTTTTGTTAAAATTTCAAGATATTATTGTGTGTGTAGAAATTAAAGTATTAATCCCTTAAATTTTGAATATTGTATAACTTTCCTTGATGCCGCAGACGATTGTCTGGCACCCATTTTTGATAAGTCTAACGACACACTCCGGAGTTGCTAAATCTATACTCTTAAACGGAGACTCCTAAATTACACGTGTTCTTTACGGCTAATATAAATCACATAGAGTTAAGTATAAAACCAAAATTATATAAATTCATTTTGCTAATCTCATTGTTAGACTAAAACTTTGCAACCTTAATAATCTTTTGTAAATATGGCACCAGGGAGCTCTTCCAGGGCAAACACAAGGAGAGGAGCCAGTCGGTGCCTCGCCTTTTGAGCATCGGTTGGTCCCCTCTCCTTTTGGGCAGCCGGTTGGTCTGTAGCTTTTTGATGAAAGCATAGTTCATGTTTCGCCCCTTTGGCGGTCACTCGACTCAGGGCCGGATTTAGGAGTGGGCAAAGTGGGCAGCTGCCCATGGGCCTCCACATCTTGGGGCCTCCACATATTGACAAGCCATTATCAAAATAGAAAAAACCCGAAACTAGAAAAACCCGATAGATGATCAATAAAAAAACACGCGCATCCAATACCACTGTAGTACATAACTTTTACCAATTACTATTTGTTGTGTACTGATTATTATTTTTTTTTATTACTCTTTTAGGCCTACCCCTCACTATAATGGAATACCCGAGTAACCCGAGGCTTTCATTTTTTGCAGAAATGAGTGGAATGGACAGACACAAGAGTGCACGATGTTTTGAAAGTGTATGTATGTTAATTATATTATGAATCTTATGGATGACTTCAATTATGTCTTCCCCTAAGGTAGGGGGGCCTCCACATGGAGGCTGCCCAGGGCCTCCACACGTCTAAATCCGGCTCTGACTCGACTCATTTGGTTTCGTTAAATAACTCTCTAAGCAAGTGTAGTGATAAAACTTTGATTTCTACTTTACTCTGCTTTGTAAAATAAATCTAATATCTCAAAAGTGAACTATCCTTGTGAATGCAAAAACTTCTTTTTTCTACGTGAAAGTCAAAATATGAAAATAAAAACCCACTCTAATAGAGTTTATTTCCACAACAGTTTCGACGCCCACCCACTGGCATCCTCCTCGGGTGGATACAGAAACACGAATCCTTTTATCCTTGTGAAATAAAACTGTGAGAAGGGTAAAGCGTCATTTTTATCCTTTTCCTCGTAGAGATTTATAAACATTCCATTCTCTCAACAGATTGAGGCAGAGGACGCAGTCAGGTCTTGGTTTTTTTTTTTAAAAGAAGGACCTTGGACGTAAGGAGTATACACTTCATTGTTGGTGCAACGAAGCAACATACTCAGTTATCTAACAAAGAGGATGTGTAACTTTATATATATATATATATATATATATATATATATATATATATATATATATATATATATATATACACACGAAGGAGAACAGCCATCTCCGACATATATATAATATGGATGAATTTCACACTTAAACACTTGAAATGAATGAATGATGCAAACCCACAAGGAAAAAAAAAAAATTACTCAAAGGTCTTTCGTGTATTCAATTGTACACCTCGTCAGGGAATGAAAGCAAAAGGCAAGATGACCAAAATATATGCCTATGTACAGTGCTTACAAGAAGTCTCGCGCCTCTGTCTCGTCCCAAGCTAGTCTGTTAGGTATAAAATGGGCGGTCCTTATGGCAGCGGAGGTGTGTTCGGATTGGTGCACATAATTGCTCTAACCCCATCAATGACGTCCATTATTACGTCACTTCTGCTACATTTTAGTGTTTAAAATACAAATGATTAAGAAGCAGAATGACCAAGTTTCGGGATGTTGGGATGGTTATGGAGCAATCCTAGTCATCATAATATTAGCTGGGCATTACATTATACCGTCTCAATATATACTGTAGACTATAGAGAACGACTAATTCAGCAAATATCCCAAATCATGGCATGATACCTAAGTTATTTTGACGCAGGTCTAAATTATTTGCTCAAATGCAATGATTGATATTAAGTAATTGTTGGGATTGTTGTCAATATTGTTGTTTGTGATACATATCCTACAGTACGTGAAGAATCTAATGACCAAATTTCTCAGTGAACCTCTCACGCGCTCGCATTTCGAGGAAGTCACGGTCGTCTCACTAATAGATAGTTTATCCATTGTTTTAAGTGGTAACCTATTCCATCTTATGAAAGTCATTAGTCTAAAGCAAGACTGGTGGGCCGTGAATCAGAGAAATTTGCATTTGATTTGTTCATCGTAATTATTACGTAATATAGTATACTGTATATAGTAGTATATAAAAGTTTATTGATAGCATATCATATGACAATTCCCATAAACATGTGATGGCCTCGATGTTGCCAGTTTTTATTTTTTTCCTGAAACTATTACCTTCTCATAGTTTGTTTCAACAATGCATATATTATCATCTCCACGAGCGTAGACATTGCAAGAAAAGATTCTAACTAAGGATAAGTAAAGTTCTTTCATGGTCACAATATATACGTTTATAGATGTCAAACATAAAAATATAATAAAATTCTATATTAACATAAATATATATTCGATACACATTTACGTCATGGCTTTAACATCAGTATTTCGTATAGCTTCCTCCGGCATCAATAATTTCTTGCAATCGTTGCGGCATAGAAGAGGCCAGATTGTAGGGAATGTTTGGTGTTCGACGTAAGCTCTGCCAACTATTCCTCGTGTGAGCTAAAAGTGCTTCAGATGTTCTTTCATTGCGTTGCTCCCATTCGTTAATCATTATTGCCCAAACATTTTCAATCGGATTCATATCAGGAGAACGTGGTGGCAGAATTAGATTAATAATCGCTGGCTCCCTTTCCTCCTCCCTTCGTAATTCCCCACCCAACCTCGTTTCCTTCGACATAGCAACGCTTACCTCCATCCTCATTCCACTTCCTTCATTAAACCTATTATCGCTTTTACTGTCCCTTCCTTCCATCCTTCAATGCCAGCGTTCTTAAACCTAGCACATAAATTATATAATATGAAGTCTAACACCTTAGATCTCTACGCATTCATGTTACTTGAAGACGCCTGTGTCTTCGGGGAATCTAAGTGTTGAGAGTGGGTTTGAGGGGTAGTCTATAGATTATTACAGATGACGTTCAACGCTCCAACTATTTAAAAATGATTATTTATTACGCACATCATATGGCATAATACACACATGAATTTAAGTATCTTACACTATAGGAATGGAATTGAATCCTACCAGAGTTAAAAAGTCGCAAAATATGATAGATTAGTTTGTATTAAGAGGTTACTAAGAGAAAAGGATTTGGGATAGAGCGGAAGGCAGAGAGTATATTTTCTCGAGTTTCGGTTATTATTAACCTTATATGGATACATTGCCATGCGGTGTGATCAGAGAGAGAGAGAGAGAGAGTTACAAGGAGTTACAAGGAAAAGAAGTACCTCAAAAGGCCTTGCGGCCCATACCGAGGAGGTACCAATGGCAACGGGTGCCAGGGAAAATTTTGTAAGTTTATTTTTCTTTCAACTATCCTAGCAGTAGTAGAAAACTGGATAGAAAAGTAGAAGGCTCTCTCCCCACCCTCCGCTCCCTCCCTGCCAGAGGCAGGTACGGAAAAAGGTTGAAGAAAATACCTTGACCCTGGAAAAGTAGCCAAGGAAATTTTACAGGAAAGTGGAGAATATATAAATAGCTCTATATTTAGCTTGCTCACAGAGACACCGAGCAAGCGATCTCCTGCAGAGTTTTCTTATGTTTTAGTCTTAAACTATGAGTATTCAGTACTTTCTCTAGCCTATTTTAAACACATTTACACTTTGACTGGAAACAACCTCTGAGGGAAGTTGGTTCCAGATATTAACTATTTTATAGGAAAAGAAATTTCCGCAGACTGAGGTCCTAAATGTCTTTACACACTCAAATAGTGTGCAAGATTTCGTCTACCCTTTTCTTGAACTGATCCACAGAGGAACTGTTCACAACTTCCGAAGGTAACCTGTTCCATGTGTCACAGATCTTATACGTAAAGTAATTCCCACACACTAGTCCTAAACCGTTTCAAATCCAACTTCCAACCATTGTTGCGAGTTGGGTTCATTTAAACTAAACATACTTCTAAAATCGACATCGTTGAACCCGCGTAAGAGCTTGAAAACCTCGATCAGTTGACCGCGCAGCCTCCGAGTTTCAAGCGAAAACAAGTTCAGGGCGCGTAACCGTCGATTGTAGCCCATATGCCTAACGGAAGGGATTAACTTTGTGGCCCTCGCCTGCACTCGCTCCAGCCTCTGAATATCTTTCCTGAGGGTGGGCGACCAGAACTGCACAGCATACTCCAGGTGCGGCCGAACAAGGGAATTGTACAGTGAGAGCACAATCTCCTTGTTCCGAAACTGAAATTGCCTCCTGATATAACCCAATAGTTTCTGGGCTCTCTTTTCCACCTCTACACACTGTTTCGTAAACTTAAGGTCGCTGCTAATTAGCACACCCAAGTCCTTTTCTAAATCAGTCACCTCGATATTACTACCCAACATCGAGTAGTCCGACTTGGGATTGGCGTAGCCAATGTGCATCACTTTGCATTTACCCAAGTTAAACGGCATTTGCCATTTTTCGGACCACTCTCCTATCCTACCTAGGTCCGCACGCAGTTCCTCGATCGCTTCGGGCGTCCCAACATTGGCCCCAAGCTTAGTGTCATCAGCGAATTTGGCGATCCGACTGACGATGCCACCGTCGATATCATTTATGTAAATGATAAACAAAGCGGCCCCAAAACGGAACCCTGAGGAACACCACTAGTGACCGAGGCCCAACCCGAACTAGCCCCTTTAATTACAACCCTCTGCCGCCTATTCTTCAGCCAGTTTTCTACCCACCTACCAATTTCCCCACCGATACCCAGCGCGCGCACTTTCGCCATTAGCCGGCGGTGAGGTACCTTATCAAAGGCTTTCTGAAAGTCGAGATAAAGTATATCAATCGCCCTACTCTTATCATACTCACCCAACATGACGTGGAAAAACTCGAGCAAGTTGGTGAGACACGACCTATGCCGTTTAAACCCATGTTGGGAGTCCACAAGCAGCTTGTAGGAGTCCAAATGGTCAACGATCCTATCAGCTATTATCCCTTCTAATAATTTACCTACAACTGAAGTGAGACTAATGGGACGATAGTTCCCTGGACTTTCGTGATCCCCTTTCTTAAAGATAGGGGTCACGTTGGCTTCCCTCCAGTCACCAGGCACCTGGCCCATCTCCAACGATTTGTTGAAGACTGTAGCCAGGTGGGGAGCCACCTGGTCGCGCACTTCTCGCAACACTCTGGGTAGAAACTGGTCTGGCCCAGGAGCCTTAAACGCGCTCAGTTTGTCTATTCTGTCGACAACGACTGTCGCGGTACATCTAACACTATCCAGGCCAGCACCTTCGTGCCTCACGCCTGGCTCAGGGATGACGCGGGTATCCTCCCTGGTGAACACTCCCGCAAAGTACTCATTAAGCACATTAGCGATGTCCGCGTCGGAGGTCCGCAGAACGGACCTATCATGCTTCTAATGGGCTTTCTACTATTAACATAACTGAAGAATTCCTTAGGGTTCCCCTTGCAGAGGCTTGCCACCCGTAGTTCTTCGTTACGTTTCGCTAGCCTAACCTTCGCCTTCACTTCCCTACACAGGCGGACATACGCTTCAGTGTTCTCATGGGAACGATTGGCCTTCGCCCTCCTATACGCTACTTTCCTATTTCGGATAGCCGAAGCGATGTCACGATTGAACCACTTAGGCTGCGTTGAAGCAGGGGTGACCGGTTTTGAGGGTATGGCAGCAGACTGCAGCACCATAAACTCGTCCCGGAATGCACTCCACACTCCCTCAACATCGCCGCCAACCTCTAACCCCATCTCTCCTACGCTATCCCTGAGGCTAACAAAGTTCGCCCGCCGGAGATCGAGCTTACTGCCTCTCGAGTTACTACGCTTCACCCGAGGGACGCACACACGGAACCTAATAAGACCGTGATCACTCCCACCCAATGATTCGTCAACGGTGAGGCCAGTGACGAGGTTGTCTTCGGTCGTGAACACTAAGTCTAGAACGCTTTCGCCTCGTGTAGGCTCGTTGACCCACTGAGTGAGGAAGTTCTCATCAGCAAAGTCAACTAGCCTCCTCCCTTCAGCATCGGCAGTCCTGTTTTCCCACTTTATGCCGCGACAGTTGAAGTCTCCTAAAACTACACACACCCTATCACCTAGCAGGCTACTGAGTTCGGTGTACAGGGCTGTATCCTCCTCGAGGAGGAGATGCGGAGGTCTGTACACCAAGATTAACCTATAGTTCGTCCCCCCCACGTTCAGATCGACACCAAGCAGCTCCCGTTCCGATCGGAACTGGCAGTCAACCGGACTCAACGTGTCCCTGTCGTATATTAGTACCCCACCCCCCTCCCCACGGGTGCGGTCTTTGCGAAACATTCTATACCCGGGAATTTCGAACTCCCCAACGTAGTCCCTACGATCAGTATGAATCCAGGACTCGGTGATAGCAACGATATCCTGGTATTCTGATGCTAAGAACGCCCGTAGCTCGCAAAACTTGTTCCTAATTGACCTAGCATTAAAAAGCATTGCACGGAGGGAGCCTTCCCTATTCTGACCGCCCCCTAGCACGACCCGTTTCCCGAACAGCCAGGGCTGTCGGGAGTTGAAGAGCCCCTCACTAACGAGAGAGAGAGAGAGCTTGAGCTTGAGCTTGAGCTTTTAAATCACACCTTTTAAATGGTTTGTGGGTAAGGGCTTCAGGTATGTTATTTTAGTCCAGGGTAGTTATGTGGAGGTGTTAACGTAACTTGCACTTGGGACTGTTAATTGTAAGACAACTACCATAGCTGGGACTGAGACACGTTATCCCCTGCATACTCTATATATATATCTATATACAGTATGTCTATATATATAAATAGATAGTGATCGACACAATGATAATGTGGACGTCAATGATGGGGTTAGAGCAATTATGTGCACCAATCTGAACACACCTCCGCTGCCATAAGGACCGCCCATTTTATACCTAACAGACTAGCTTGGGACGAGACAGAGGCGCGAGACTTATTGTAAGCACTGTACAATAATGTGTACATTAAAACAAAAAAGTGGAGAGAGATTAGCACAAGGTTAAGAAGTAATGATAAAAGGCAAACGACATTTTAACAAGATATCGTAAATTTTATACATTCCCGAACTGTCATTTTATACATTCCCGAACTGTCATTGAAATGATTATTTTTTTAAATGGATGAAAGCACATGCTAGAATATTCCTTTCAATAATATCTGGGATCAAGTAAAGATAAGCACCCCAGCCTTCTTTAATTAGCCTTATAAGGCTAACTAACGAAAATATCACGACCTAACCTAACCACTCGTCAAGAGCGTACAGTTGACTTAACGAATGGTTAGGTTAGGTCGTGATATTTTCGTTAGTTAGCCTTATAAGGCTAATTAAAGAAGGCTGGGGGGTGCTTATCTTTACTTGATCCAATATCTGTTTTTAACGAGAACTTTAGAACTCTCCCACTTAATACTACGATTGCATCTATACATATGGTTAAACAATGTATTAGTTATTTGCGGTCTACACGCATGTTTATGTTGTTTTATCCTGATATCTAAAGTTTTTCCCGTTTGACCTTAATAAACTAAGTTACATTGTGTACAAGTATATCCGATTGAATACACACAACCAACAGCATTATCTGGGCTATTCTTTATTAGGCAAGATTTAACTGTATTATTATACTTAAAAGACTACGTTAATGTCAATTGTTTTAAGTGAGGTCTGAAGATATTTAATTTACATAGTAAGGTAGGCTAAGGATATTTTTATGATCAAATTCATTTACAATTACACTATTATAATACCTATTCGTAGCTTTCCTAAGACAGTTATCTAGAAATGGAATAGAATAACATAATTTAGTACCAATATTCATGATAGTGCATAACTCTTAATCTAAAAATTCAGGACTGACAACTCTCATTGCTCTGAGAAACATGGGAAAAAAAAAAAAAATGGGAGATTTTATTGAGGGGTGATGGTTAGAATAAAGATGAAATGCCTTTTCCCTTCATTCCTTGACGAGGTGTACTGTTGAATACACGAAAGGCTTTAGAATATTTTTTCTTTTTCCTTGTGGATTCATAGGCGGATCTAGAGTGGGGGTCGGCGACGTCTGGACACCCACTCAATTTCTTGCAAGTGCCCTATTTGAATGATGTGTAGCCTCTGAAAACAAATTTTGTTTTTGTAAATAGATCAGGCATATTTTATTCAAATTCTATTTTGAGTCTTTATCTGTATACATTGTACTTCCAAATGGTTGTAATGGTTTCCATACGTGCCCTTAATACTGGTCCAGTCATCTCAGTATTTTTATCTCCATCTTATTCTGATAGTTCTTTTAATTGGCAAGTCATTTGCAACTCTATAACGGCCCTGATTGGGAGAACGTACACGTATCTAGATAGAAAATTTCTTACTTCTATATAAATCCCTCGTGAGGCCACACACTGAATATGCAAATGCAGTTTTGGTCACCACAATATGAAAAGTATATAACCATGATTGAGTGTGTTCAACGCAGAGCAACAAAGTTGATACCAAATCTAAAGAACAACGCATACCCAGAAGGGCTTCGTAAATGGGTCTGCCAACATTGACATATAGACGACTCAGGGGTGATGTGATCGAACTGTATAAGATATTATCTAGCAAATATGACTGCAGATTTACAAACTTTATTGAGCTGAATAATGATAATCGAAGAGGCCATAAATACAAGCTAAAGAAAATTAGAACTAGGATAAATAAGAGGAAACATTCATTTACATGTATAGAAATGTAAGCATATGGAATAGGCTAACTGAATATGTGGTAATGGCACCAACTGTAAACTCTTTTGAGTTGAGACTTGATAAGCTGTGGGCAAATCAACCCTTAATTAAAATACAACTATGAAGAAAAATACGATTTCAGTTTGGTTACCAGCGGCGGCAGCAATGTGCACATTGACAGCTGGTGAAGTACTATAACATTAAAGCTGTCTTAAGAGGCTGAAAAGCCCGTTGACAGAAAATTCAAGTGATATTAAGTGTTGTTAGTGGTAATTGTTTGAAAATTTTTCTGTGATAACTGTTGTACCCAAATTAAACTTTTATTTTGTATCATATCTGAATGAGTCTGATCTAATAAAACAATACACTTGATTTTACACTCGCTCATTGGTGGTCTGTTTTAAGAAAATTGTTTTAGTACTGTGCCCTTTTTATTTTAGGGGATTCCCTTTTTTCATTGGACCTCCCCCTTACTGAAGTGCCTAGATCCGCCTTTGGGATTTGCATCATATAAATATAACTTCTCTTAAATGTCACGTTTATAGAATAACTTTGACCCGCTTTTTGATGACATTTGAAATTATTATTACTATGTGTATAACCACGATGTGGTTAGTATAACTGATTACGGTTTGCTTTCCAAATAACGAATCGTTCAGTGACAGACGGAAAGTAGTGACAGTTTGTAGACTGAAGGACTGCCAGTCAGGGGTGTAGTGCTGCGGGAGCGCACGGGAGCGCCGCTCCCGCACCTCCATTCATCCAAAATTTATTTATATTGTTTTGGTTGAAACTTGGAAGATGGGAACAAACAGACTGAGACGAAAGCAATGGCTTCTAATTGTGATTTCAAATTTTTAATATTCCAAGTCTAAGTGAACTATTATTATTAATTATTATTATTATTATTATTATCATTATTATATATTCCTTAGAGCTCCTGCACCTTAAAATTTGCCAGTCATCATAGTTAAAGTTAGGGCACTTATTCCTTTTACCCCGCAATTTCTTTTCCCCCCCCCCCCCCCCCCCCCGCAATTTCTTTTTCCCCGGTTAGGTCAACTGTACGCCCTTGACAACTGATTAAGTCATGGTATTTTCGTGCGGGGGAGAAAAAGGAATAAGTGGAATATTTTAAGAAAATATCATGACTTAACCTAACCAATTGTCAAGGGCGTACAGTTGACCTAACCCGGAAAAAGAAATTGCGGGGGAAAAGGAATAAGTGCCAAAGTTAGTAGTCAGTGCTTATTATTAGTTTATTAGTTAAATAATGCCATTTCAATGTTATTTCTCTGCAGCCCATGAATTGATGAGTCGAAGGACTCTATTCAACAACAGTCCTTTGCCTCTTTTCTTCTAACCACAGCAGTATAGATTCATCATCGTGCGAGGGTAGATGTGAGTGGTGGGCCCGGGATGTGGTCTGTCACGGGATATTCCTATTGTCAAGATAGATAATTTTGTAATGTTCGGTTTAATAAAAATAAATAAAATTTGTTGGGACTGAACAAAAAGTGCCTGAAAAGTAGGCTTACTCTTCGACTTGAAATAGGCCCTAATTATATATTTTTTTTGTGTTTTACGGATACTTAAACCCAGTAATGTTACGGGTTGTAGACCCCAGGGTTTAGCATGTATGTACAAGGGGTTCACAAAGCAATCGTACAAATTTAACGTATTTCAAATGGAATTTGTACGATTGCGCGCGCGCACGCGCGCACACACAATATATATATATATATATATATATATATATATATATATATATATATATGTGTGTGTGTGTGTGATTATGCAGTAAGTGCCCATGAACTGTATTTCTAGCAACAAATGTATTTTTCTAGTGTAATTTGGTGTGTGTTATTCAAATCTAAGGTTCATTTGTTGTGCAAATGTTCTAAAACGGAACCTACCTTAACCTATACGATCCAATTGGCTGATGTATTTTATTATGAAAATTTACACTTTAATCATATTTTAAGAAATTTGCCCAACAAATGAAGTTTAGATTTGAATAAAGCACATCAAATTACACTAGAAAATATATTTCTTGCTGGAAATGCAGGTCATGGCATTTACTACATATTATATGTGTAGAAATACAAACTAACAAAAATAAATAATAGGCTACATTATTATAATAATAATAATTTTGCACAGTAGGCCTAAAAGCAAAACAGTATAGGCCAATGGTTCCCAACCTGGGGTCCCGGACCCCTGGGGGTCCGCGAAGGTAGTACTGGGGGTCCGTGAGCTTTCAATATTTCAAGAGGCTCCAATGCAATAGGCAAGAAATTATCCAACAAAGACGTAACAGCAGCACAAATGACCTTTTATATATTTAGCTATTTGTTTAAAACATTTGATCAGGCTACGCTTAAAATACATGTAGGCTTATACCTAGAGCTGAACTACAAAGGCCTATGTACAAATTTATTTCTATAATCATCCCTATGATAACCTATTTCTGTGATAGGCCTACTATATGAAACGATATCATTAAAAGGAGGGTACCATAGTGATATTTATCATTGGATTTCAAAATGCAAACTTGACCCTTATTCTATAGGTTTCGATAACTCATCTAAAATGTCAGTGGGTGTAGCGGATGTTTTCGTTTAATTAATCATTGCGTAATGTATGATACAGCAATTAGGGTGAGTAACTTATGAAGTTAACAGATCATATAATAAATGCAGTCTTAGCTAATATTAAGTTTCGGGAAGATAAGATTTCGGTGACTTGCTTTTGGGTATTGGGTTAGGTTATACTGTACTAGGCTAAGTGGTCGTTTTAGGTTGCTTAGTTATTTCCCAACTTTCGGCCAATCAGAGGCCAAAAAAAAAAACCGGGTGCTCCCGAAATTTAATATTTACTGCAGTCTTTACTCGTACGAGTAATTAAAACAAGGGTAAAGTTTCAGAATCCAGAAACAACCTTTATTTAGGGCCTCCAAATTATTGGAGGCTCTAAATGAATAGTAATGATAACGGAGGCGTACTTTAGGTTAGGGGCAGTGCTGTGACGTAACTGGTTATTCGGTAATCTCTACTTTTTTGAATAACTGTAACTAGTTACATTTTCCAGTCGAATAATTGTAACTGGTTACAAAAAAATCATGAATATTTGTAACTTCTACCACTTAGCCTACTTCTTTTGTGCGAGCAAAAAGTTAGTAGCTACCTTTTTTCACAATCCTTGTTCGATGTTACATAGTGCAAATTTATTGACAACATATATCCAATAGTAATGATAAATATTGTTTGTTAAATCACATCATTTTGAAACAAATGAACAATCTTGCCAAGTACCGTATCACTTGTCACAGAAAGTACTTTTATCGGAGTCAGATGCTCGCTAAAACCAGGAAAAATGTTGAAAGTAACTTTTGAAGTAACTAATAACTAGTACCTAACTGTAACTAGTTACTTGAGGTAGTAACTGTAGTTAAAAAAAAATTGTTATTATACTGGTTAGGGGCCCCAGTATAGTTTTACAATAATTCTCTCTCTCTCTCTCTCTCTCTCTCTCTCTCTCTCTCTCTCTCTCTCTCTCTCTCTCTCTCTCTCTTTATTGTCTTAAGGAATTAAGTCATTCACTTAGTTTTATGTTGACTTCATCCAGGTTTTAATGTTGACTTTTAATGAATTTTAATATTGTAATAGTATTTTTAATAATAATTTTTATATTTGTTAAAAAAAATTCCTTAATACTTACGTAGTCAAACTTATAATTAAGCACAGCTCTGTAATGACATTTTTAGTGATGTAATGACGTTTCCAGTGACATTTTTCGAAACGTTTGCTATATATATATATATATATATATATATATATAACTGCAAAGAACACGCAGTATAAATAACGTAAAGAACGACGCTTGTATAGGAGATATTCCGCGCAAGACGAGAGAGAGAGAACGGAAAAAATGATGGTAACCACCCGGGTGGTTACCTCATTTTTTCATTTGTTTCGTTCTCTCTCTCTCGTCTTGTGCGGAATATCTCCTATACAAGCGTCGTTCTTTACGTTATATATATATATATATATTATATATATATATATACACACACATATCCTTTGGTTAGCTTCCGACAAACCTACAGTTTAACGTGGAATCGGGGATTGTTCTGAGCCAGGCGTCTAAACTTCTTTTGAAGATGTCCACTACAACACCACTCGTGTTTCTTAGGTCTTTGGGCAGCTGATTAAACAGTTTTGGTCCTCTCACAACAAAACTATTTTCTTTCAGGGTTAAGGATGTTCCCTGTCTAGCCTTTAATTTAGGAACAGGACACAGTCTTTCTTTTCTACTTTCCACTGTTGTTTGGGGAGTTACAGGGTTCAGAGTAAGATAAGGGACTAGCTTCTCCATTATTTTCCAAGTGTAAATAATGGTGTACGAGTATCTCTCTCGTCCTTTCCAGTGAATATAGGTTTAATTCGCGTAACCTTTCCCAGTAGTTTAGTTCTTTGCACCCCTTGATCTTGGCTGTGAAGCTTCTCTGAATCCCTTCTAGTTGTCTAATGTCTTCTTTTTTATGTGGGCATGTTAAGACTGAGCAGTATTCCAATTTAGGTATGATCAGTGTTTTCAGTAGAGGAATAATCATATTCCTATCCCTTCATTTAAACTTTTAAAGGTTCTTGGTATCTGCCCAGTTGCTCTCTTTGCTTTACTGCTATCTTATTTTGTGTTTCAAATTTCGCATCGTCAGTCATTACAACCCCTAAGCCTTTTGTTTTGAATTTCTCTGAATTTCCTGTCCATTTGGGGTATAATATTCCATGGATTTTAGGTCCTCTCTTTTTCCGTATCTGTGTTAAACTTTGTGTTAAACTTCATATTGTTGTCTTCCGCCCACTTATAGATTCTGTTTGTCTGTTTATAGAGATCCTATATCTTCTGGGTTTCTTATTTTTCTACTGATCTTTGTATCATCGGCAAAGGAGTGCTGTCTCTGGTAACGTCCTCATCTATGTCAGTTAGCATGATTATGAAGAGTAGTGGAGCTAATCCTTGTGGTACTGAGCTGAGGAGCTCTGATTTTGAAATAGATAGTACTAGTACTGTAACGACTTGCCGCCGCTCACTAAGGAAATTATATATCCATTTCCCTACTTTTCATGTTATTCCCAATATTTCAGTTTATGTATTATAATTCCATGGTCACACTTGTCGAACGCTTTTGCAAAGTCTGTGTATATACATCATAGTTTTCATTACTTTCCAGTGCATCAATAATGTTGTAGTGTTCCATTAGTTGTGATAGGCATGATATGCCTGACCGAATCCAATGTTGGTTATCATTTAATTTTTCTGAGTTTCCAAAAAGCCATAGATTTTCTGTCTAACTATTCTTTCAAATATGTTAGTGAGATGATATGTAAGCGAGACACTGGCCTATAGTTTTTGGCCTCGGATCGATCTCTCCTCCTTTATATATTGGGACTATGTTCGCGCTCTTCAGATGCCCGATATTTCTCCCGTGTCTAGTGATCGTCACCATATCCAATATAGGGGCTCAGCAATTGCATTCTTCCAGTTTTTGATCAGTGTAGCAATGTAGCATTCCATTTATCCGGTCCTGCCGCTGAGTGTGCTTTTAGTTTCCCTATAGTTTGTATAATATCATCTGTCGTAAAGTCGAAGTCCGTTATACTTTCCCCTTGTAGTTCTTCTTTAAAGACCGCATTTCTATCGCATATGAATTTGTTAGTTTTTGGGATACTGAAAGATGATTCGTACTGAGCTCTTAATATTTCGGATGCTTCTGTTAGATCATCAGACAAAGTACTGTCTTCGTTTTTCAAAGGTCCGATAGTCGCATGGTTTTTCGATTTCCTTTTTGCAAAATTCTAGAAGTACTTTGAGTTAACCTTTATCGCCTCTATAGCGTCGCCTTCTTTTTCTGTATGCTTCTCAATTAGTTCCTGTATGACGCCATCGATATTCTGCAGTTTATCATTTAATATTGTTCTGATGTTATCTTTACAGTTACTTAATTTTGCAGTCACTCTTTTTCTCTTTCGGAAGAATGACCTCTTTTGTCTCTCGAACCTGCTTCTCTTTCCCTTTGTTGTATTTTTGGGACATGTCTTTCCACAATTTCCAGCGTCTTCTCCTCTAAGGTCGTGAGCATCTATTCCGTTGTTTTGGCCTCGAAGACGGATTTCCAATCTATTACTTCCATGCTGGATGCAACATCTTCCCAGTTTATAGCTTTGGAGTGAAAATTAAAAATTTCGAATTTGCTTCTTTCTGTTGTGCGTGTTCTTTCCTTTCTTGTTGCTTTTATAGTTGTTCTTATTTCAATAATGTTTCAATCACACACACACACACACACACACATATATATATATATATATATATATATATATATATATGTGGCAAACGTTTCGAAAAATGTCACTGGAAACGTCATTAATTTTTCGAAACGTTTGCCATATATACCTCCTCGTTGCTGTTCCCTGCGTTGGTCTCTTCACACGAAGGTCAAGCTGGTGGCCCCTCTAGGTCTGGCTTGGTGGAGGAGCGAGTTGCTTTGTTGCGCTTTCCATCGTACATAGCCAGGTACACCCGGCTTATTTAGTACCGTCCTGAGCCAGGCATCTAGTCTTCTCTTGAAGACTTCAACTTTGACTACTGTAACTTTTCTGAGGTCCTTTGGAAGCTGGTTAAAAAGTTTTGGCCCCCTGACAACCAAGCTATTTTCCTTCAGTGTTGAGGAGGTCCCTTGTCGGGCCTTTAATTTGGGGACACTACACATCCTGCCTTTCCTATTTTCCAGTGTTGTTTGAATGGTAATTGGGTTTAGTTTGAGGTTTGGTACCAGTTTTTCGATCATTTTCCATATGTAGATTATGGTGTACCTCTCTTCTTTCCAGGGAGTACAGATTTAGTTTACGTAGTCTTTCCCAGTAGTTGAGCTCTTTGCAGCCATGAATCTTTGCTGTGAAATGTCTCTTTCTTCTAGTTTATTAGTTTCTTCCTTTTTATATGGGGACGTCAAAACTGAGCAGTATTCAAGTTTTGGTATAATCAGTGTTTTTAGAAGGGGAATCATTACTGTCCTGTCCATTCTTTTGAACGTTCTTAGTACATGTCCCGCGACTCTTTTTGCTTTATTTATCGCTATCTAATTTTGTGTTTCGAATTTCGCATCATCGGTCATTAATACTCCCAGATCGATCGCTTTCGTGCTTCTCTGAATTTTCTGTCTATCTGGATCATACTATGCAGTTCGTTTAAGTTCCTCTTTTCTACCATATCTCAAGAGCTGAAATTTCTCGGTGTTAATGTCATATTGTTGTCTTCTGACCATTTGTATATTTTGTTCGTGTCCCTCTGCAAGGTCTCCACTTCATTTACAACGGTGATTTTTCTGCTGATCTTTGTATCGTCTGCAAAGGATGTTACTATACTGTTGCTGTTTACTCCCATGTCTATGTCTGTTAACATGATAATGAACAGGAGTGGGGCCAGTGTTGTACCTTGTGGTACTGAGCTGCGTACTTCCGATTCTGATGATATACCTTGAATTTTGACCACCTGTCGGGTTGTAGATCCATTTTCCCACTTTGCCTGTTATTCCCATATATTTAATTTTATGTCCTATTATACCGTGATACACATTTGTCGAAAGCTTTAGCAAAATCCTGTTTATATGACATCGTAGTTATCATTGCCTTCCAGTGCATTTAGGATATTATTGTAGTGTTCTATTAGTTGTGATAGGCATGATCTATCTACCTGATCGGAATCCGTGCTGATTTTCGTTGAATCTTTGCAGTGTCTCCAAGAAATCATAAATTTTCTCTCTAACTATTCTTTCAAATACTTTGGTGAGGTGGGAAGTCAATAACATTGGTCTATAGTTCTTTGCTTGAGATCTGTCCCCTCCTTTGTATATAGGGACAATGTTTGCTCTTTTCAAGATGCTCAGTATTTTCCCAGTGTCTAGGGATCTTCTCTATATCCAGTATAAAGGTGTAGCTATTTCATTTGTACAGTTTTTAATCAATAATGCGTTCCAATTGTCCGGACCTGCAGCTGAATGTGGTTTCATTTGTCCTATGCTCTCCTACATCATCTTGGGTAAAATCAAAGTCTGTTATACACTCTCCTTGCAATTTCTCTTCAAAGGATGCATCTATGTCAGGTATCGCTTTGTCACTTTTTGGGGTACTGAAAACTGATTCATTCTGGGCTCTCAATGTTTCAGATATTTCTTTTGGATCCTCGGTTAGTTCATTATTTCTCTTCCTTAAGGGCCCAATAGCGGCGCGCGTTTTTGTTTTCCTTTTCGCATAGCTATAGAAGTATTTTGGATTTTCCTTTATAGCTTTATTGCTTCTACCACCTTTTTCTCTTCCCTCTCTGTATGGTCCTTAATCAGGGCTTGTATTTCCCTATCGATACTCTCCCGTTTTTCTTGTATTACTTTCCTGGCATTATCTCTGCAGTTGGCTAACTTCGCCGCCGCCACTTTCTTTTGCGGAATATTATTCTCTTTTGCCTCTCTAGCCAGCTCCTCTTTCCTTTTGACTGTGATTTCGGAGCATATTTTTCTAAAGTTCTCAGCGTTTTTTCTTCCAAGGTTGTTAGCATTTCTTCATTTGTTTTATTCTCTAAAATTGTTCTCCACTCTATTTGGGCCATGTGCGATCTGATTGCTTCCCAATTTATAGTCTTGGAGTTTAAGTTAAAGGCCCCAAATTTGCTTCTTTCCTCAATATGTGTATTGTCTTTTAATGTTGTCATATTTGTTGATATCTCGATTAAGTTGTGGTCTGAGATAATGGTTGGGGTTATTTTTATATCAGCCATCAAGTTTACCAGATCCGGCAGTTATTTTTCTGGTATTTTCTGTTATCTCCTGTCAGCATAAATTCATTTGTGAGGGCCATCAACATTTTTGCTTGCTCCTGATCTTCTCTTGTGCCCCCCTCGTCCTGGTAAATATATATATTCCTAGCCACCTTTTTGTATTTTATAAATGGGAAGTTAGTCTCCGCAGATCATTATATTGGGGGATGGAGGGTTTATGGCTGTTTGATTTACTTGTTATCGTCTCTGTCATATGACCTTCATGTACATATATAGCACAGCCACCCAGGGGCGTACACAGCATTTCTTAAAGGGAGGGTCTCTCTCACACACTATATACACGGTGAACCAAAAGTAGGTGGACAGTAGGTTGAATACGGTTTGTGTTATATTATATTATAACTATGGTGTGCATTATAACTATGGTGTTTGTGTTTTATTATATTAAATATTATAACTAAATTTATTTAAATTTTATTTTGTATTATAGTATACAAAAAAATTAAATATGTATTCTCAAAATAAACGTTATCATTTACTGTCCACCTACATTTGGTTCACCCTATATATAATATATATATATATATATATATATATTATATATATATATATATATATATATATATATATATATATATATATATATATATGTAATATATATATAATATATATAGTATATATTTTATAATGTGTGTTTGTGTGTCAGCTCAAAATTGATGACGATTGATTTGGAATCAAAATGAATTGCATCTTGGAAGGCTTCAGTTGTATTTTATTTCCAATTTATGGGCAAAGAATTAAATTTACACAAATTAATCGTACGTATAAAAACATATAAACGTTCCTAAGCCAGCCAAAATTGCTTTTGAGTTTTGAGTTAATAACTTGTTCTGGTAACGATAAAATAACAAATTCCATATGACTAAGATTTTTTTGTGGTGAATGTTGCAAAGTTGTCGATTTTTTAAACTTTCTTTTTCAAATATCTTTAATGAGAGTAGTAGTAATTTTTACAATGGGGGGCCTATGCCCCCTATCAGGGCCGCATTTAGGGGGTGGCACACCGGGAAAATGTCCAAGGCCCCGCGCCCGATGGGCCCCGCAAATTTCAATTGAAAAAATTAAACGTCACGTATTTGCCATCTGCGACGAGTTTTACTTTTTCCGGCAGGCGGCATGGCATCAGGCATTCTAATATCCGCTTTGATGGTGTTTAATTTGTTGTTGTTGTTAGTGTTACTCATTTCTAATGTTGTTACTAACTTACTTCTTGTTGGTTCTGTTGCAGATTCATGATTTATGTTCTTATTGTTGGCATTGTAATACGTACAACATGGAAACGAGCCGTGACCGGGATCGAAGGAGGAAATATAAACCCGGTAGTGAAAAGCGTAAGGATAAGAAGCGCAGAGAAGAGTTTCTTGCGTTGGTGCCGAGACTGACTAATTGGATTAAATCATCAGCAACTACAGTAAGTCAGCCCCTTCAGCAGGCCCACCAGCTGCCTCCGCTACTTCAGCAGCTGCGTTTTCAGAAGACGCGTCTACGTCAGTGCGTTCAGCAAGCCCAGTAGCTGCCTCCTCTACTTCAGCAGCTGCATTTTCAGGAGACTCTTCTACGTCAACCCCTTCAGCAGGCCCACCAGTTGCCTCCGCTACATCAGCAGCTGCGTCTTCAGAAGACCCGTCTACGTCAGTGCGTTCAGCAGGCCCACCAGCTTCAGGACATGCAATTAATGACATTGGTTTGTGGCCACAAGTGCTGACCGATGACTTTAGAGAGTTCTGGATAGAGCGGGGAACATCAGATTGCCGAAATTATGACAGCGACTTCGGTAACTCTTCAACTACTGAAAGTGGTACAACACGCCGATGTACGAAGACATTATTTGTTAAGAATATAGTCTGACGAATGAGAGGATTGAGGTGTCATGGCTGTGCTATTCTGAGTCCACAGGCTGTGTTTACTGTTTTCTCTGTAAATTAATGTCGAGGGCGGACAGCAAGTTCACAATGGGGGTTTAACGACTGGAAGCATGGTAGACAATCGGTCGAAGCACACGGAAAATGTGAGCAACATATGGAGTCTATATTTGTTGGTTAGAAAGTCTGTCTCCGGCCGTGTTGATTCGAAACTGGTGAACCAGTTTGAAAAGGAGTGCAACTACTGGCAGGAAGTTTTGCGGCGCTGTGTCGACGTTATCAAGTATATCACGTCACGAGGACTAGCAATTCGTGGACACGACTCCCGTTTCGGTTCACCAAACAACGGCAACTATTACGGAATTTTGGAACTTTTAAGTAAGTATGACAGTTTTCTAGCTGCGTATATAAGCGAGCATGCCAACAAAGGTAGCGGACACACCTCGTACCTCTCTCATTTCATTTGCGAGGAACTCATACTGTTGATGGCCGATAAAGTACTTCAGACAATTATCCGAGAAATCCAGCAGTCAAAATACTACTCTCTATCCGTCGACTCTACGCCTGATGTTTCCCACACCGATCAACTGTGCTTCACCGTCCGATATGTGGTTGAGTCTGGATCCGTCGAGCGATTTCTACAGTTCATACCTATGAACACACATACAGGGAAAGGAATCGCCGACGTGGTCCTCAACTTTCTGGAGACGCATGGCATTCGAATTGGAGACTGCAGAGGACAGTCTTATGATAACGCAAGCAATATGGCAGGGAAATACAACGGCGTAAAGAGCCACATCAAGTCAAAATCTCCATATGCTGTTTGTGCCATGCATGTGCCACTCACTAAATCTTGTGGGTAAATATCACATTAATAAGCCGAATGGCTTCCGCATGTGTGTTTTGTGTGTGTTAAAAAAATATATCTGTTATGTGCATTACAAAATATTGTCATTCATTAACACACTAAAATAATACATCCCGAGAAATAGTTTGCCCAAGGCCCCGCACACTGTAAATGCGCCCCTGCCCCGTATGCCCCCCATTATGTACGCCACTGCAGCCACCTTTACGTCTCGTTGTTCTATCCGTCTTAGTAAGTTGAAGCCCTCTATATTTATCTCTTTCTTAGCAATGCAATGTATTCGACCGAATAGTTTGTTTTTAACCAGATACCGAATATTTGATAATTAGGGTAAATAACGTGATTTAGGGAATGAAACTTAAAATGTATTTTTTTTTTTTTTAAATTTTAAAGAATAATTACAAATCCAAACTTGGCGTAGTGATACTAATAAGTAATAACCTTACAAAAAATAAACAATTAGTAATAATAATTCAGAGGCGTATTTAGTTTACATATTCATTTAAATATTTTACATATTTAATTTCATTATTATTTTATTTTATTATTAATTATTATTTTTACATATTTAATTTACATATTCAATTAAATATTTTCCATATTTAATTTCATGCGCCAATCGAAAAATGTTAGCTAGCTTTCTAGCGATTTTGTGTTTCATGAGTATTGAGTCATTTTTCATGGCACCTTATAAATGGACCTTTATAAATTTTTCAAAAGAAAAAATGTCCAAACTGACAGTGGTTCTACAGAGCATGATGATCAAAGTACTGTTAATCACAGTAAAATTGCTAGGTTACAACAGGATGAGAATGAAAGTGAAAAAATTTCGGCGTCTTCGGCGCTAGCTCTTGCCTCCCCTACTACTAAAAATCTAAAATGGCTTAGGATCCCGAAAACTCTTAATCCGGCCCTGAGAATAATTTTCTTTTATAAAGGTAACAGTCCAAGGAAATGCTTAATCTCGAAATTAGCACTTTTTATTCTTATGTTAATACAAATCTGAACATCCTAATTGCGGTTTGCATTGAATATTATGTTACTAATCAGATTTTTATCATAATTTTTATATTTTTTATAATATATTTTTTATATTTTTATTCATAATGTGTCTTAGCAGTAGCTAGTTAATCATCTCTAACCGAACGATAAGCTCATCATGAACGTACATAAAAATTATTTATCTCTATTTCAATTATACTTCTACGATTAGTTCCAAGTTCGCCCCTCTCCCCTTTGGCAAATTTCTGGGTACGCCCCTGTAATAATTACCGCAAAAACAAAACCTAATAATTGAAATTTAAGGTAAGTACGTAGATTGTCGTGTACAAAAATTTGTCTTTCAACAGTATCAAGAGCTAAACGATTACGTCCGTCGATAATTACATTTTGCGCAGAATTGAACAGCCGTTCACTTTGTAGTTCGTACGCTTGTGGGTGGCGTAGTGAGATATTTGCGAGCAAGTACTAAATGCACTGGCCAACAAGTATTTTTCATCACATATAATTATGGGTGGGCTAGATAGCTGTTGGGGCGCTGATTCCAAATCTGTTTTCGGTTTTCCTCTAGCACGTCTAGTTTTCGAGATGAGACCGATCGTAATATATATAATAAATATAATGTATATATAATACAGGGTGTCCCATAAGTCCGGCATCATAGGAGAAATTCATATTTTTCTATTTCTACAGGCCATAATGTCTGTGAGCAAGGAAGAACGAATCCAGATAATTCTACTCAGGAAATCGGAGTCAGAGAGAGGCCACTGCTGAATTTAACAGACTGCATCCAGACACACAACTCTGTGTTATTGGCTCGCGGTCTGAATGCAGTCTGTTAAATTCACTTTGACTCCGATTTCCTATGAGTAGAATTATCTGGATTCGTTCTTCCTTGCTCACAGACATTATGGCCTGTAGAAAGAGAAAAATATGAATTATGGTTTGTAGACATAGAAAAATATGAATTTCTCCTATGATGCCGGACTTATGGGACACCCTGTATAATACTATATATAATATGCATATAACTATATATAATAGTATATATACACAATATATAATGTGTGTCCTGTATATAATATATATAATATGCATATAACTATATGAACCTTATGGTGTTTCGTGCGTTGGTCTCTCTTCACACGGAGGTCAAGCTGGTGGCCCCGCCTCTAGGTCTGGCCTGGTGGAGGAGCGAGTTGCTTTCTTGCGCTCTCCACCGTACATAGCCAGGCACGCCCGGCTCATCTGGTACTGTCCTGAGCCAGGCATCCAGTCTTTTCTTGAAAACTTCAACTTCGACCCCCGTTACGTTTCTGAGGTCCTTAGGAAGCTGGTTGAAAAGTCTTGGCCCCCTGACAACCAAGCTATTTTCCTTCAGGGTTGAGGAGGTCCCTTGTCGGGCCTTTAATTTGGGAACACTACACATTCTGCCTTTCCTATTTTCCAGTGTTGTTTAAATGGTAATTGGGTTTAGTTTTAGGCTTGGTACCAGTTTTTCGATCATTTTCCATATGTAGATTATGATGTACCTCTCTTCTTTCCAGTGAGTACAGATTTAGTTTATGTAGTCTTTCCCAGTAGTTGAGTTCTTTGCAGCCATCAATCTTGGCTGTGAAATGCCTTTGCGTTTCTTCTAGTTTATTAGTTTCTTCCTTTTTATATCGGGACATCAAAACTGAGCAGTATTCAAGTTTTGGTATAATCAGTGTTTTTAGCAGGGGAATCATTACTCTCCTGTCCCTTCTCTTGAACGTTCTTAGTACCTGTCCGGCGACTCTTTTTGCTTTATTTATCGCTATCTGATTTTGTTTCGAATTTCGCATCATCTGTCATTATTATCCCGAGATCAATCGCTTTCGTGCTTCTCTGAATTTCCTGTCTATCTGGAGCATAATATGCAGTCTGTTTAAGTTCTTCTTTGCTACCATATCTCAAGAGCTGAAATTTCTCGGCGTTGAATGACATGTTGTTGTCTTCTGACCATTTGTATACTTTGTTCGTGTCCCTCTGCAAGGCCTCCACGTCATGTACATCGCTGATTTTTCTGCTGATCTTTGTATCGTCTGCAAAGGATGTTACTATACTGTTGCTGTTTACTCCACTGTCTGTCTGTTAGCATGATAATGAACAGGAGTGGGGCCAGTACTGTCCCTTGTGGTAATGAGCTGCGTACTTCCGATTCTGATGATGATATACCTTGAATTTTGACGACCTGCAGACGATCTCTAAGGAAGTTGTAGATCCATTTTCCCACTTTGCCTGTTATTCCCATATATTTAATTTTGTGCTATTATACCATGGTCACATTTATCGAAAGCTTTAGCAAAATCTGTGTATATAACATCGTAGTTGTCATTGCCTTCCAATGCATCTAGGATATTGTTGTAGTGTTCTGATATATATATAATATTATATTCTGATATTATATTCTGATATTATATTCTGATATTATATTCTGATATTATATTCTGATATTATATTCTGATATTATATTCTGATATTATATTCTGATATTATATTCTGATATTATATTCTGATATTATATTCTGATATTATATTCTGATATTATATTCTGATATATATATATAATATAATATTCTGATATTATATTTTGATATATATAAATAATATAATATTATACAGTAGGTGTTAATTTCAGCACAGTTTATCGTAAAAGTACAACTTTATTCATAAAAAGAAATGTACACCAACCTAAAAACGTTCCAAGTACGTTTTTCTTTGGTAAACCTTGTCCAGATCGTCGCGGTACAACATCCAGCAGTAGTCTGCCAGCATACTTTCGTTCCAGAAACTTTTGTAGCGATTTTCCATTGACTGGATATCTTGATGGAAGCGTTCTCCCTATTCGTTACTCACCGCGCCAAGTTTTTCAGGAAAGAAATCTAGATGCGAATATAAAAAGTGTATTTTCAAGGACATGCGACAGCCCATTTCTTGATATGCATCGAGCAGTTTCTGAACTCCATCTTTGTATGAGGGAGATTTGTGGTTACCCAAAAAGTTTCCACAAATCCATTTGAAAGCCTGCCATGCCTTTAGTTCTAAGGCATTGAGGCTTTCCTCAAAGCCTTCATCCTGCAGAACCTTCCTGATTTGGGGCCCTACAAAGATTCTCTCCTTCAATTTCGCGGCATTGATGTTTGCAAATTTCTCAAAAAAGGTATCGAAACCCTCTCGAATTCGCCTTACCCGTCGCTTTCACAAAATGTTTCATTAAGCCGAGCTTAATGTGGAGAGGTGGCAGGAAAATCTTCTTTGGATCAACCAAAGGAACACACTGGACACTGCCCGTTCCTGGCTCGGATGTGCTGCTTTGATGCCAGTCACGTCTGATGTAATGATCCGCGGTAGCACGGCTGTCCCATAGGCATAGGAAACAACAGTATTTCGAGAACCCTCCTTGCATGCCCATTAACATACCAATGACTTTGAGATCATCCCAGATATTCCACTGATGAGTGCTGTATTGGAGTGCTTCGAGTAGTATATTCATGTTATCGTACGTCTCCTTTAGATGAACGGAGTGGGCGATCGGGATGGACGACTTTGTTCCCGTTATGCAGGAGAACCACTTTCAAGCTTCGCTGTGACGAATCAATGAAGAGCCGCCACTCAGATGGTGTATGTACCTGTGACAAGTTCTCAAAGTCCATTGATATCATGGCAATAGCAGAGCGGACCGTCTACTGTAAAGAATGTCGCCAAATCAGTTTCGTTTTCGATAGTGACACACTCGGACGTTCTTCTCAAGTAGGTGTTTCTGCTTGAGTCTCGAGGAGAGAAGTTCTGATTTCTCTTTGGAGAGGGCTAGGTCTCTAATGAGGTCATCCAACTAGTTTTGGGTAAGCCTCTCCTGCTCCGATTGCTCTTCGTCAGGTGTGTAGTTAAGATCGGCCGAAGGTTCCGCATCTCCGCCAATTGCACCTTCGTCGGATTCCCTTTCGTCTTCTGAAGAATCGAGTTCATGCTGTGGAGGTACCAGAATCGGCATCGTGTCATCGTAAGGGATCGGTCTACGTTAGGCGGAGTCTACGTTAGGCGGAGTCTCCAGTTATGTTAACATTGCAAAAGTAACAATCGCCATGATCGTCTCTCGGCTCCCTCCATATCATGGGTATAGCGAACGGCATCGACTTTTTCCTTTGGTTCAACCAGTCGCATAATCCATTCGAACAAGCGGTACAGATAACATGTGGCGCCCACGCCTTATCTTGGTCGCCTAGTGGACAGCTGAAGTATTACCAGTAAGTTTTCCGAAGATCCATCGTGATTGTACGCCGTTGTGATTTAGTCGCGAACGAGCCGCACACGTAACAGAAATTGTCGGGGTGATTTTTACACTTTCGAGGTATGATGATCGATGAGTGGGTTGATGTAAATCACCGAAAAAAATAAAACGTGTAAGTAGGCGACACAAACATAACACGACACACAACTAGACATGTGACTGTTACGCCAAAGAATAAAAGGGTGTACATGTGCAACGTTTGCAAATTTGTGGCCAGCAATTGTTCTCACCTAAAAAACCACAAGACAACCTGCGGAAAGCCTAAGTTGAAACGACAAAATGCCATACATGAGGGTACAGAAACAGTAAAACAAAAACCTACACCTAAGCTGCAACGACAAAATACTCCGCTACATGTATAAAGGACGCATATTATATATTGTGTATATATAGTACAGGGTGTACATAAAGTCAGGATCTATTTTTGTGAAGCACTTGGAAATTATATGGAATTCAATCATAAAATGATAAAGTGGTAACATTTATTAAATAATTAAGAGTAGGATTCGACGTGACGCCATCAGTATCCATGCACAGCTCAAATCGTTCCGCAGCATTTCTAAACACATTCTGGAGCATTTGCGGGGTTATGTTATCTGCAGCAGTTCGTATACGTGTACGTAAGTTTTCAAGACTCGTAATCTTCGTCTGATAGACGTGCGATTTGATAAAGCCCCATGCAAAGAAATCTAAAGGGGTTAAATCTGGTGATCTCGCTGGCCAAGGTCTGTTGCTTCCGCGTCCGATCCAGCGATTTGGAAAACGTCCATTTAGATAATCCTGAACAATTTTGGCATAGTGACAAGGAGCACCATCATGTTGATAGACGACGGTACTAACAATCCTATCCCCGTCGTCTATCAACATGATGGTGCTCCTTGTCACTATGCCAAAATTGTTCAGGATTATCTAAATGGACGTTTTCCAAATCGCTGGATCGGACGCGGAAGCAACAAAAGACCTTGGCCAGCGAGATCACCAGATTTAACACCTTTAGATTTCTTTGCATGGGGCTTTATCAAATCGCACGTCTATCAGACGAAGATTACGAGTCTTGAAAACTTACGTACACGTATACGAACTGCTGCAGATAACATAACCCCGCAAATGCTCCAGAATGTGTTTAGAAATGCTGCGGAACGATTTGAGCTGTGCAGGGATACTGATGGGCGTCACGTCGAATCCTACTCTTAATTATTTAATAAATGTTACCACTTTATCATTTTATGATTGAATTCCATATAATTTCCAAGTGCTTCACAAAAATAGATCCTGACTTTATGTACACCCTGTATTATACAGTATATTATATTATATATAATATAATATATCATATTTTGATAACTAGATATGCTAAATTGCTAAAGGAAAACCAAAAACAGATTTGGAATCAGCGTACAAAGCTAGTCTAGAAAAGTGTGTATACATCTTTGATGAGAGAAAAAAGTTCGATTTTGTCGACCATTGTAGTTTCGGAAGTCTTTCGCCATCGAGGGTTGGTGTCGCGATTGGCTCGTAGTTCCTCTGAATAGATGTCTAATTCTATTTTGACAACTTTGCTGGCTACTTTTGATAGGTGGAGGCACATCTGATTGTGAAAACGTAGCAAACTCATCGAAGTAGTCAACCTTCGGCTTCTTTTTCGAAGGTTCTTGTTGATCTTGTGAAACAAAAGCAGTTGTTTCATCGTCATGAATTATATTACGTGTAGGATTAACATTGGGTGATGCAGACAGTGATTCTCTCATTTTTTACAAACTCGGGCACTGTAATGCGAGCAAATTTTAAACTAGGATCTAAAACCTGAGCAACGATGCAAGTATGTTTGTCTTCCACTGCTTGAAGTGATTGTGTAAATTTTCTATTAAGTCGCTTTTCATAGTATGAATACCTTCGTCATTAGTTGTTACGCAAAAATACCACGAGACCAGTTACGCCGGAAGACACCATGGAAAGACAAGAAGAATCGGAGGGAAAGGTATTCGTTAATTTTTCACATGGGCTAAGATAAGAAGCTTTACAACACGCTGAATTATATAGAGTTCGCTGATGGTTATTAAGGGTTGGTATGTTATAGTCTGAGGCGTATGCAACAACTGCAGTTTTTCTTTTGTTATAGAAGTCGTTGTAGCATATACAAGAATGTAGTGTTCCATCGGGTGATAACGTCTCTTATAAGTTTGGTTTCGGGTAAATTATGTTGCTTTTGGATTTCCTTAAGTCTGTCACAGGCTAGAGATGAATGATTAAAATGTGAACAGATTCGGCGAGCAATTGTACATATATCCGAAACAGACTTCTGGTTAAGAAGGGCTTTATGAACTGCAAGTGCTGAAGTATGATTCGCACAAGCAACAGAAATAATTTTGAGAACGCGAACAGCCATTGTCGTGCCCAATTGCACGCGCACGATCGCTCTATTGACCATTTATGCAGTATAGAAGTCAGTGCAGTTGCAATGTTTTCACGAGTATGTGAACCTGGTAGATTTTTGGTGGCTAAAAGATAATGCTTTTGCTCACATTTACTATTAATTCTATGCACTATCAAACTGATAAAGGCTTCAATTTTTTACATTGACGCCTAATAATAATCCAAATAAAATGATATTCGAACGAATAGGTTTGCGCCGAATATTCGGTATTCGATACATCCCTAATATAAAGTATATAACCTTGGTTAACCTTGGGTTTGCTTCCGCTCGAATTGTTCATTTTGACGAAGATCAAGCTTGTAACTCCACCTTAGACATACAGTTCAACGTGGAATCCGAACCACGCCCCACCACGGGTGGTCAGAAATTACAAAGTCTTCACTCGGACTCGATCTCACGACCTCCCAATCAGCAACTCAGCGTCTTAACCACTAGGCTACTCAGGGTACCCATTTATCTACCAAACAACCTTCTTTTTTATTGTGTGGAAGGATGAACAACTGGGTTTTGTTGCGCGCCGCCTGCCGTCACCGGGTCTCGATCCCGGGGCCGATGGATTCGTAGTCAGCGATGCTAACCACTACACACTATATATATATATATTATATATATATATATATATATATATATATATGAAATGTACACAACCTTTTTGGTAATCCACAGAAGTTTCTTACTGAATGCCTTTTATTAGTATTAGTTTAGGAATATGACTTACACTTTTCTGATCGAAACATCGTAGTTTCATTAATTTTTTTTTTACTTAAAAATGTTTTTAAATCTTTTTAATAAAATTAAATGCTTATAATAGTGATGCAACCTGAGATCCTGGACCAGTCCGGACCGAGTCCAGCATCCAAATATGCTTATTTCACACACTTAAGTCACAAATTGTGCCAGAAACGCGTTGTTCCACCGTTATTCGTATTGCATATTAAAACAAGCAAGTCGTTTGGCTAAAATTTACACTAAATACTTGCAAAAATTGAAAAATAGCAGTCCGGACCAGTCCAGTTGCATCATTATTTATCATATCTTTAAACTAATGAGTACTTACTGACCCTAACGGATATGGTCGGCCTGTTTTGGTTCACATAGATCAGTTTTTCGGTTCCATGGTTTGTTTAGACCTAGTGTTTATAAATTGGACATTAACAGTTATTAATAATTATAGTTTGGTTTGAAAGTACCATAAGCCAATACAAGTTTAAAAAAATAGTCTAGGGAGGTCCATATCTTTTATAAACTATTACGCTTGGATCAGTTTCATAGCTATCAAAAGTTTAATATTAAAGAGAGAGAGTTCTGAAATTCTTTGAATAAATTTCAAGTCTGAAAGATTTTGCAAATTCTCATCCTAAAACTGAATACAGTCGAGGTCTTATATAGGCCTTCACATCAATAAAATATTTATTTTAAAACCCATGTAATAGACTTAAACCTAGGCTTAGCCTAGAATGAAGTAGGTCATATAGTTTTATGTTGCGGAACAAGCCTTAAAGGCTTGTTCTGTAACCTAAAACTATATTAGGTTATAGAGTTCTCTTTTGGTCCATTACATTTAAACAAATTTAAATATACAGAAATAGAAAAACTCTATCTTAAAAATTAAGGATCACCCGAAGATCAGAGCCCCCATATATTCTTATTTCTTGCTTTACAGTACCAAATATAATGATAAATTAAATTGAATGCCCAGTTAGGTCAACTGTACGCCCTTGACGATTGGTTAAGTCATGATATTTTCGTTAGTTTTAACGAAAATATCATTTAATAATTGAGGCTGGGGGCCCTGATCTTCAGGTGATCCAAAATTAAATATGGCTTTGAATATAATTATACAGTATTATACTTGGACACAGTATATAGAATGAGTCATATTTTCCTTTCTTGTTGACCACATTAGTTCAAAAATGGAGCAAAACAATGTTAAGAATATACCGTAATTAATTACTAATCCAGGATTAGTAATTAATTACGGTATATTTTTAACATTGTTCCCTCTTCGATGCTAAGACTACTAAATATAATGTATACGCACACGAGAAAAATCTTAAATATTTGCTTAGTTGGCTAAATACTGCCAAATGTTTATACGTACAAGGTCAGCAAACAGTAAGAACAATTTATATTGGCTTGTTTTAGTGTAACCAAGATCTCTTCTGCAGAGAAGGAAGCCGTTAGATGGAGCTGAAATAGTGGTACTTTTGCATTATCCTCCCAACACTAATTTTTTTTTATAACGGCTAACGCCTGCGGCGGGCTGTTTTTACCGTAACGTAACGTAACGTAACCTAACCTAACCTAACCTAATACCAACACTAATTTTTTTTATAATGGAAGGAAAATAAAGTACCAAAACCAAACCAACATTATATAAAAAAATTAGTGTTGGGAGGATAATGCAAAAGAACCGAAATAGTTTTACACATTTCGTTTGTGATTAAAATAAAATCCTCTAAATTTATATTATCTATCGTAATAAGGTTAGGCCTAACCTTTGTCGCGGATGGATGGATGGATGGATGCATGCATGTTACATTATTTCATTCTTAAATGAACTCTCCGAAGTCTGACATTATTAACAAAAGATGATACTTAAAATTATTTATGGGTGGCTCAGTGAGTAAAGGGGGTTGACTTTGAAACAATGCGACTTGGGTTCATGTATCAGTGGCTGGAGGAATGCTCCCTCCCCTTATTTTTCTTATTTTATTAGAAGCATATGTGGAAAAGGTTTTCCACAGGAAATAAATTTGTTAAAATTTAAAAATATAATTTTGTTTGTATAAATTAAAGTATGAATCCTTTAAAAGATTATTCTGTTCGTATAAATTAAAATATAAATCCGTTAAATTTTTAATATTTGTATAAATTGCCTCAATGCCCAGTAGATTGTCTGGCATTCTTTCGATAAGCCTAACTACACTCGCCACAGATGCCACATCTATAATCTTAAACAGACTCCTAAATTCTAAGTTTTCGGCTAATATAAATCGCATAAAGGAGTTAAGTATAGAACCAAAATTATATAAATTCTTTTGCTAATATCATTATTAGACTAAGACTGCAACTTTAATAATCTTTGTAAACATGGTACCACGGGAGTTCCTCCAGGGAAAACACCTTGAGAGCAGCAGTCGAAGCCTCACCCCTCTGGGAAGTGCTTGCCTCGCCCTTTCGGCAGCCAGTTCGGCTCGGGTCCTTAGCTTTTTTTTGATGAAAGTATTGTTCGTTAATAACTCTCTAAGTCAGTGTAATGATACAACATTGAATTCTGTTTACGTTGCTCGTAAAAGAAATCTAATACTTTAAAAGTTATCTATCCTCGTGAAATAAAGACTGAAAAAGGTAACTCGTCATTTATATACTTCTACGTGAGATTTATAAACATTCCACTCCCACAACGGATTGAGGGAGACACCATTGAGCGAAGGTATAAATTGTTTTCCGTAACTCGCAGTCAGATAAAGTAAAGTTTGAAAAGAAGAACCGTGGACGTCAGCAGTATAAACTTCATTGTCGGTGCAAGGAAGCGACATACTGAGAACCTTAAATATAGGAGATGGTGTAACGAAGAATAACACCATCTCGCCGACACATACACGAGAATTTTTGTACGTAACTAATATAGTAAGGTTGCAGGAATAAATAAATAAATAAATAAATTTATTTATTTATTCCTGCAACCTTACGTATATTAGTTACGTACAAATATTCTCGTGTATGTGTCGGCGAGATGGGGTTATTCTTCGTTACACCATCTCCGATATTTAAGGTATTCTCAGTATGTCGCTTCCTTGCACGGACAATGAAGTTTATACTGCTGACGTCTACGGTTCTTCTTTTCAAACTAACTAACTAACTATATATAATATATATATATATATATATATATATATATATATACATTCAACTGCAAAGAACACGCAGTATAAATAACGTAAAGAACGACGCTTGTATAGGAGATATTCCGCGCAAGAGATGAGAGAGCGAAACAAATGAAAAAATGAGGTAACCACCCGGGAATCGAACCCGGGATCTTCCGATTGCCGGTCAGATGCGGTCATTTGTTTCGTTCTCTCTCTCTCGTCTTGCGCGGAATATCTCCTATACAAGCGTCGTTCTTTACGTTATATATATATATATATATATATAATATATATGGGGAGGGAGCATTCCTCCAGCCACTGATACATGAACCCAAGCCGCATCTATAGATAGATATATCTGTCATGTCTGTCTCCTAATCTGTTTGGTTTTAAAAGGTCCCATTCAACTAACGTATATTTTGAAGGAGATTGTATTCAGATATATTGTCAGTAATTCAACTATTGATAGTTGTATTTTTGGATGTAAGCAAAGCATATGATAGAATGAATCATAATATTCTAATTAAAAAATTAGAAGATAAGAATGTTCCGCTTTGTCTTAACTTTATCGAAATATTGATACACCAAACATTTACTGTTAGATGGGGGCAATGTACGGTATTGTCCGAATGTTTTGGTTCCGCATGCGGAGTTAGACAAGGCTCTTTACTCTCCCTCTTTATATATAGCTTCTCTTAATAAGGCAAGAGTAGGATGCTGTATAGATGACACGAGGATCAATAACTGTCTGTGCCGATGATATGGTGTTAATAAGCCCCTCGGTAAAAGGTCTGGATCATCTTATAAAAATTTGTGGATCTTACTCACAGACTCGTGACATTAATTTTAACGTTACTAAAACTAAGGTTATGTAATTCCATACTAAAAGCTCAAACCAAACAGAAAATGTAATGAATGAAATTAATGTGATTATTGATTAGAAATTTGGGTACTTTCCTGTTATCCCGTACCCGAGACTTTTTGCCAGTTGCCAGACTTTAATTTTGACGGAATATTTTCGTTGAAACTAACGAAAATATCGACTTAACCAATTATCAAGGGCGTACAGTTTACCTAACCAGGCATTCAATTAACCTAATTAGTTGGTAAGGTTAGGTTAAGTTATGATATTTTCGTTAGTTTTAATGAAAATATTCTGTCAAAATTGAAATCTGGCAACTGGCAAAAATCTGGGGTCTGGGATAACAGGAAAGTACCAATATTTTTGTTTCGTAGTCCGGAAAAAGCCATTTCTCATGCTGAAAACAGCCCAAAATGCTTTGGCTCCGGACCCCGTTTCGGAAGCTTACAATACTTCCACCACAAACCTCCTAATTGTGAGCCTCGCTTCGCTTGGCGTATATTTCAGGCATAATTATATCTGCACTCCACCTCCGCTCTTTTCAAATTCATAGATCCGCCCCTGTCCCGATTTTTTGAAGCACAAATCTGGACACCTTAACCTTTGTAATAGTTAAGAGCAATCAAGGAGAGGAAAGTATGCCATGTTGAAAATCCCAACCATAGGGGTGATAGGGTGTAGATATTAAAAAACTTACTGATACGTAATTGATATTAAAAATGAAGGTAATTATGCAGCTAAGGGGCGTCGCCGAGTTCGGTGATAATTTTTGTTTTTTTCTGCATGTTTTTCATACTTTGTGTAGTAGATACTGTCAATAGTTGTGGAATTATGAAAAAACGGCAGTTTTAAGGTGTTTTGGATAAACAAGTACCACTGCACAAAGCACGAAAAAGTAGCAAAAAAAAAAAACAAGAAGAATTATCACCAATTAAATAACTAAAGTTAATGAATGCCCGGTTAGGTCAACTGAATGGCCGGTTAGGTCAACTGTACGCCCTTGACGATTGGTTAGATTAAATCGTGATATTTTCATTAAAACTAACGAAAGTATCATGACAACCTAACCAATCGTCAAGTGCGTACAGTTGACCTAACCGGGCATTCAATTGACCGGGGGCAACTCACAAGTAGATAATCACAGCACTGCATTATCATATGCTCACACTACAACAATAATTTTAAAAAACTAACGATGAACTTCGATATAATTAGGATTGCAAGTTTCGCACACCATGTTCGAGTTTAGATTGAGAAATGGCGCGATTTTAAACCTGGGATAGAACCAGGTTTAAATTTGATGGGCTGGATGATGCCACGAGAGCGCGTGACGCTTGGTGATTGGTTGACGTCCGCCATGTTGATCATGGCGGCGATAGTGGCAAATTCGAATTTTTTCTAACATAATTTCCCTAAACTTCACTATAAAATGATATTTCCCCAGTGTATAACTAATTGTAGTGTAATGTACATATATTTCTAAAGTCGAATAGTGTATGTTTATAAAGCTGCGACGCTCCTTAGCTGCATAATAGCCAAAATGAAAATAATAATTACTTTTAACCATCATCAATTCTAATTAATATGGCCGAAGAATGTTTTCTGCATTACTTAATTCCTTTGAGGTTGGTATTTTATTAGGTATTTGGGCACTATTGCAGTTGGGTACCCCAACCCAACAAATTCAATTACATAAAACAAAAAATTTAAAGGACAAATAAAACAAACAATTCATTCTATGGGATATAATTTACAGATATTTTTCCACAAATGAAAAAAAAACAATCAGGGCCAGAGAATTCCTTTGGTTAATTGAATGCCCGGTTAGGTCAACTGTATGCCCTTGACAATTGATTAGGTTAAGTTGTGATATTTTCGTTAAAACTAACGAAAATATCACAACTTAACCTAATCAATTGTCAAGGGCATACAGTTGACCTAACTGGACATTCAATTAACCAAAGGAATTCTCTGGTCCTGATTTACTTTTTTCATTTGTGGAACAATATCTCTAAATTAGAATGAATAGAATGAATTATTTGTTTTTATTTGTTCTTCTAATTTTTTGTTTTATGTAATTGAATTTGTTGGGTTTGGATACCCAACTGCAATAGTGCCGGTATTTATAAGTGAATCACATCTAAATATAATTTTAGAGGTGATGATGCAGCCAGTAGTGTATTAAAAGGTAATTATAATAAATTAAACGGTAATAATTAATTAATATGTCCAAGATATATAGCAAAAGGTTTTTTTTGTTGGTTACATTTAGGTGAATATTTTAAATAATTACTTTTTAGCAACATTAAAAAAAAATTTTGAGGGGTCTATGTTTAATTAAATAAGCGAGCTTCTCCATAAACAGGTCGCATTACTTATATACAGTGCTGTGCTCGTTACTTTATAAATGTAATGCCGTTACCGTTACCACAGTCTAAATGTAACGCCGTTATCGTTAGTTACCATTTTTAAAAAGTAACGAGTAACGGCACCGTTACTCGTTACCGTTACTTTTAATGAAATGTAAATATATTATATATATGCATAGGTATATTATAATTTATATATACATAAAATATTATATTATATAAACATTCGCTTGTGCGAGTATGTGTTGGTTTGTATTAGGGTTTCTCCTTCCCGGGATCTGGGAAATCCAGGAAATGGTTGTATATTTAAGAGAACGGTAATTTTTTCATTGTTCACTGATAAAATACCCTTTTAGAATTGGGATAACCAATTACTTATGCCTGGATGACCACTTTTGCATTGTAATACTTGAATTGAGTTTACCAATCAGTGGTAGCTATTTATTATTTATTAAACATAATATTTATCATGCTATTCATCTGCAGGGGACAAATAAAAGGCTAAAATATTATATTCCTTTAATTATAATTAAGTGCATTTGCAAATAAAAAAAAGAAAGAAAAAAAGAAACTTCATTCAAAAAAAAATAATTTATACCTTTTATCTCAACATATTTTATCTTAAAATATTTAGCCAATACAAAATAATAAAAATAAAATAAACTTCATTAGAAAAAATAATTTCATCCTTTTATCTTAAAATATTTTATCTTAAAATATTTTATCTTAAAATATTTAAAGAGTCAATCAACATTTTTAAAATAGCTTCTTAAAAAACATAAACAATCGATACTTCTATCACTAAGACGAGTTCTCAACTTGGTGATAAATAAACCTGCTGCAGAAAAGGCTCTTTCTGATTCAACAGAGGTTGGCGGAATGGTTTTCAGTGCATCAAATAAATTCATGATGTTTGAAGTTCTGTTCCCTATTGTCTCGAATAACTGCAGTTCTTGCTTCAAATGCTTGCTTAAACTCTGAGCAAGATGAGTTGCCTGCGATCGCTAGATAATATAGTGAGACTCGGTTCCTTGTATTATACGCAACGCTAGCGACATTCCCTCGGCCAGTTTTTGGCATACGGGCCCACTTTTAGATTGCTCTAAGTTGCTAATGCTAGTAGGTGTTCATTTAAGAAAGTAGAATAAAATGTGGTAAATATTATGCAGTTTTCTTTGATTCTACCCAAGAGCCTTCTAATAACAAAAGAAAAAACAAACAAATCAATAAAAAATAAATTAAGTCATTTTAAAATTCCGGGATTTTCAAATCCAATAAAAACAGCCGCGATCCCGGGAAAGAAACCCTAGTTTGTATCCACTGGTTAATGCATAGGCTATGAAGTCTGTGCATGCCTTCATTGCGTTGTTATGACTTATGAGACATAATATTTTCAAAAAAAGTGAAACAAAATTACTGCAAGATTTATTACTAGGAATTGCAACATAAGTTACATAACAGAGGATGTAGCATACTACTGACACTAATTTACTAATGCTAGAATATACTACGAAAGTTTGGTTTTGCAAAACAATAATACGAAATACTAAAAAAATGAATCAAATGAGTTATTGTGCATGGCAATGATAATTAAAATTGATTAGCTAAATATACAAACTTAAGAACTATTATTCAAAAGATCTTTATTGGCCTTAAAGAAAACAAGCTTCTCAAAAGTTGCATCTAAGAGCGAGCCTCGTTTCGGACGCAGTATATCCTTCCCTACTGAAAAAACCCGCTCAACAGCGGCACTAGATGATATAGGAGTATTAAGTTTAATAAACATAATTTTAAAGTTAGTTGATGGGAAGGATGCAGAGCTAACGTGCCGTGAAGGCCCAGATGAAAGGAATGACGAAATTTCTGTTGAACTTAGGTCCCTCCCTGCTCCAGGGTTCTTCGCCTTTTTACTTTGACAGTGCTGTCAGTGTAGGGGGAGAGGGTGGATTGGGGTAGGCTGCCAGCATGTCAACGGCCAACATGCACACCTCGCTCATAGTGAAGGGACAAATTTTTAACGGTTAATGAATAATGAATGAGGATCGAAAGAAACTAATTGCGAGCTACGATTAAAAAGTAACGAATAACGACTAACGAATGTATTTCTCTAAAAAAGTAACGTCGTTACTGAAAGAGTTACTTGATTTGAAATGTAACACCGCTACCGTTACTAAAAAAGTACCGCGTTACGTAACGGCCGTTACTCGTATGCGTTACTGCCCAGCTCTGCTTATATATATATAAAGTATCAGTTGTATTGTATGTTAGATTAATTATTCAGTTAGTTGATGTTAATGCGAGTGTTTGTTTGAAGAATTTGTGAGTAAAAGTTTATTTAGAAGTGGAAAAACATTTAATCGACACCAATTTATTTCTAAGCTAAAAAGCATTTTCTTTTTTACCATCGTGGCAGCGTGTTGTTATACAGGTATGGTGTAATAGTAAAAATTCAATCCAATTTGTGAAAATACACTCGGTTCTGCTGAAAGGAAAACTAGTGTTAGTCCTACTTTATCACTGTCGAAAGAAGTTTTAAATAAAAGTGTATTTCCTTAGCTACAGTCCCGATCACTTAAAATTTCAGAGAAATTAAAGCATTTTTTCTTTTGTTCTAAGGTCGATGAACAATGAAGTTCAGTTTGGAGGAGTTTGTTCCATACTTGAATGTAAAACTAAACACAAAATTGATTATTTTGAGGTGTTCACAATGAAGGTTCCACCTCTTATTGCAAATTTTGGCTAAGTTATAAATTGCAATTTACAGACCTTTTTTTTACGACATTGTACCTATATTGGGAGTGTTTAACTTAATATAATACCAAATCAATAGTAGTTTTGTGTTTACAAGCCTGAGCTTGCGGGTGAACAGGCTGAGATACATTGAATGAAATGAAATTTGAACTCAAAGAATCGTTTTTAAAAAACGAACCTAATATGCATCTAAGAATAGAAAAATGTGTCTGAGAATCTGTATTTAGATATTATTGTGATTTAAATGAAAAAGTTATCCGAATGACAACTTAAACCATATACAGTCTGAAAATCCTCAAAATGAATATGCCGGCATCGCCTGACAAAGCTGAATCGATACAGAATCTGGGAAACTCTTCCAGAGACATCGACAGCTCAGAATACTCAGGTTCGAATTATGCAAATGGCACTTACTATTACGGTGTGCCAATTGTTGCAACATTATCTTCACTGTTAGTTATTATCATGATAATGGCCCTAGTCGGTAACTTTTTAGTGATAACGACAATCCTTAGAAACAAGTATATGAGAACTAGAACGAATCTTCTGTTGTGCAACCTCGCTGTGGCTGATATTCTCACCGCCATTTTGGATATTCCTGTGGCAGTTTATACCCTGAATTACGGGAGTTGGCCGTTTTCACAAGCATTATGCGCTTTCAACGGATACCTCGTTGGTCTTGGTCTTATGCTCTCCATTCATACCCTCATGTGGATCAGGTAAGATATTCCAAAAATACTTTATATGTTATTTTTAATACTTATTTTCATGTTCTGTAACGTTAAGAACTTTTTTTTACAGGCAAGATTACTGTTTCACATTAAAAATTCAAATTAAAAATGATCAGGTTCCAGGTTGTATATTCATTCATTTTACATTGCACAATGAAACATTGGGCATAGTAGGCCCTTAATGAGTATTCTTATTCTTAATTACAAATAACCCTAATTTAGATGACAGGCGTTTCAGGCCTGGGATCAAGTAATTACTTGTACTTTATACTTTGTAGGCTACTTAAGTACCAATGTTTAGGTACTTGAACTTGACATTTCACAATTAGTCGTACTTGTACTTGATCCCCTCCCCCAAGTATTTTAAAGTATTTATCGAGCATTTTAGATGTACTGTAAAACTTTTGTACTTTAGAAATTTGTGTACATGTTAATTTTCTTTAATTTTTAGCACAAATTTTGAGATAGTGAATGCTAATGTATGCAATAGATGTTTTGATGTTTTTGTGTATTGCAATAAAATGATCAGTAAAATAGGGAAAATTTTTGGATTTACTTGGAATTACTTGACCAAATTTCCTATATGAAGTACTTGTAAATTCTAAAAGTACACTACTTGTGCTTTACTTGTACTTGAGAAAAAATATTTGACCCCAAGCTTAATGCGTTTATTAAATTTTACGGCAGTGCATAAATAGGTCGTATTTCATTAAAACTTCAGAAACCGATTTTAAGCATTTTCATTTATTAGGTCCAACCAGTCATGTTCACTCTGATTTACCGACGCAAATCGTTATTATTAAGGCCAGGTTAGGTGGTTACTACGTATGTTAAGTCTCATAGTAAGATAGCAACCGCCTATCCCTTAAGGTTTAAGCCTTTAAGGGATAGGCTTAGGTCGTGAAATAATTTTCATGATGGAGAAGTTTCATTTTTGGACTCTAAATAAAGGTGAGCATATCATAAAATAAGAGCCCAGATGTTAGGCCTTAATAATAGTCGGCTTACAAGTACGTGGCTCATATATCAGTTCCTCACTTGGAAACGAAGGTCAGCGTGGATTGCATGGAAGAAATGTATTCATATTATTGAAGATTTTCTGCTTTTTTTTTCCCATTTATCGTTCTTCGATGTGAATGTTGGGTAGGGGGTTCTTTTAGATTGGTAAATTGCCCTTACCAGTGGTGTCGTATTATGAACTAAGTATTATCCACAAGGAGTCTATGAGCTTCAGAAGTGTGCGCGCGCGCGCTTTTGGCTACGTCATCGCGACAATCTCTAGGATACACACACACAGCTCATCACGATACGAACGTACGGGTAGTGATGTCACCATAGATTCATACTTTATTTAAAGTCATTAAAAATCATTAAAAGGCGCTCATTGCATTGAAATGCAATGAGCACTAATAGACAGAAAACAGTGTTAGCTTAATATGTAGTTCAGACAACTTGAGCCAGATATTAAGGTTTACCTGAAAATAGGTAGGCCTATATGCGTTTCTTTGAAAAAAGAAGCTAAATTGTTTTTAGGTTTAGGCGAGTAGGTTGACGTTAACGAATTTCTTTGTGAGAGAAATATAATTTAGCTTCATATTATGATAGAAATGATTACAACCACTGGTTCACAACTTTTTTTTGGCCGTGCACGCTGAACGGTTCCCGAATTCTTTGCGGTACTCCACCGACTTAGATCCCCTCATAATGAAACTCAGCCCATCAAAATAATTTTAGACACACACACACACACACACACACACACACACACACACACTAGCCCCTTTCTAGTCCGTCATATCGGTAGTTTACATTTTTCAATTGTAACATAGCTCCCAGTAATCTGATAGTCCGGCACCTCGTAATAAACCGTTACGTATATTCATTCATACTTCCCAACCTTTTCTAATTAAGCTGGTGTAAGTGCTACTTAAGTGTTTCTAATTAAGCGTTTCTAATTAAGCTGGTGGAAGTGTTCTGAAACAGATGAGTAGCAGCACCAGTGATGCTGAAGACAAAAGCTAAAGACAAAAACTGTAGGAATTAAAAAAATTAGTTTAGTACTATCCATACCAGTCTCCAATGCCTTCTGCAAAAGGACATTTAACCCTCTCTCACGCAGTGTGACTTTACTGATTTTGTTCTGGCTAACGCCAGACGATTTTATTCAGTCTTGGAAAGACCTCTGTTCAGTAAAGAGACGTTTGCTTAATCCTTGACCGCACAGAGGTCTTTCCGAGACTGAATAAAATCGTCTGGCGTTAGCCAGAACAAATTCAGTAAAGTAACACTGCTCGATAAAGGGTTAATGTGATGGGACAGCTATGGACAAAAGAACAGAAGGGTTAGTAAAAGCGGAACTTCGGGTGTTATATAACTTTCAGTCTCAAATGCAACGCGTTTCATGTTTTTTAACCCTTTAATGACGGATGGTACCTTAAGGTCCACCAGAAATAATAATATAAATTGTACTACAATGCCTAGTTTCTATAAATGTTTCTACGTGTTTATATATAGATGTCATTTAGTTGTCGGGAAAGGAACCCAAAATGTGTATCATTTCAGTGACTAGTTACTAAAATATTTAGTTTTCAATAACAATAAAACCTATACGTTCTGGTAACAAGAGTGGCCGCATATGCTGCGGACTCGTCCGTAAAGGGTTAATAAGAATCCAAAAATTGTATCAGCAGCTCGCAGTCAAACGGAATATAAATTCAAGAAGTAGGACACGGATGATTTTGGAAATAATAATTTATTTATTTTTTAAATAAGTTTTTCATTAGTGTGAAAGTTTTTTAAATGCACGATTTGTTATCATTTGCGTATTAACATTCGCGTTCATAAGGTTAATCGTTTCTTGTCTCTTTTAAGTAATATAAAACGAAATAAAAAATGTTATTCTTTGAAATATTTGACTTCAGAGTCGGTAGTGTCAGTTTGCGAGCAGTACCAGGCTTTCTAATAAACTTAATCTGGACTTTCATACTGCTCAAATATTTTGATACTGCTTGATTGCTCAAACGACTGTCACCAGTGGCGGATAGGGAGGGGGCGCCCGCTTTGATCTTTCCAGCCTGGAAGCAAATAATTCGTAATAAATAACGGGAAAAAAGTTAAAGGTTATAACTTAATTTTTTATGTCCATTATTGTACCAGATTGCGGGTAAAGGGTTCGCGGGGATTCCCGGATGTTTAGATCATCCGTCCATTGACTCGTCCGTTGGTTGGTGTGTCACTACACACCCACACTCAGGATGGTAACGTGACCGATGATCTTTTTAATAACTTAGAAATTTAACTTCGTACCATTAATATAAAGTTTTATTATGAAACACGAATATTTTTATACCTTTTAATCTTATGTTCACAGATTACTTTAACTTTACACTTGCGTTATATAATTCAAGAGACAAGGTTAAGCCTTGACCGAAAATCAAGTAGGCCTTCAAAAACGATATAGCCTCGCGCGTGACATGAACAAAAAACCTAGGGCCGCGTATAGAAGCTTCTATGTCGTTGGCCCTAACTAGTGGGTAATGCATTTAATTTTGTGTTCTTAATTATTCATCTTAAATACAGGCCCTACTTCCCACGGGCTTGAATAGAGAAATTGAAAAACATTAACAAGGGAGAGTCGGAGCAAAACGATTTTAAGATGGACAAACTACTTCCAAGGACTCTGTCTGACTCTCTCTGTCACTGTGTCTGTCTGACTCCTCTTAGCGATACATTGCCTTTTTCATCGTTCAGATTTTGCCGTTCCAATCTCGCTTGGCATCTTATTTGTCCTTTAATTATTATTTATGAACCTAAAACCTGAAAGACCATAATTAATACACGATTTCAATAATTTTTATAATTTCCTATCTATTCTGTATTTAACTAGCTTTATTGGCCTATTTTCCGATATTAAATCTAACTTACAGTTATGCATTATGAATTGTTATTTTACGATCCCAACACAGGAAATGGCATCATTACACATACTGACACATTTATCTCCCAGAATTTTGTTTCATAGGTTACAGGGATGGGTTCAAGTACTGGTGGCAGTACTTGTGGACAAGTACAAGTACTAAAGGAAAATTCAAGTACAAGTACAGAGTTTTTGCATAATACTTAAGTCCAATTACATAATGATGTACTTAAGTACAATTACAAGTACATTTTTATAGGTAGTTTAATAAAAATCTTTAAATCAGATCTACATACTCGTAAGTTTATTTCAAATTAAACAATTAAGGAATTAATAATGGTAATGATTAAGTTATTGATTAATATTTATCCATAACTGAATACTGGTATCCAAGTTTGAATGAAAATAATAAAACACAACTGTTTGCTCAGTGCATTCCGACACATTCCGTGCATCCGTAATAATTCTGAAAATAAAGAAAATATTCTCATTGGTCAGCAGTTACGCAATACAGTACCGGTACTCAGAATAAAAGGAAGGAAACAATTGAGCAGTTTGGTTTGCAATAGCAGGCTGCAAATTAGTGTAACTGACATGGGACATACTTTGATAATTAAGTGTAGGACTTATCATTACATTTTACAAACATTACACATTCAAAATTCTTGTCTGTAAACCGACATCTACCAATTTTAATAAATAACAATTTATAATAATAGAAATAATTTATCAACAATGAAAATACAATTGCAATAAAATAATTACTTTGTTGACATTAAATAAACATTTAATTTTGTTTACATGCAACATGAAAAATCAAGTACTTTTCAAGTACAAGTACTTATGGGCTAAGTACAAGTACATTGACTATTTAAGTACCAGTACAAGTACACAAAATTTTGCACTTAAGTCCAAGTACTTGTACTTGAACCCAAGCCTGATAGGTTACAAACGACACCAAACAGCAGCAACAGACTGGCTGGTCCCTACGAGGCTGTCTGTTTAAGGAGGAGGGTTAAAAGAAAGGAGAAAAGTTATTTAAAGTTATTTAAAGACGGGTGAAAGTTTCAAAACAAAGCAGAGAAAAGAGGTTGAGAGGTAGAAAAGAATTTAAAGATTTAAAGATGAAGTGCAAATTTTGAATTACAGAGGAAGGAATCCAAGTGAAAATTCCACAACATTTTTATGCGCTAAAATATGCTTCCCACTGGGGGTTTAAGGCAAGATAAGCGTCTAGTTTCTTTTTAAAGGATTCTATCGAATTACTTTGAACTACGCTGGCTGGCAATCCATTCCAAAAATTAACTATTCGATGGAAGAAAAAATGTTTAGCTTCATTAGAATTAAAATGTTTACCCACTAATTTGGGACCATTACCGGGAGTTCTGTCTGCATTCCTGAACGTGAAATATTTTTGGCGTCAACATTATCAAAACCTTTAACCATTTTAAACACCTGGATTAAATCTCCTCGAATTCACCTTTTTACGAGTGAGAAGAAATTTAACATTTCTAAACGGACAGCGTTATGATGTTCCGAAGTTTAGGAATCAATTTGGTACCCCGACGCTGCACAGCGAGTGCACATACTGTATTCTGTCTGTCCTGTCGTAAATATGGGGACCAGAATTGACCGCAGTATTCCAAGTGGGGGCGTACTAAGGAATTATATAATGTTAGCATTGTTTTCTCCGACTTAAATTTAATCCACCAAAATATCGTAAGATTCTATTTGCTTTTCTAACCGCTTCGATATATTGCTTACTCGGTTTAAGAGTGTCGCCAACAATAATACCTAAATATTTCTCTTGCGTAAACTCGTTAGTGTGTTGTCGCGCATAAAATACTTTTCTTTAACAGTGTTTCCACCGATATGCAACGTTTTACATTATCTATACAGTATTAAAGTTCATTTGCCAAATTTCCGCTCACTCGAGTAATTTATTAATATCTTCTTGAATCTGCAAACGTTCTGCCATGATTTTGTTCGTACCCCTAGTTTGATATCATCCGCAAATTTTTAAATTGTACTGTTAATTTCCAAGTCGATGTCATTGATATAAATAATAAAAAGAGCTGGTCCCAAAACTGATCCCTGAGGCACACCGCTAGTTACACTTCCAGTTAGACGCTTTGCCATTAATGACCACTCTTTTGTTGGCACACACACACACACACACACACACACACACACACTGTGCGTATCGCCACATAAACGAGCTTCTTTTTTTTAAATCCATGTATCTAAATAATTGATTAACCAAACCTTAATGTATCGAACCGAGAAGGACGTGAAAAGTGTTTCGGACACAATATTTCCGTATTTTCAGCTTCAAAAATTTGTATGTTCTGTTTTGTGTTCGCTCTTACTAAATTTTTAAATATAGAAATACCATATTTCACAAAGCTTTAACGATTAAAAATGGCAAAACTAAAATTAAATCTAGGTTTGAGACCAGGAATGGTTAGATACTGTGCTTATTATATTACGGATGCAATTCTATTCGGAGTCTCAACCACAAAGACAACATTAAATTACTCTCCAGGTAATAAACTCATTGCCATTTGTGATTAATTGAATGTGTGAAGGACATATCTATAGTGGCTTACGGACCACCGATTTGATGTGGCTAAGAAAGTAGGCTTACTATAATTACTAAATAAAATTAAAATGAATAATTAGGGGTCACTAATTCATAGTTACCGGTTTATAGCATAAAGTTGGCACTAATAATAATAATAATGGTTAATTGATTGTTAATGATAAGGCTGGAGTCACCAGCTTGGGCCTACAGCCTAAACAAACAATATTTAATAAGGAGAGAGAAATTAGTTTGTTGCTTTGTGTTTAATTAGGAAAATAAATCGGTTATTTGTTCACAGTGATTAACATTTCAATGAAGGTATTTATAGTGATTAACAATTACATAACGGCATTTATGCTATGCTAACGATGACTGATTCGTAGCAATAAGGAATGGTTATCCAGTCTAATTGTTAAGTAAGTACACTAATTCGGATAGGCTAATGAGATGTGCAGAGGTGAACACAGAATAAATAATGAAGCCTATTGATAACTGAAATAATGCAAGTACGGTTAGTACAGTAAATGGATTAGGTCGTTAAGAATGTAATGCATAAAAGAGCACATAAACAACCAGATGCAAGGTAAATTATACGAATGAACACGATAACAAAGTGGTAAAACTACGGTATTGGTACAACACTTGAATAGGCCTACTGCGGTCTTAACGAGAGAGTTAGTTTGAAACGGTAATGAAGACACTTTTAGGGCCTACGCGATTAGGCAGAGCTTGTGGAAGCACGCCGTAACAAAAACTGTAGGCCGAGTGATGGCCGAAGAGGCTTACCGCTTCGGTGGATTACTCTGGAGACTGAAGAAAGCTACGTGAAGGTTTGACTGTATTGCGTTTCGTCGTAGATGACTTTGGAGACTGAAGAGGGCCTAGATGAAGGGTTGACCGTATTGCGTTTCGCCGTAGATAACTTTGGAGACTGTAGAGGGCCTAGGTGAAGGAGATGTGCTGAAGGCCTGTTGAGATACTTGTTGAACGGATCTGGGCTTCGAAGGACTGCTTCTGTAGGCAGACTGGCCTTGCCGGCGAGAGGATGAATGTTGAAAGCCGGTAGAGACTTGTTGAAAAGGGGCCAACGGAAAACGCCTACAGCAGTGATGTTGCTTCTTGCAGGATGAAATTGTAGAGAGCCTTACTTGATAATAGACTTCGTGTATGCTCGACCGGAGAGCGGGTGGCGTGACGAATGGTGCTACTGACGAAGGTGCTGAGTGAGACGTGACGACCAAAGGAGAAAATGGCAAGTGAGAATGATTTGAGAAAGAAACTGCATTTTATAGGCCTTGGTGACGTCCTCTTGTGGTCGTTTCGGGAAATACCACAAAATCTATGCTTCCTCCATGGGCCTGTTTCATGCTCACGTGTATAGCTTTTGTTTTGATTCCATGATGTTTGAGAACGGCGAGGAAAGGAATTTTTGGTCGGCCTCTACATATCTTTTATATAAATCATTTGCTCAGATTCACAAAAATTATCAGTCAGGTAGCCTTCTTTTTTCGAATAAACAGTACTGCAATCCATTACGTTTAATAAAAATGGATGCAGTACCTGATGTAGGCCTAAATCTATTTCATAAAACATATATATATATATATATATATATATATATATATATATATATATATATATATATATGATACATCTCAGAATGGTCCCATGGGATAACTTTTATGTAATACACAAACCTAATGTGCATGGAACAAGGAACCCTTCTGAGATATTAAATCCACTTTAGTCCGAATAAGTAATGATAAATGGCAAATACTGAAGGGTTTTTTCGTGATGGAAGCCCAACGCGGGCAACAGGTCACTAGCAAAAAGAGGCCGCAAGATATAGTTTCTCATCAGCTATCTGCTTAGCTGATAGGACCCAGCTTTGGAAAAGCTGAATGTAGCTGTCTATTATGTCTAAGTTAGCTTCAAACGCTGGACCCTGTCCCAGTGTTGGATTGCATGAATGCAATGGTGTTGGGTCGCTTGCAATTGTAAATAGAACTGTTAATAGTCACGTTTGTCAAGAAATCTTAGAATAATTCATGCTGGAGTCTGCAAAACATCTGTATGGCGAAGAACCATTTATTTTTCAACATGACCTGGCTCCAGCTCGTGCAACATCTGCGTGGTTTGATGCTCATGAAAACGAAATACTACCATGGTCAGTTAATTCTCCCGATCTTAATCCGATAGAAAATCTTCATAATGTTGCTAAGCAGAAGGTCCAAAAGCGTAAACCAGGAACACTTACTGAACTGAGCAGGTGTTTGATGACAACCTGACAGTCGATAACTACAGACGAATGCAAGAGGCTTGTCGACTCGATGCCACGTCGGTTGGAGGCCGTAATCAGGGCTAAGGGTGGACCAACTAAATACTAAGACACAGAGTTAAATAGTCTTTGATACAGATTGAATATATTGACAGTAGTCAATAAACATAGTGGGGCTAGGCTGCTTTAAACCCTAGATCCTGTCCTTGGCAAAGTTGGATCTTATCTGCTTTGCAGATAGCTGGTGAGGGAAGTTATATTTTTGGGGCCTCTTTGCGAGTGACCCGCTGCCCACGTCGGGCTAACATTATGAAAAAGAAAAACTATAGTGTTTGTCATTTATCATTACTTATTCGGACTATAATGGATTTAATTTTCCCAGAAGAGTTCCTTGTTCCATGCACGATCTGTGTGTATCATAAAAAAACCTCAGAGGACCGTTCTGAGTTAAATCATATAATATATATATATATATATAATATATATATATATATATATATATATATATATATATATATATATATATATACAGGGTGTCCCAAAAGTCTCCATACATAGGGAAAATTAGCACTTTTTAGCAAAATGTAACTTTATTTACAAAACATTCTCTACATGATTGCCATTTCTTTGTAAACACACACGGATGCGTCTCTCCCACTCATGGTGAACTCGTGTTAACACATTTGGTGTTATGGACGTAATTGCACTTCGATTGCGTTCCTTTAGGCGATCCATGTTCTGTATCTTTTCCTGGTACATTACGTCCATAACAGCAAATGTGTTAACACGAGTTCACCATGAGTGGGAGAGACGCATCCGTGTGTGTTTACAAAGAAATGGCAATCATGTAGAGAATGTTTTGTAAATAAAGTTACATTTTGCTAAAAAGGGCTAATTTTCCCTATGTATGGAGACTTTTGGGACACCCTGTATGTATGTATATATATATATATATATATATATATATATATATATATATATATATATATATATATATATATATATAGTTACCAATTATGGTTACCAGTTTGTTTGATGCGTAAATCGGTACTATAATGAATGATGATAATTACGGTTAACTGAATGTTAATGATAAATGCTTGGGCCGAGGTCACCAGAATTTTGCAGATCAAATTATGTTAAGTTATTAATTGGGTTGATTGATAGAATGAGTTTTTTCACTTTATTACACAAAATAAATGATTTATAAATGAGACAGAATATGCTGATTGTTTAGAGTTGAAATAATGTGTACACTTGAAATAATGCTTTCAATATTATAATAATGGTTTGACATTTAATAACGCGCGAGATAATGATTAGTCCTTATATAAAGTTAGGTGAATGACACCAGACCCAAGTTGGGGCCTGCACACGTTGTTACATGGTGAGATCTCGCTTGTCACTGAATCTTCGGAGAGAGAGATGAAGCGCATCCAGAAGTCCTTGTAACGAAGTTGAGAGGTGATGCCATTGTATATTCTCGCTCTGTGACGTCATCTTAGTCGTACTTGTGTGACGTCATCTTGGTCGTGTTTGTGTTGATGGAATATCGCTAATTGTGTTGATGGAATATTGCTAAGGTGTTTGCAAACGTCTCTGCCACTTCAGTAGTCACTATATATATACGTATATATATATATATGCGCCTCGGTGGTGTAGTGATTAGCATCGCTGACTACGAATCCATCGGCCCCGGGATCGAGACCCGGTGACGGCAGGCGGCGCGCAGCAAAACCTAGCTGTTCATCCTTCCACACAATCAAAAAAAAGTTTGGTAGATAAGTGGTTACCCTGGGTAGCCTAGTGGTTAAGACGCTGCGCTGCTGATCGGGAGGTCGAGAGATCGAGTCCGAGTGAAGACTTTGTAATTTCTGACCGCCCGTAGTGGGACGTGGTTCGGATTCCACGTTAAACTGTTGCCTGTGTTGGTCTAAGGTGGAGTGACAAGCTTGACCTTCGTTAGAATGAACAATTCGGGCAGAAGCAAAACCAAGGTTACGTACATTGCGTGTCCAAAAGGCCTCGACCCAGTGGGAAAGACTTATTTACGGAACCCATCGTAAATGTTCAAAATGTTAACCATTAACTTCAAAGCACGTTAATGTAATTAATTAATTTAATTAAGTAATGTAACTCCCATTGGGTAGAAACGTTTAGGACATCCCAACGTGTCCGAGGAACTCTGCTTCAGAAATAATTAAATATTTTTTTTCTTATTAATTTCTTATAATAATTACTTGTGCTGCGTGTTCAGTTCTTATCTCTTGTGTATAATATTGATTGATTTGTATGGTATTGCCGTATTGGTTATAATACCTTCAATAATGACCTTGCATTTGTCATATCAATAATGATAATTTAAGATTACTACAAACTTTAACTATTAATAATACTTATTTATTTTTTTATTAATAATGATAACGTTTATTGTTAATAAGAACCCAGTAAAGCTTAAAGCTTAAGGGCCAAATTAAATAAAATAAATAGTTCAGCTTCACAGTTATTTGTCTCATTGTAAAAACAATGTATTTATTTATTATTAATAAAAGTTATTCAATTCAGTTAAAAAAAATGCCCGTACAGCATATATGGTTGGTTACATTTTGAAACTGTTCAAATTCAGAACACTTTCACGTGGTGACCATCATTCCTCGCTACGGTGTGAATTCGATGCTCAAACTTCATTAGAGCATTAGCAAGATGGTCTTGTGGAATGGATCCAACAATCCCTGATTCTTTGGTGGAAATCTGCCAGATCCGTGGGTTTGTCACAATACACAGGTGTTCTAACATAACCCTATAGATAAAAGTTCAAAGGGGTTAAGTCGGGTGATTGGAGAATGAACGGAATTCACCAAAAGTTAACGTTTGGCGTGTTATGTCACGTAACTGCATAGCTAACTAATTCATTTTTCTTTGACATTGTACCGTGACTGGAGCAAATTGTCATAATATACTTGTGTACATATTTTCTTCAACTAAGGGCTACTGGAGTTGACATGAGAAGTGTTATAATTTAACAGGATGGGGCGACTTCCCACTATGACATTGCTGTTCGCAACTTTCCTGATGAAACCTTTTTCCTCGGTGGTGGATAGGCTGTGGTGGACCGATAGCATAGCCACCTCGATCACATGACTTATCCCTGTAGATAAAATCCAAAGAGGTTATGTTAGAACATTTATGCACTGTGATAAACTCAGTAGTCTAGCTGAACTCCGTCAAAGAAACAGAGGTCACTGGATCCCTTCCACGAGAGAATATTGTTGATGCTCTGATGGGGTTCGAGCGTTGAATACACATTGTGACGATAAATGATGGTCATCTTGTGAAAGTGTACTACTTTTGTACAAGTGTACCAAAGTGTACTACATTACTACTACGACAACCTATTCAACAGTCAGTTAATATGATCCAAAGATATGTCAAAAGGATTTTTACATCTGATCACCTTTAGGGTTATATTTTAAAGAAATAACATATATACACACACTGCATTTGTCCTTCCTTCTTAAATCTGTCTGTTTTAAAGGTGGTCTGGGAGAAATTTTTAGAAAAACTAAGAGCGAGATATGAAAAAAAAAAAAAATTGCGTAGGCTTGAACACGCTCCGAACTTCAGTATTTTACACACAGAATATAATAAATAAATAAGACTTAGTTACCAAAACTCTCCAATATTTACAACCAATAAAAGGACAAAACCTTAATTTTCTGCACACACACACACCACACACACACACACACACACACACACAGAAATCTAGAGATCATCTTCCTAAGAGAAAAAAATAGGATAGAGAAATGTTTTTGTTTTATCAAGATTTTTCATCTCTTTTACTCTTACAGACATTTTATATACAATACAGGGTGTCCCGTAAGTCTGGACCCATAGGGCAAAATTAATAAAATTACAAAATAGTCCAAAAATTTATTACATAATCTGTTCAAAGTGTCCGCCGTTGTGTCGCACACATAGTTCAAGACGCAATCTCCACTGCGACAGCACTTTCTGAATCACAGTCGCAGAAATTTCTTGACACGCCTCCACAATGCGTGCTTTAAGGTGGAAAATGTTCTGAATTTTGACCTCGTACACTTTGGCTTTCAAGTGGCCCCACAAACTTGAACTCTCTCCTCTCTAGTCAGTGACATGGTTTACCTGCAACATAATAAAAAAATATATTATAAATCCCTATGGGTCCAGACTTACGGGACACCCTGTATATGCAGTACACACACACACGCATAAGTGAGGTACCAATTTTTCAAAATCATATCTAAAAACTTAACCTAATTTAATCTAACCCAACCGTAATGCTGTCGAACCGAGAAAGGCGTGATAAGTGTTTTGGTCACAATTGAGGGTTCAAAGGGTGTTTTATGTTAAGTCATTAAATAGTGAGGTACTCGCTAATCTTAACTAACCTAATCTAGCGTAACCGAACTTATCAGGACCAACGTATGTGTTTTCCAGTAAAAATATTTCTCTTTTTTTATATATAATTTTTTTACTGTTCTGAAATACCCAAAGTGTTACCCTGTACCCAAAGTTGCCTATTGAAATTGAATAACCTTTATTGATAAAATAAATACGATACTTTTACAATTTACAATAATGTAAATAATTGTGAAATTTGACCATTTTACCTAATTTGGCTCTTAAGCTTTAGGCTTTACTGGGCTCTTATTAAAAATAAACAGCTAGTTATTATTAATTAATTAATAAGTAAATAAGTATTATTAATAGTTAAAGTATGTATTAATTTTAAATTATTATTATTATCGATATAAAACAAATACAAAATCATTATTGAAGGTATAATACCAATACTATACAAAGAAATCAATATTAGACATGAGAGATAAGAGATGAACGTTGAGTAATATACATTTAATCCTAGATTATACACGAGAAATTAATAAACAATAGTGATGTACTACATTTAATCCCAGATTTTTATTAGTATTGCATTATTAATCGAGATTTCAACTTGGTTTTAAACGAATTTACATATACAATATTTTTTATATCAGCATTTAAATCCTTCCATAGTTTAAATCCAAATGAAAATGAGTAATTTTTGAGATGAAGACAATCTAAATTGAGGAATAACGTGCTCTCATCTATGCTCTCATCTATTTATAGTTTGATATGAGTGGATTTCTTGATGAGTTACAAAATATTCGTGTCTATTTACCCATTGTACGTTAATGATTTTGTTCTTACACTCGTAAATAAAGTGTGCCAATTTGATTACATCTTTGAGCTTTAGTAGTTTTAGCCCTTTAAATAATGCGCTAAAATAATGCACCTAAAAAGTGTTAGTAAAAACAATTACCCCACTACATCTGAATTATCACGCACTCTACCTCACTTATGCTCAATTGTCAGGAACTTGTCGATAGATATATTACATAAAGTAACCCCAATTAATGATTAACTATCGTTTACAGCGACGTTAGTCCTCATCCTCATCGGTCCAACAACAACAAATAATTAAAAAGATAAAATAACGTCAAGAAATCAAGAAAACAAAAAATTTAAATTAAATCGCAAAAACTTAATATATTCAGAGTAAGAAATTAATTCATTAGTGCCATTGATAGAATTGTGTCGTATCAATGACTAATACCGAAGATCACGTGAATACAAGAAAAAGTGATGCAATAATGACAAACAATTTTCGGTAGAAAATTCTACCAATGAGCACTAATTAATGGGTTAATTTGAAACGAGCTCGTCTCGTGGCTCGGGGGAATTTGTCGAGGATGGCAAAATCTTCAACGTCCGTGAAAAGGAGTGACTTAACGTATTTTAATTTAGTATTGGAACGCCATAAAGTACTGTGAAAGCGTTGTTAAATGCTATTAAAAATGAGATTTAAAAATGATACATTAATGTGAAAATATAACCCAAGTTATTTTTAAGTCACATTCATTTGGTAAAGATATAATGGATCTATCATATATAATATAACTGCAGCTTCACCTAAATAATAAACTAAATAATAAAGCAATGTAAATATTTAAATAAAACTTAAATACCGTAGCTACTTGTTTGGATGTACACGGAATCTATTTTTAATAAGTAAACCCTTTAAAAGTTCTCTATTATACAGTAGCCTTGGGCTGCGTAAATTTGGAGCATGAATGCAAGCATATAGTCGTGTTTTCACAATTTCAGGGACCAAAAATAACCTTTGTTTATAAACAAAGTGGCTACACCTTTAACCAAATTACGAAAGCTAACCAATGAAAGCACAATTTGTTATTTCTTTCCTAGAGGAAGCGGACTAGAGCAGGTGGTGCTTCGTAAAATAAATTCCCTTTCTCTCAATTTCGTGTCTTGTTAGCATTATTGGACATAGCGAAGCCTCTTTTATCATCGTGCATGACATCCTTAATTAATTTTATTTAGAGAATAGCTACACTTACTGGTGTAACTTCGAAGCACGCTTGTGACAGGCTGTATATCCGTAAAGTACAAATAAGAGATAATTTTACGCCCTGTTGACAATTATTCGCTCCGTGAATTCTTCTTAATTTTGTGACTCGTGACGACGTAGGATTTGGTTAACAATTTCAGCGTTGGAACTTGGAAGATCATGCAAAGGATTGCAAAACAGTCCTACGATATTTTTGCACGTGAAGTTGTGATAACTATTTATATGAACCCAAAGGGCTTTTTTCATCAACAATATTTTTTTTTGAGAAGATAGTTATAATTCAACTATATAAAAAACATAATCAATAATTTTACTGTATTCAATGCAAAAAACTTCTTTTCTACCTGAAGGTCAAAATATGATAGTCAAGATGATACTCTTCTTGGTTGGAATTAATCGTTACCATTTCATTTTAAATGCTATTAAAGCTATTTTAAATGCTATTAAAGCTAAAATAACGTAAAATTATAAAAAAAATTAATTCTACACCAACATTGACCCTTTCTAATCGACCAGAAGTGTGTTCATACGTTAGTTTCCTAAAAAGCGATATGTTATTCGTATGACAAGTCGTCTCTAACCTCGCTTCTGTTAGAGATACCTTACCTCCTGGTGAGTACAGCCCGACTTGTCTTTTATTTTTTTATTTTACTGTTTAGAATTTGATGTTTTAATATTTGTATTATTGCGATTCTTTTTTGTTTGCTTCAATTATGTAATGTAAATGTCTTCAATTTTAGTATATATATCTTGTATTCATAATTCTTATTATTCTTAAAAGGTTCTTTCTGAATGCTGGTACTCTCCGATACCACATCGGCAAAGAAAAAAGAACGTTTTTTTTTGTAAATAATTCACTAAGAAAAATACACTTGGAGGCTGTCGGATACATCTCAGCATCCACCACATTCCTAACTTGAGCAATAAGCTTTCCTGTCCATATTTATATATCCTCATTTATCTTTTCTTTTAGTCATTTATGTTTAGTTAATTTCCTTTAGCTATTCATTTAAGTTAATTTCCATATAGTTTAATTATATATCCTTTTGTAATACCTATTTAATTAATAACTTTGTTTTCATTATAAATATAATCTAAATTTTTTTATATTAATTTTCTTCATCCTAACCACTAAGTGTGACTTGTAAATTCCAATCCTAGATTTATTAAGAACCTGGTCTCTTTTTGACAATAATAAAAACCCCCACTAATAGACAGCGTTTATTTCCACAACAGTTTCGATGCCCACTGGCATCCTCTTCCAGTGGGCATCGAAACTGTTGTGGAGATAAGCTCTGTCTATTAGAATGGGTTCTTATTATCATATTTACTATATTCACTTAAAAACACAGAAATATAAACACCAAACTAATTTGTGAATACATTTAAAAGTGTATGTACACCTTGCTTAAACTCAAGAAATCATTCCGATATGAACAAATTTTATACAATGTAATCATGGATTAGTTTCTAAAAAAAATTCCATTTAATTACATAAAAAAAACCTTACTGAAACCTCACCTAGTTCTCCCTTATTGTGTATACAGTAGACCCTCTTTATTTCACGGTTTGATATTTCGCTTTCTTTATTTCACGGTGCCTTAAATTACTCTTTATAGTATATAGGGTGGCGCAAAAGTCGCGCATCATAGGAATTTTCAGTGTTGACTATAACACATTATTTTTTCTTTTAGGTAAGGGATGGCTGCGAAATTAACAATAGACGAGAGGGTGATATTGGTTTTAATGAATGGAATACCAGGTACAACAAATCGATGAATCGGTACAGAATTTAAATTCTGTACCGATTCATCGATTTGTTGTACCTGGTATTCCATACTTTAAAACCAAGATCACCCTCTCGTCTATTGTTAATTTCGCAGCCATCCCCTACCTAAAAGAAAAAAAATATAGTCAGCACTGAAAATTCCTATGATGCGCGACTTTTGTGCCACCCAGTATATATATATATATATATATATATATATATATATATATATTACGGTCTAAACATACTATTTCTCGGTAATATATAGAAATTCTATATATTAGACGAGTGCAAGAATGTTGTAATGCAATGTTAATGTTGCAAAGGGGTATGCAATGAAGGGGAGGGGTTATGCAACAAATCAATGCTGCAACGGGGGAGGGATCTTCGGGGGGGAGAAGGGAGGATGACCTCCCCCAAAGGGGTAACCTTAACCTAAGAGAGGGAGAGAAAGGCAGAGGAGGAGGGATGTCCTCACCCCCCAAAGGGAAACCTAACCTAAGGAGGAGAGTGAGTGAGAGTTCTTTATTCCACCGGAGTCCGACGCATTGTGAACGTCCCGGGGCCAAGCAGCGGTTATATAGAGGGTCGTGAGTTGCCAGATACCACTTATTTATATATGGAGGGGTTACCAGAGACCACTATATATTTATTTAGGTGAGTTGCCAAATAGTGTTTTTAATTTAATTATGTTCAGGTATACCTTATTAGGGTGAGTTGCCAGGTTGCGCCATTTATTTTAACTTTAGACGAGTTTCCACTTTATTTATTAAAGGCAAGAGCGACTTTCTCCTTAAAGTTGTTCAGCATGAGCACTAATTATTTAAAAGATTCCCAATATTAACAATAAAAGAAATACAGTAGACAATTAATCCATGGCGTAGCAAAAGAAATCATTCATCTTAATATTAATAATAAAATAAATACACAGGACTCTTTACATTGTACATTATTCCAATAACATATTCTCTAAGAATAGTATTTAATTTACCTATAATATAATTCATGAAACGCTTTCATTTATTCTAACACCATAGAATGTATACTGTGTCTATTTACTTTTGACAATCCTTTCTATATGTCTAACTGAATCTAATTTCTATTTATACAGAGAGTGAGTGAGTTAATGCTCAAACTGAAGACGAGACACACACACACACACACACACACACACACACACACAGAGCTGGGCAATAAATACATTGAATGTATTTAAATACTAAATACATGGGAGAAATGTATTTAAATACTAAATACTAAATACATTTTACGATTGTATTTAGATACTAAATACAAAATACATCAATTGTATTTAAATACATTTGTAAATACATTTTAAATACATACAAATTTTAACATATGCATTCACTAATTCATGAGTAACAACAATATAAAATGCTTGATAAAGGATAAAGAAATAGTACAATCTAATTTCCGATTATATATTTCCCTTTTTAGAACAAAACAAAAACAAAAGAACTTAGAACTTACGATGTTCAACCAGTGACATATTATACTCATTATATCATTGCAAAATGAGTAACAATTAATGAGTAGATGAGACATAAACGTAAACATAAGACGTAAACATAAACATAAGGCACCTTACGAATTCTCTTTTATTTCACGGTTGCTGCGGATCAAAACCAATCTTTCAAAAGTTTTGTCTGAAGAGTTTCTTTTGGGAGTCAAAGTGATTCCCGCGAATGAGAATATTCGCTCTACCGGTGCCGAAGATGGTAATGTCGTGTTATAGCGGAGGAACAGTCTTTTTATGAGAGGATGTTTTCCCAAACTGTTGAAACATGAACCATGCTGTACTACACTGTCGACGCGTCGTACTGTGCTAGTACAGAACGTGTATTAAACCAGTAAAAGTATTTACATTTTTATATTTTGAGTATTTAAATACATTGTATTTAAATACTCATTAAAGTATTTAAATAGTATATTTAAATACATGAAAAACAATGTATTTATAAATACAGTTCTAAATACACAAATGTATTTAAATACAAATGTATTTAAATACTGCCCAGCTCTGCACACACACACACACACACACACACACACACACACACACACATCGACTCCAAATTTTGTTCCCTTGCTACTACAGTATATATATAAATCTATTTTATTTTTCTTTGCGTCTCTGTTATTGAAATGAAATGAATGAAAATGAAAAATGGAAAGGTTTATTATTATTTTAATTTTTATTATAATTTTTTTTTAAAAATTAACACGCATGCACTTTGGAAGTGCTCAACAATTGGAATTGAATAAAATTACTTTTGCTAGTGAAGGTAAAACTGAATTTAAAATAGCGTGGTACAAATTACAGTAGTAATAAGAATCTAAATCGGTTTTCCTTATCCCCGAATTGTTCATTTTGACAAAGACCAAGCTTGTCACCCGCCCTAGACCTACAGTTTAACGTTGAATCCGAACTATTTTTCTTTGCGTGTAGTTTGTGTGGTATCTTCTCCATAGTCATTGTCTCTCTTAGTGAAATAAAATGAATCAATGAAAAAATGGAAAGGTTTATTATTATTATTATTATTGCGATGATTCCACGAAGATAAGCTTATCGCTCCTCCTCTCGAGTTGATCTGATGAAGTGGTGAGTTGCTTCTTTTACTTTCCACTTCACATAGGTACACCCGGCTCATCGGGAATTGTATGTACCAATAAATTACAATGTCACCATCCGGACTCGATCTCTCAACCACCGATCAGCACCCCAGCGTATTAACCACTAGAATACCTAGGGCGCCCATTTATTTACCAGCCCAACCATACATTCATTTTCATGAGCTAAACACAATTTAATCACACACCTACGCGAGAATTGGCAAATAAAAAGTCAAGCCGAATACATGAATCAGAGTTGAGGATCGAATAGTATGACCGCAAATAATAATAATAGTAATGTAAAATATTGTCGTGATAGAGATGGCAAATGTTGATCAATGTTGCAAAGGGGTGAGGGATATTGCATAAAGGAGTGGGTCCTAAAATGGGAAAACAGAGAATAGTATGGGCGCAAATATTAATGCAACTATTGTCGTGGTAGAGATTTGCAAGTGCCAGTGCACAATGTCAGCATTAAATCTACGGATAGAAGATAAAGACACCATTGGACGACCAATCAAGACGTCCAAAGCGTGGACCCCGTTATATCGGTGTTACGAATGACCAGAACTGCACAGCATACTCCAGGGAATTGTACAGAGAGAGAGCACAATCTTGTTTCCACCTCCTAATATAACCCGATCTCTTTCTCTGTTTATGGTATTTACTTTACTTATAAGTTCTGTGGCGCGTGCAACAGGCTACCTTCAGAAGAGGAGAACAGTTCCTCTGCGGTTCAGTTCAAGAAAATGGATAGGCCGAACTTTGCACACTTTGCGGTGGAGGAATTTTTTTCCCTGGAACCGTAACCACTGATACATACTCGATATGGGATGCATTACTTATTAAGGTACTTCTTGTTCTTGTAACTCCCTATCTTTCATGTACACTCTCCACATTGTGTCCGGCAACTAATACAGAAACTTTCTAAAATTGTTGTGAAAGAAGCTTTATGCAAAAGTGTAATGAAAAAAGAACAGCTTCAGAGTTCATTCACACCATGCGTACACTTATCTCGTGTACACAGTTAGTGGAAAATAAAACGCACCAATGAAACTAGATTCATTTAAAATAACCTAAAGTAAGCATATATCATCTCTCAATTTCGTACAATTTTTTTCTACAACGCTTTCTTTCATCTCTCCTTTGACTCTCGTGATGGGAGGCCGTTCTCTGCGCCCAGACGATGTAGCGACTCGTGGTACGGGTGCCACGTAAAACTGTAGATCCCCTTCGTCAAATGACCTTCGATATTGCGAAGGGAGTTAAACAGCCCACATCAATCAATCGACAGAATGCACTGACGACGCAACGTCGTATACATCCGGTTACAACAACCAAATATGAATTATATGACAACCAAACCTAATGGTTACTTTGATTACGACACAACTGAATTGAAGTTTGTAACCCAACCACGGTTAGTGAATTAACTTTTGGATTAACCTTTTGGACGTGCAAATTTTTTTTATGTATGTATGTACGTATATATGTATGTGCAGCAGTTATACGAGTACATTTTATGCATGAGAGACAGATTTGTGGCTGAAGATGTGCTAATAATTTTTAACTAAACGTAACTATCGTACGCAATACGATATTTATGTGACCCTTCGAAACTATTTTCTCTTATATATATAAATGATTTTGTCATAAATAAATTACATTAACATAGTGATGGTATGCATTGTACAAATTATACCATTGTTGCGAGTTATCATTTAAACTAAACATGCTTCTCAAATCGACATCGTTGAACCCGTGTAAGAACTTGAAAACCTCGATGAGTTGACCGCGCAGCCTTCGAGTTTCCAGCGAAAACAATAGGATGTCCATTTATCTACCAACCAACCAGACATTTTTGTGCATTTTCATGAACTAAACACATTTTATTCATACTCCGGCACACTATTTGAGAGAAACATGTACCCATATTTTTCCTTTTTTGCCGAGCAAACAATACTCGTCTCTAAATTCTATTAAATACTCATGCAAACCTTTAGCCACAACTTCACTACAAACCTCGTCATGATATATATTAATGTAGTGGTAAAATACTTAAGATTCCATGATGACAAGATTTACATTCTCAGTCGCAGGGTACGAGTACTCGGTATGATGCAACATGACATAATATCGCTTGTCTTTCCACTCATCAACAAGACTCGCTAACCATATCCGTTGCTTCTCTTCTGCACGTGTTGTTTCTTCTACTTCACGGTATATGTAAACTTTTATAAAGTTTAGTCCTACAACATAGTTCAATACATCACTTTACCACGAAATCCTGCAATGCTCTTGCCAGAATAGCCTTAGAATATTTGTACCTCTTGTTCCTTCGCACAGTTCAATGTAGCCTTAAAAACATCAAAGGATGGTAGAAGAGGGGTCTTTTAGTGTTCACCACATCTTCACACTTTACCGAATATCACTTCATAAAACTCGAGTACGCAATATTAAAGGTAGCCATCACTATTTTTCGTCTACGTGAGATTTCTTCAAATACACGTCTGAGATCCACGGCTTGCAGCGCTCAACTGAGCACGCAGGGGTAGAGATCTACAGATCTACATCAACAGAAGCTAAGGCTAACAAAGACCCTAAGATCCACTCTAAGGTTAGCCCGAGGGAAAGAAGAAAGTAAGGGGTTTAAAAGAAGAGAATATGGGGTTAAGTAAGTAGCAAAACCTATCACTCGTCGGTTAAAATTCATTCAGAAAAAGAGAGAAGGATACCATCATCATCCGCCGGCCACTGCCGACAAATCGGAAAAATAGTCGAAGAGAATACTTCCAGCTGTTGCAGACTGGTCCTCCACTCCATAGGGAGGTAGAGGATGCAGCCCACTCTGCCCGAAAGTTGTGGAAGACGAAAAGTAAAATAAGAACGCATTACAAACCATGCAACACATTCTTAACTCAAACACTATCATACCATGCAAACTACAGACATGCAATGAAGAGAGTTAGACATGCAAATAAGGAGAGAGGAAAAAAAGAATAACAAAGTGGGTTAGTTTACGCTACAAGCTACATCTAAGTTCGTGTTAGTCTAATTTTTTTTTCTGGCATATGTCAAGCTGGCATTAGTCGTCAACAGACTCATCCCCGATCACCACCCCCAGAGCTCCTGTTACTAATTGTTTTATTATATTAAACAACGTTAATATTTTTTAAAATGCGTATCTAAACGGTTCTTAAACACATTAACACTGGTAGAGTTCACGACTGACGCGGGAAGATTATTCCATTTATCAATTACTTTAAACGTAAAGAAGTTTTTAGCTATATTAGTAATGAAATGTCTGCCGCGCAACTTAAATCCGTTATTACGAGTATTGCTATTATCGAAAGTAAACAGTTTATCAAAATTTACGTTATCGATTTTATTAACGATTTTGAAAACTTCAATAAGCTCCCCCCTTAATCTCCTAGTTTCGAGTGAATGCAAGTCTAACTCTTTAACCCTATCTTCATAAAACTTGTTCCGCAATGACGGAATTAGTTTCGTGGCGCGACGTTGAACCCTTTCTAACCTATCAATATCCTCACGCAAATACGGGCACCAAAACTGAACGGCATATTCTAAATGAGGCCTGACTAGGGACTTGTAAAGGGGCAATATAATATTCTTCGATTTAAATTCAAAATTACGCGCTATGAAGCCTAACATCCTATTAGGTTTTGCGCAAGACTCCAGGCACTGGTTCCTAACTTTTAAATCCTTAGATACGCGTACGTCTAAATCTACTTCCTCGTCAACGCTCGCTAACTCTAAAATCCATTGTGTACGTGTAATTATTGTTACGAGAACCTATATGCAAAACTTTACTTTTGTCTACGTTAAATTGCATCTGCCACTTATGCGTCCACTCCATAATTCTATTTACATCGTCTTGGAGCCTATTTCTATCGTCCTCATTAACAACCTTACCGCCTATTTTAGTATCGTCCGCGAATTTTGACACGTTGCTAGTCAATCCTACATCTATGTCGTTAATATAAATTACGAATAGCAATGGGCCTAACATTGAACCCTGTGGGACACCGCTCCCTACATCCAGCCACCCCGATTCACTACCATTAACAACGACCCTCTGTCTCCTAGCACGAAGCCATTCCTCTACCAGTTAGCTACCTGACCGCGTATACCGTGCGCTTTAACCTTCGCAATTAATCTTCTATGCGGAACTGTATCGAACGCCTTTTTAAAATGTAAATAAATAACGTCAGCCGCTCTATGCCTATCGTATTCGCGCACTATTTCGTTATAAAATTCTAACAAATTAGTTAAACAAGACCTATGTCGTCGAAACCCATGCTGACTACTATTAATCAAATCTCTACTTTCTAAGTGATCGATGATACGATCCCTAACTACGGATTCCAATAGTTTATCGAAAATTGACGTTAAGCTAATGGGCTTATAATTATTAAGTACTGTGCGGTCGCTTTTTTTTAAAATGGGCGTGACGTTAGCTAATTTGAAGTCTTCAGGAATAATCCCCATTTCGAGTGACTGATTAAAAATCTTCGTTAATGGGCCTACAATGTCTCAAATCTTTCAAATGTCTGGGATAAAAAGTGTCCGGGACATTATTTACGTCTTCTACGGTAAAAACTGTCGCAAAAAAGTTATTGAAAATACCCGCCATCGCCTGAGCGTCAGAAGCCAAAGCGCTGTTAACATCCACTAGAGGGCCTATGTTATTTTTTATCGCTTACGATTATTAACGTATTCAAAAAACTTTTTTAGATTGTTTACTATCCGCAGCTATAAGTATCTCTAAATTACGCTTAGCAGTCCTAACTGATTTTTTAACCTGACGTCGAAGCTCGATATATCTATTAACGTTAGCTACCGTGCAATTGCGCTTATTAAGTCTATACGCTCTGTTACGCTCGTTTATGAACTAGCCTATTTCCCTAGTCTACCACTTGGGCCTACCATGATTTCTAGCGCGCCTGGGCCTACGAGGAATAAACTCCCTTTCGATATTCAAAAAACTATCTTTAAACGCCTCCCACTGCAAATTTGTGTCATTACTCATAAATAAGTTATCCCAGTCCACTACTCTCATCCTATCCGCAAAACTATCAAAATTGGCCTTACGAAAATCAGGGACTTGTATTACGTTACTATCCTTAGTGTTTTCTGTCAATAGCTTAAACCTAATAATTTGATGATCACTGCATCCTAAACTCTCGCCTACTTCTAAACCTTCGACTATATTTTTGCCGTTCGTCATCACCACGTCTAAAATATTGTCACCGCGCGTTGGTTCGGTAACCATCTGTCGTAAAAAATTATCTTCCATGAATTCAACCAGTCTCAAACCCTCCTCATTACCAGTAAATGTCTCGTAATTAACATTAGGGCAGTTAAAGTCTCCTACAATTATATTTTTCCGATTACCAATACAGTTACCAAGAAGTGAGTAAAATCTAGTATCGGTATCGAGGGGTTGAACGGGAGGTCTATAAACAACAACAAAATTAAAACTAATACTACGCGCCCTAACTTCAATGCATATCGCATTAATTGCTGCCGGAAAATCTATCTTAACCTCGATAGCCCTAAGGGAATTACGAATGTACAGCAAAACGCCGCCACCAATCCTATGTAACCTATCATAAGTAAAGAGTTTAAAACCCGCTATATTAAGTTCCCCCAACAAGTCCCGAGTCACGGTATTTAACCGTTTCAGTGATAGCAACTATATCGTAGTTGCAGGAATAAATTATCGCCTTAAATTCGTTTAATTTATTTCGAATACTACGCGCGTTACAATAAAAGACGTTTAAGTTATTTTTTACCACAGGTCGGCGTTTTAAACTATTTTTCACGTCGGGCCCGCGTTTCCCAGACCCACAACGTTTAAAGAAGGCTTCGACCTATACAGCTTTCGAACGTTTTCGTCAATTAACCTACCTAGCCTAGCATTACCTATTTCATTAAAATGCGCCCCATCTTTTATTAAAAGGCTAGGATCACTGAATTCTGACCACAGCTTTACGAAGGGTACATTTTCCTCAGCACAAATCTCTTCTAATTTAGTATTAAAAAATATTGTTTTTGACGTAATCCTAAGACCCAGACCGTGCCTAGGGGTAATACCTAGAACTAAAGACCTATCTGACCTCGCCTTCAGGGACCTAATTAACCCTTGATATCTCTCCAAAAGGTCAGGCACTCTCGTATCCGGCCTATACGAGTCGTTGCCCCCTACCATCGTCACCAACATCGAGTGACGGGAGGCAACATCAATCCTATCCACTTCGTCTCTAATTCTGTCAACCCTGGCCCCTGGTAGACAGACCCCCTCCTCTTGGTTGGATTCCGTTCAACGAACTCTTTATCCATATGGCGCACTGAAGAGAGCCCAATTGAAGTAGTTTCCCCCTCGTTCACGTCCCTATCCAAATGGGCGAAAGGGTTCGAAACCTTGATAGGGGGGGATTCCTATCACCTAACGTACGTGGCCTAACTCCACCCTTAACTTCTCTAAATCCCTCCCCATCTACTAATCTCGGACCAACCTTAACCCCTTCCTCAACTCTATCCAACCTTCCCGATAAGCTACCTAAACTAGAAACTAGGTTACGCACCTCACCCTTCAAATTACTAACATCTTCAACGTTAGTATTGGTACGGCTTTCGTCAACTGTAGCCCTACCCCTGCCCTCATCAAGCGTTGCAAGTCTTTCCGTTACCTCACGTACACTACGTTTTATGTCAACTATTTCCTCCCTTAAATCACAAAAGAAACAAACCGACCTTTCGGTAATCGTCATAGGACCGCCGTTATAATCCTTAAAATCCATATACCACCGATTTACCCAACACCTAGCACACGACGCTTTCTGCGACGGCATCTCGCAAGTTAAATTAGTTTATAACCGTTACAAGTTTAGTTAAATTAAGCCGGCACGCTATGAAAACTTCTAAATCGCTAAAAGCCACTAATATTTAATTGCTTAACTATAACAATGTGAATATAAACACAAGTATATAAAATTCAGAACTTTCCAAAAGTAAAGTTATTCGCAATATTCAAAAGTAGAAGCAATATTAGAGGTCAGGAAATGCATCCGCAGGAGTCACGTGACCGATCATACAGGGGGCGGAGCTTAGGACAGATAATTCAAATGAATGAATTTATTAATATCTTACCACCTGTTAATTTCTAGGAGAAAGAATAAGCGCGAGATATCCCATTATAAAAGTTACGCTAGGAATTCCTGGGGTACTGGGGCACAATAGTACCCCGGGTAGAGTTTAAGGATTAAACTTACATAAAACTCATAATAATTTTGATACTACGATTTCAAGGTTTCACGCACTTCTCTGTTCATAGTTAAACATAGGCGTAAGTTTCCTTCAAAACTGATATTAAGTCAGTTTAAAACTTAAGCTTACATAATGTTTAGTTAACTTTAAACCTGCTTTTTGTTATGGATTAAAACCAATTACTTATTTGAGGTTTGATAGTTCTTCCTCTTTCGACCTATGTCATCTGAAAGCTCTTCACTCTGTGGTCCTTAAGGTTTTCAGTCCTATTTATTAATGTTGTCTTTAAAGGATAGGACGAAGAAATGAGTTCTTACTTTGATAACTTTATTCTCAAATGAAAGGAGTTAAGTTTCTTCAGAAGAGTATTGAGCTGGTGAAGGAGAGAGTAGGTCTTCTCTTACAAATCCCACTTTTACAGTATTCAATTTTTGAGTGAAATCCTATCACTGCTAAATTTTACATATAAGTTGTATGTCAGTTAGGTGTAACTTCTCCAGATAGATATATATATATATATATATATATATATATATATATATATATATATATATATATATATATATACAGGGTGGGCCGAAAGTCTGGATCCATAGGAAAATATTTATTTTAATACATAAATTACAACAAATGGTAAATACTTAAAATGAATATCAACTTTAACTCGTAAATGCGTATCCGTGATACTGTACAGTGGTTCGTACTCCAGTATAAACAACAAATTATAACAAATGCTCAAATTGGCGGCCTCTCACATCGAGACACAGGGATGGAATTTATGATTTTTAATAATTCTTCGAATTGACGTTCTCGAGATGCGTGTTTCATTTGATAATAATCTTGTTGACTTTACTGGACTATTCGTTAAAGTTTCACATACCATTGCAGAGGTATTTTCATCAGTTGCAGTTTTTGGACGACCAGAAGCCGTCGATCATGTACACTTCCTGTTTCTTTGAAACGTTTAAACAACTTGCCAACAGTCGCATGTGTTACTGGATGCTTATCAGGATGATTTCTATTGAATTCGGTAGCAACTTCTCTGTGTAGCGCCCTGTCTTGCGTACATGAGCACAAGTTCTACCCGGTCTTCTGTTGTTAGATTCGAAGCCATTTCTGGGCTGAAATAAAAAAAGTATTTGAGTATTTATACTGGAGTACGAACTACTGTACAGTATCACGGATACGCATTTACGAGTTAAAGTTGATATTCATTTTAAGTATTTACCATTTGTTGTAATTTACGTATTAAAATAAATATTTTCCTATGGATCCAGACTTTCGGCCCACCCTGTATGTATATATATATATATATATATATATATATATATATAATATATATATATATATATATAATGCTAATAACTCTGGCTTATGAATTTATGTTGACGCAAGAAATAACAGAAAACACAAGAAACAAACAACTTCATAGATTTCGTAATCACAAACAACAGCAACTTAATAGATAATGTAGAGATATCTCCAACTATAATATCGGATCAAAACATTATTGAAATAACATCCAATATAAAAGCAAGAAGAAAGGAAAGAACACGAACAACAGAAAGAAGCAAATTCAAAATTTTTAATTTTCACACCAAAGGTATAAACTGGGAAGATGTTGCATCCAGCATGGAAGTAATAGATTGGAATTCCATCTTCGTGAGATCATTGTAGAAGGAACAAAGATACATTGATCGAATATCGTACACATACCAATATTATCGTAAAGAAATGCCTAATTCTTAACGTAACTTAACTGAACCTAGCCTAACTTACATTTCTTTAGGGTGAATTTCATACTTAAACACATGAAATGAATGATTGATGCAAACCACAAGGAAAAAGAAGAAATGTTTCCAAGTCCTTTCGTATACTCAGCAGTACACCTCGTTGGGGAATGGAGAAGGCGAATGACGAAAATATATACATATGTACAACGGAACAGAGAAATAAAGAGATTAGCACATGGTTAACAAGCATTGATTAAAAGCGAAAGACATTTTAACAAGATATTGTTAATTTTATACATTCCATATTCTATTCCTACTACTACTAATGGGAAAAAATACCTTGGTTTAACTTTACTTGTTCTAATGTTAGCAGCAACAGAGATGAGTTTTTCCGAAATTTGCGTAGTGCAAAGCAATAATGATGTGACTGTAGACTCGATTACGTGTGAGTTTAGTGTTTTGCGCAGTAGAACAAAGTGAATGTATTTTGATGTATATTTATTTTCAATATATTTAATTATTTAACATAATTGTGTATATATATATATCTATATTTCTCCTGTACTGCTATATTGATGGTTATACTTCATCGTTTTGTATTTCTTATATTATTTTTTATTTTATTTTTTCATTTTAGTTAAGTGCAGTAGAAGATAAAGTGTATGTATTTATTTTCAATATATTTAATTATTTAATATAATTGTGTGTGCATATATATACAGGGTGTCCCGTAAGTTCGGCATCATAGGAGAAATTCATATTTTTCTGTTTCTACAAACCATAATTCATATTTTTCTCTTTCTACAAGCCATAATGTCTGTGAGCAAGGAAGACGAATCCAGATAATTCTACTCATAGGAAATCGGAGTCAAAGAGAGGCCGCTGCTGAATTTAACAGACTGCATCCAGACCGCGAGCCAATAACACAGAGTTGTGTTAGCAGACTTGTTGCAAAGTTTAAGGAAACAGGATCCATAGAAGATAAACCACGCAGTTGACCTTCAAGGAGGTCCGCTGACGATGATACAGCGACTGCTATCCTGGCTCATTTTAAAAGAAGTCGCAATAAGTCTTCGGCGATTGTCCGCCGAGACAGGAGTGTCGAAAAGTAGCATCCATCTCATTCTTCAGGCTCACAAATGGCATCCATATAAACTTTAGATCCTACAGAAATTAAGCGAAGATGATCCCGACCGGCGGATGGAATTTTGTGAATGAGCTACGGACCAATATGCTCGGGATGCCAATTTCCCGTCCACCATTCTGTTCAGTGACGAGGCTGTTTTTTATGCAAATGGTGAGGTAAATCGACAGAACACCCGCTACTGGTCTCAAAACAACCCTCACTGGTATACCTCTTCAAAGGAACCAGGTGCATCTCGGGTGATGGTATGGTGTGGCATTTGGAAGGATCGCATCATAGGCCCCTCTTTTTCGATGAACATGTCACTGGAGGCACCTACCTACGTATGCTCAAGGAAGAAGAATTTCCCAGTGTCTTGAACGAAGAAGGAAATTTCCCAACATGGTTCCAGCAAGACGGCGCTCCTGCACATTACAGCACCCAAGAGAATACCTGTACCAACAATTCCCTGGTCATTGGATAGGACGTCGAGGGCCTGTGGAATGGCCAGCTAGAAGCCCGGATCTCACGCCACTTGATATTTATCTCTGGGGCCACTTGAAAGCGCTGGTATACGCAGAGAAAATTAGGAGTGTTGAACATTTGCGGCAGCGCATTATTGGGGCATGTGACACCATTACTCCTGACATCATTCACCGTGTGCTTGCACTTGCAGACTGGGTATCACGTCTGAATTTGTGTATTGAAAACAATGGTGGACATATTGAGCACGTTCTGTAAATAAAAGCTTTTGTTTTGCCTTTTTTTTATTATTTTTCCTATGATGCCGGACTTATGGGACACCCTGTATGTATGTATGTATATTTCTCCTATACTGTTATATTGATGGTTATACTCCATCGTTTTGTATATTATTATTTTTTAATAAATTTTTTTATTATATATATATTCCTCGTTCATATTTCTTATACTATTATTATTTTTTTTATCATATATATTCCATCGTTTGATTGTATATTTATTTTCTATATATTTCATGAAATTTATTCCAATAATTCGTCAAAATAAACAGAATGATGTAATGGTGTTTTATTTAATTATTTTGGTTGTAAACGATATTATTATTTAATTATACCAAATAGCTGGTTACGCCTTCTAAACCGTCTGACGGATTTCTAAGCCAACTGTCAAGGATATATGCATTAATTAAATAAATAGCGCTATCTGGCAACTCAAACCTAATAATGTACACCCGAACAAGCCATTTACGCCAGATTAAGCCTTCTAAACCGACTGAGATTTCTAAACCAACTGTCAATAATATATGCTTTAGTTAAATAGCGCAATCTGGCAACTCAACCCTAATAATGTACATCTGAACAAGCCATTTACGTTCTCAGCCAACTGGCGGATTTACACCTTATAAGACAGCGGGCGCTCAGATGAACTCTCATCATGCGTCTGGCTGGACCCAGGCGAACACCCTTCCTCGTTCTCCTTTCTCTTCTTAGGTTAGATACCCCTCTCCCACTTCATTACAGAACCCCTCCTCCTTCATTGCATAACTCCTCCCACTCCATTGCACACCTTGCAACATTCCCATTTGCAACATCTTGCCACATTGATCAACATTGCATTGCAACATTCTTGCACTCGTCCATTTTTCGCCCATACTACTAGGGTCTACTGTACTAAATTTGGTGCAGATTACCCTAGCCGCTTAGGTGCGTATAAACGAACACACACACACACACACACACACACACATATATATATATATATATATAGTACATACATTTTTTCCACATGCTCATGACAAAATGTATGCCCGTTTATGGCTTTTTATACTGAAGTTTCAAACTTTAAACTAAATTCATTTTAAATATGGTTGCTCAGGGACTTATTTCTAGTATAAAATGATCTTATGGTGTAGTTTTCCTAATATAGTCTGACTCTACCAGTTCTCACCCTACTAAAAAAGAGTAAATAAAGCTCAGTAGAGTAGTACTATAAAATGAGTCGAAACCATCTGAATTATATAATAGGAGTAGTTTTATCTGCTGAACCAGTGGTTTCCAACTTTTCCAGCTATGGCCTAAAATAACAACGTGTCCTATATCACTTATCTTAATATCATGCCCGCATGGAATGCAAAACGCTACATATGACCCTCACAAAGAAATAACTGAATCATTATCATTATTTGGTGAAAAATTGTTTACAAAGGAGTATTAGTCCAAAATTTGTGGGAGTTTGCAATCGTCATTTTCGTTAGCTTAAAGGTTTTTGTCAATGTTCAACAATTCATGGTCAACAACGTGATGCAAACGACTCTGCATACATACAGTACATACATACACAAGGGCGGATCTAGGCATTTCAGTAACGGGGGTCCAAAGAAAAAAGGCACAGTACTAAAAAAAATTTTCTTAAGACAGACCACCAATGAGGGAGTATAAAATCAATTGTATTTTTTATAGATCAGTCTCATTCAAATATGATACAGAATAAAAATCTAATTTGGGTACAACAGTTATCACAGAAGATTCTTCAAACAATTACAAATATCTTGCCAATTAAAAGAACGATCCAGTCCCGTAGCCAGGACTTCCCAAAGGGGGGGGGGAGGTGCACCTTTTGGTGCATCAACCTTGTCACTGCGGAGGGGTTTAGAGTAGTTTGTGAAGTTAAAAAAATGCAAGTGTTTATTTACTAAATGATGATATATATTATAATATCACCTCATAAGTTATAACTATGTTTACAAAAGTAGACCTTTCCTGTCAAGGTGGGTCGTTCGATCCCCAAACCTCCCTGGCTACGGGCCTGCTATCAAAATAAGATGAAGATAAAAATAGTGATATGGCTGCACCAGTACTAAGGACACCTATGAAAACCATTACAACTACAAATTTGGGAGTACAATGTATACGGATGAAGACTCAAAATAGAATTTGAATAAAATAACTATGATCTATTAAAAAAAAGAAGTTTTCAGACGCATACACATTATTCAAATAGTGCACTTGCACTTGAAAAAAGGGCACTTGCAAGAAATTGAGGGGGGTCCGGACGTCGCTGACCCCCCCCCCCCCCTCTAGATCCGCCCTTACGTGCATGCATACATACATACATAATAATACTAATAGCATTACAGGATATCCTAAAAGTTACGCATGTCGAAATCAGAAAAATTTGTACAAACTTTTTTTAATATCAGATTTGACAGTATACCAACCCGCCATTATGGTGCACATCCCTATATTTTGCATATACTCGTACAAATACTGCTGATAATGCGTTAGGCTAGCAGATTCTCATCTAAAGGTGGCTAACTTAGTCTAGAATCCGAGCACGAAATAATAATTCGGAATAATAAAGGTTAATAATATTAGTGCCCGTCTTCTTGGACACTGTGACTATGATCCAGATCCATTCGCTTTAGTTAAACTACAGGCCCACGTTCGTAAGAACTTAGAAGGGAAACTATGTATGAATGATGAATTGCCTTAGACTAGTCTTAGATAGCATGCCTATATGGACATAACCAGACCTATAGAGAATACCAAGAAAACATTACGAGTAGCCTATTAAATGGTTACATCTTCAAGTAAACACCAAGAAAAAAGAACACGAAAAAGTTTTGGAGCAAGTGTAGTTTACATCCCCCTGTGGTACCTAGTGTAGTTTGCGTTCCCCAACTTTGTCCGTGTATACCTAATTGAATAAAACATTAAAACTAACGAAAATATTACGACTTAACCTAACCAATCGTCAATTTATATATAAATTGACGATTGGTTAGGTTAAGTCGTAATATTTTCGTTAGTTTTAACGTTTTATTTGATAGTCATTTAAAAAATGTCTCCTAAAGATCCTAGTGTAGTTTACGTTCCCCAACTTTGACCTAGTGTAATTTGTGTCCCCTTTTGCGTCAGGGGGACCTAAACTACACTTGCTCCAAAGTTTTTTCTTTATATCCCAGATACAGTTAGATGGAGTAGGCTATGTAACAGACTTTGCACTTTAGTCTCAACATAATCTCCATACACGGAGAAAAATCCTTGGTTGACCCATTAACCGCCATTGTCCTATTTAAACAATACAATTTTAGTTAAAACTTAAAAGTTAATTTTTTTAATTTAAAATTTACATTTTTATATTTAAATTTTTCTTCATCAGATACCTATTTCATGTTGATATATTCAGCATCAGAGACTTTAGATAGAGAAATATCAAGAAATGCAAAAAATACTCGTAGTTAAAACAACTAAATACAAAAGTAAATAGACGCCTTCGGTTTTTCCATAGTTTTTGATTGATAATAAAGGTCTATAAATAATAATAGATTTATTCAATCAATATATTTAGAATCATGTTGCTTTCACCTTTGCGTTGTGTAAAGTTGACACGTTCTGACACCTATTAGCGAGATTTGCCATTTGGGGACAATCATCGTGATGTATTATTTACTTTTGACAACCCTCTCTCTGTAAATGGTCAACTATTTTCACACTATACCAAATGGTTAATCCATTCAGGTTAATGGTTCAGTGGTTGCACTAATTATCTGCGTTTTTATCCAAACAATAGGCAGGGTCAGTGCAATTCTGTCGGGCATGGAGGCGTACATTCCATATTCTATTCCTGCTACAAATGCAAAAAAAAACCTTGGTTTAATTTTACTTGTTCCAATGTTATATGTAACAGAGAGGAGTCTTTCAGAAGGTACTGGGCATCGTTAATTAACCATTTTTAGGAGAAAGTGCTGAATGATGAAATTTTATAATTAATCAATGATTAACTAATTAAAAATTATTACAATAAAATACTTCTGAAAAGAGTAAGAAAGAGCTTTATTGTTTCTGTTGCGTGAGTTAAGACCGAAGAAAACATTTTGCTCGAACATTTAGTGTGCTTTAGTTCAAGAAATCAGGCATAGGCGGATTAGACAGTTTATACATGCAAAAAGGTGCCAAATTCAAATGATACATTACAAAATTTAAGGTAAAATGATGGTGAAATTATGAGGAAAATTAATCATTTCCCATAATTTTCTAAAAATATTTTTTTAATTAATTAATGAGTAAATTTGAAACAACGATTAACTGATTAATCAGAACCATGCCTGAGAAGGTACTTCGCCATCCAAGTCCTGACCCTCACTCAGCTTATATTTCTGCCCGGAATCGTGCAAAATTTGTTCTTCGACTCGCCAAAAATTCCTTCATCAGACAGAAATGTGAAAACCTATCCAATTTTAATTCTTCTCGCTCTTTCTGGCATCTAGTTAGAACCTCTTCAACAACTGCACTTCCTCTTCATTCCCTCCTCTTTTCCATTCCGACGGCTCAGTTGCCGTCTCTTCTCCTGTCAAAGCGGAATTCTTCGCTCAAACTTTCGCTTCCAACTCAACCATGGACGATTCCGGTGCTGTTCCTCCATCTCCTCCTCCCTCTGACTTTATGATGTCTGAAATTAGAATCTCTTCCAATGTTTTTCTTTCTGCCCTATCTGGGCTCAACTCTAGGAAGGCGTACAGTCCTGATGCTGTTCCTCCTGTTGTTCATAAGAACTGTGCTTCTATGATGATACCCTGCCTAGGCAAACTCTTTCGTCTTTGTCTCTCATCTGGTACTTTTCCTTCCTGCTGGAAGTTCGCTTTCATTCAGAATGTCCCAAAGAAGGGTGATCTCTTTCAACCCCTCCAACTATCGTCCAATTACTTTGATTTCTTGTCTTTCTAAAGTTTTTGAATCTATCCTTAATAGATTCTTAAAACACCTCTCTTCTCACAATCTTCTTTCAAATCGTCAGTATGGGTTCCTTAATGGACGCTCCACCGGCGATCTTCTTGCATATCTCTCTGACTCTTGGTAATCCTCCTTTCGGGATTTCGGTGAAACTTTTGCTATTGCGCTAGATATATCAAAAGCTTTTGATAGAGTCTGGCACAAATCTTTAATTTCCAAACTGCCCTTCTTCGGTTTCTATCCTTCTATCTGTGTCTTCATCTCTAATTTCCTTTCAGGCCGATCTATAGCTGCGGTTGTAGATGGCCACTGTTTTCTCCTAAAGCTATTAATGATGGTGTTCGTCAGAGCTCTATCCTGTCATCCATTATCTACATTTTATTTATCAATAATCTATGAAGTAGCACTTCCTGTCTTATCCACTCCTACGTCGATGATTCCACTTTTCACTTCTCCACCCGCTTCACAAAGCATCCCTCTCAACAGTTACTCCTTGCTTCGCGTGAAACGGCTATGTCGCACCTGACCTCTGATGTTTCTGCTATCTCTGATTAGGGCAGAGAAAACGTTGTGGCTTTCAATGCCTCAAAAACTCAGTTCCTCCATCTGTCAACTCGTCACAATCTTCCACACGACTATCCCCTTACCTTCAAAACACACAACTCAATCCTTTTTCTTCTCTTAACATTCTTGGCGTTTCCTTTTTTCTCGTGATCGTTCCTGGAAAGATCACATATACTCTTTCCAAAACAGCTTCTAAGAGGTTAGGTGTTCTGTACCGCCTCCGCTCTTCTAAACTCTCTAACTGCATGCCTCTTTCTTTAAGGAGAGCAAGCAGCACCAGACTTTCTACACATTCTCATTCCTTTTCTGTTCAACTCTCTAACGCAAGAGTTAATCGATATTTTCAATCCTTCATCTACTGAACCAGTCAGCTCTGGAACAATCTTCGTCAATCCATCTTTTCCCCTGTCCATGACCTCCAATCTTTCAAATGCAGTGTGTCTAGGCATCTCGAAAATCCTGGACCTTGATTTTGGCTCTCTTCCTCTCCTATAGAGGGGCGCTTTTGTGGGCATTGCATTATAATTGCCTTAACTCTTTTGTATGGTATGCAAATATTTAGTTGTTTTAACTATAAATTTTTCTCCGCGTAACGTGTACTCATTTTGTAGACTGAACATGTTAACATCGACTCTATAAAGCTAAACTAACCTAATCTAGTGTAACCTCCCGTACGTAACCTAACCCACAATAACTTGTCGATCAGATGTCTTTAGCCCGGTCCGTACGAGTTATCCTCTATTGATTTTTAAGCCCATTTTAACAATAAGACCCCATCCCCACCCCACCCTAAAGGCTGTTACACGTTAAATAAAAAAAAAAAAATCTTTGAACAAGTATTGGTAATTGACTGAAGAACTAATGAACACGCATACCGCATTAGACCGGCCGCAGACAGGATCGTCTTGAGACTGACGACTGACGACTTGGATCGTTGACTCGAGTCGCGTGTGGTTTTTCAATGAGAGAATGGGAACCCCGCACACTAATGGGAGCCTCGCACGACCTAAGTCTTCAGTCGTGATTCGCGAGACGATCCTGTCTGCTGCCGGCCTAAAAACTCTTCAACAATCACTGTACTTTCACAAGTTAAAAGAGAGAGAAATTGACATTCTTGAACAGAGGCAGTGATGCCAATTACAGCTGAGGAAACAAAGAAAATGGCGTCGAGTAAATATTGTTACCGTGTTCACAGTGTGTGATCTATTTACAGCTTCGTTATCCGCGGCTATTAATTGTAAACCAACTCGCGAATCATCGCACTAATTGGGCGGTCGAGGTGTACGACGAAGCGAAAAGTGCGATGATGCGGAGGCCCATTATAATATAAAATACTGTACAGTGTACTTACCTTAAGATTCGGCATGTACATTAATTAAGGCGTACATAATTGTGGATGAGATTGTACGTAATGCGAGCTTAGTAAAACGTGGTTTGGCTCATCTTTACGATTGAAAAGATATTGCCTTAAAGATAAGTTATTCAAAACGCATGGTGTCTTCCGGATGCATTTAATCGTTGGATACCATGACCAAGAACGGATGTCATGATCAAATGTTTAACATCTAAATTTAACATCTAAATTTAACATCTAAATTTAACATCTAAATTTAACATCTTGCAAACTTCAAACTGTAACTGCGTAGTAGGTACAGTACTGGTGAGAAACCTCAGCCTCCCTATGAACCGAACGTAGTGGAAAATTTTCCCCTCTTTTATGCCCTTTACTCAAAACAGAGGTTAGCCTCAGGCTAAAAGACAGCTTTTTACTGAGCTTTGTTACCATCTTGTTTCAAGTTTTTTGCAGCGACCCATCATACTCATCTTCCTACTTAGGATTTCTCTTTTTCTCTTTAACCTAAACTTTATAACAGTTGTTTGAGAAACCTTCCATCTTAACTAAAGTTTTTGACGAAATTTGTTGACGAAATTTGTTGACGAAACTTACCGTATACAAAAACTACTCTACAAAATTTGATCAATGATTTTTTAAATTTTTACGTGGCAAAAATTAGGAAAGTCTTATGAACCTGCTCCGGTGTGTGTATATATATATATATATATATATTATATATATATACAGGGTGTCCCAGAATTAACTATCTATTTCAATGAAATCGGACAAATTTTTTAAAAACACACTTTTATTTATGTTTATCATGTTTAATATGTGTTAAAAATGTATAAATTTCTAAATTTTTTTCATAATTTTATTTTCATCATTTTTTCATAGTTTTTCATAGTTTTATTTTCATTCTCTTTCAGAACCCTATTAATAATGAATACACAAGAACGCATCTTTGTTGTAACATCCCGTATCAAACAAAGCCTTTTTCATCAGTGTCGAACGCAAGATTCTATGAACTGTTGTCTTGGATATGTTGAGTCTTCGACCGGCCTCCCTAACCGAAGTTGTTGGTTCATCCTCAAACAATTGTCGTACCTGTTCGGTACTGTTACGTGCTGTCCTTGGGCGTCCTCTTCCCACCTCGTCGTGTACGGATCCAGTTCTTTTAAATTTGTTCACAAGTTCACGAATCGCTTTGTCTGTAGGACCGGTTCTGTGGAATCTTCTTGTAAATTTTTCTCTGATTTCATTACATTGCATTCCTTTGATACGGGATGTTACAACAAAGATGCGTTCTTGTGTATTCATTATTAATAGGGTTCTGAAAGAGAATGAAAATAAAACTATGAAAAACTATGAAAAAATTATGAAAATAAAATTATGAAAAAATTTAGAAATTTATACATTTTTAACACATATTAAACATGATAAACATAAATAAAAGTGTGTTTTTAAAAAATTTGTCCGATTTCATTGAAATAGATAGTTAATTCTGGGACACCCTTATATATATATATATATATATATATATATATATATATATATAAAATCCCCGCAAGGGGGTTCTAAGCTCGTGCTCTTGAGTGCTCTTTGTGCTCGTTTGTACGTGCTTGTTCCTGGAGGTTTCACGTGCGCCCTCCCGGCCCTAGCACCCAAGGATGATGGGGCTCGACCCTGCAGTCCTTGTCATCCATGGTCTTTTTCCACTTCGACTGTCCCCTCCACCCTTTTTTTCCTCTGTCTTTCCTCTCACTTTTTCTTTGTTTTTCCGCTGAGATATGCCCTTTTAAATAGAGGCGAATCGGTTCTTCCCGAACTTAAAAAAAATAAAAATATATATATAAAATGACGTCCTCAGGATGTCTAATGACATCCTGAAGATGTCATTAGACGAAAGCGCTTGAGCACCACTCTGTTTCCTTTCCTTCCTAGTGTTATTCATCATATATATATATATATATACACACACACACAACACCTTTGGTTAGCTTCCGCCCGAATTGTTCATTCTGACGGTCGTCAAGCTTTTCACTCCACCTTAGACCGACAGTTTAACGTGGAATCCGAACCACGCCCCATCAGCAGCCCAGCGTCTTAACCACTAGACCACCTAGGGTACCCATTTATCTACCAACCACTTTCTTTGTTGTGTGGAAGGATGAACAGCTGGGTTTTACTGCGCGCCGGCTGCCCTCGGGTCTCGAACCCGGGGCCGATGGATTCGTAGTCAGCGACGCTAACCACTACACCACCGAGACGCTATATATATATATATATATATAATATATATACAGGGTGGGCCGTAAGTTTCCATACATAGGCAAAATTAAACGTTTGTTTTTATGTTTCAGATACCCTAAGAATATGCGTTTGACGTAAGATCTTGTTTACTGATGAAGCAAATTTTTACGTCAATGGAGAGGTTAATCGGCAAAACATACGTTATTGGAGTAATGCTAACCCTAACTGGCTGAGTCCGACGAAGATGCAAGGTGCCGGTAAAGTGATGGTGTGGGCCGGGATATGGGGTGACAGAATTATTGGACCAATTTTTGTCAGTGGAAATCTTAATGCCGAAAGGTATCTTAACATGTTGCAAGAAGAGATTTTCCCATCCCTGCTAAACGAGGAAGGTAACTTCCCAGTTTACTTCCAGCAAGATGGAGCTCCACCTCATTATGGTCTTCACGTGCGTCGGTATTTGGATCAGCAGCAGTTTCCGGATGCTTGGATTGGTCGGCGTGGTCCTGTGGAGTGGCCTCCCAGATCCCCAGATCTCACCCCCTTGATTTCTATCTTTGGGGGCACTTGAAGGCCATGGTGTATCAGGAAAAGATACGAGACATAAATCATCTAAAGGAACGTATCACCAACGCCATTACAAGCATAACGTCAACTGTGCTAATGCGTGTTCATCAACAGTGGGGAACACGTATTGAAATGTGTTTTCAAAACAATGGCAACCATGTAGAGCATATTATATAAATAAAAATGGTTGTCCATAAAAAAATGTTTATTTTTCCTATGTATGGAAACTTACGGCCCACCCTGTATATATATATATATATATATATAATAATACATGTCCATCTGTCTCCTTTTCAAGTCCAAACTGCTGGACCGATGGAGTATTTTTAGCAACTTTCTTTTTTTGCAGATCGGGTGCCCCCCCCAAAAAAAAATTATCCCAATTTATCGTGAGTTTGTTGATCTGCTTTTCTGGCTCTTAGAAAAATACAAAATTTCATAGAAGCGTGGACTGGTGGCCTTCTCTATCACCGAAACGTACAAATAAACCAAGTCCCAACACTCTTTTACGGTTTCATACACTTTCGTGGAATGAAGAAAATGAAGTTGGTGAATAAATTTAGGAAAGAATGTAACCATCAAAATTTTCAGTTACGCATCGGAAGTCATGATAGGTAAAAGTTGTATTTGAAACTTAACTGCTTCGTGAGAATCGAGTAAAATCTGTGAAGTTGCATTTAAAATGTAAGTGATTCGTGAGCTAATTGTAAATGTTAAACTCTAACTCCCTTAAAAATTTCTTAAAATAATTTTCATTCCATTTTATTGCTTGATTACTGTGTCAAGAAAAAAAAATTGGCAATGTTCTGAAAACTTAATCTAGACGAAGACTATTCGGGATTGAACATGGTAAGAAAAAGGAAGCCATCACTTGGAAGAACTACAGTAAATACTGTTTGTATTGCCCGATGGGCAATAACAGCCTTCTGCAGGAACTAACAAATATATTCTACACATAGGGCTGTTTTTTTGGTTAATATATATATATATGAGAGAGAGAGAGAGAGAGAGAGAGAGAGAGAGAGAGCCACTCTAGGCTAGCCCAAGAAAATAGAAAAAAAACAAATGAAAATAAAGAATACTGAAAACTTGTACCAGACGTGTAAAGCTTTCATATAGGAATAGTGGTAATAGTATAGTATAGAATAAACAAGGCTCTCCCTCCTCTCCCAGCCACTCCTGACAGAAAGTACCATAGTTGTGAAAGATTTATAGGAAAGTAGGGAAAAATATAATAAAAAGTTTCAGAATTCATTCACACCATGCATACACTTATTTCGCGCACTCAGTTACATATTAGAGGACTGGAAAGTAAAGGATAACACACACACACACAGATTAGGAAATAATTAAAAATATCGATATGTAATTTGTTTTCTTTATGACAGTACACAAGGGCTTTTCCACTTTTAGATGAAGACGTTTATAGGCTGAAAGGTAGAGAGATTGTGCTTTCCTGTTTACTAATCGTGTCTTCAGTTGAATAAATCTTAGAAGTTTTTGGTTCAATTAAAAGCACAAAATAGGATTAATGTTTAATAGAAAGAACTGAACTTTTTTTTAAAGGTTTAGTTGCATTAGATTAAAAAGCTTTGAAACTCGAGTTACTGCCCATTCCAAGACGCCATCGACTTTATTCCAAGAAACGTGACGATATATTGATTTTTAAAGAGTTTTACTTTCAGTAAATAGCGGCAAATGACATTATTTAAGAAAGATTATTTTCACCGTGAATTCCAACTTCAGTACTTTAAGTCAGATTAACGGACTGACTACAAAATACGAGTTGCAAAGCTTGGTCCTGTATATAGAGGTACAAAAAATTAGCTATAGAATTCATAGAAACTTCTCGTCTGGATTCATATTTCTGCACCATAAAACTACGAGTAATGCCGAGGGAAAAAATTGTTTCTTAATGATTATAATAAATAAAATCAACGAAGCTAACATGGCCAAGAAATGCTTAAGCGTTGCTAGATCTATCTCGTTAAGTTTTGGGTTGCGGGACTTCAAAACTTATTCCAGGAATGGAATGGTTACTACTACCGTAGCCGGGGCCTTCCGCTTGCGTTGAGCGCATCATGGAAATGATTCTCTCGGGCATGGAGGCGTACATTTCATATTCTTTCCTACTACTAATGCAAAGAAATCTTGGTTTAACTTTGCTTGTTCTTGTTGTTCCACAACAGAGAGGAAGCTTTCAGAAGGTACCGTCGCCACCCAACTCCTAACCCTCTCACTGCTCATATTTCTACCTGGAATTGTACAAAATCTGTTCAACTCTCCAAATATTTTTTGCAAAAATGTGAAACCTATCTAATTCTAATTCTTCTCTCTTTTTGGTACCTAGCCAAAAACCTCTCAAAGAACTTTACTTTTCCCTCCTCTTCCATTCTGACGGCTTAGTTGCCGTCTCTTCTGATAAAGCTGAACTTTTCGCTCAAACTTTCGCCTCCAACTCAACCCTGGATTCTGGTGCTGTTCCTCCATCTCTTCTGTCCCTCTGACTTAATTATGTTTGAAATTAGAATATCTCCCAAAAACATTTTTCCTGCTCTATCTGGGCTCAACTCTACGAAGGCGTACGGTCCTGATGGGGTCCCTCTTGTTCGCAAGAAATGTGATTCTGTCCTGACGCCCTGCCTTTAGAAGCAAATTCTCTCGTCTGTCTTTCATCTGGTACTTTTCCTTCCTGTTTGAAGTTCGCTCTCATTCAGCCTGTCCCAAAGAAGGGTGACCGCTCTCAACCCTCCAACTATCGTCCACTTGCATTTACCTCTTGCCATTCTAAAGTTTTTTAATATAACCGTAATTGGAAGCTTCTTAAACATCTCTATTATAATCTTTCAAATCATCAGTATGGGTTTCTCAAGGGACGCTCTACTGACAATCTTCTTGCATAACTCTCTACCTCTTGGTCATCTTCCTTTCGGGATTTCGGTGAAATCTTTTCAGTTGCGCTTGACATATCAAAATCTTTTGATAGAGTCTGGCACAAATCTTTAATTTCCAAACTACCCCTCCTTGGTTTGTATCTTTCATCTCTGATTTCCTATCTGGCCGATTTATAGCTGTGGTTGTGGATGGATACTGTTCTTCTAAAATTATTAATAGTGATGTTCCTCAGGACTCTCTCCTGTCAGCCAAATCCTTCCTTTTATTTATCAGTGATCTTTTAAGTCGCACTTCCTATTTTATCCACTCCTAGGTAGGCCGATGATTCTGCTAGTGATATACCGATTCTAAAATTTAGCCGATACAGATGCCGATTCTTTGCCTATATTTTAAAAAATCAATTCCCTTTATAAATTTTACTAATCTAACATGAAAACTTTACATTTTCATATTTTTACATTTCAGATTTGTTTAAATGTTTTTCCTTAGCTCACTCCACCAGAATTTGTTACTCAGTACCTTAGTTCACTCGACCAGAATTTGTTTACTCGTATACCGTAGCTAAAATGATGATAAATAGTTTTATTACTCAGTAAGATGATAAAATAATTTTATTTTAATTTCATAAATTGAATACCAATATTTAAAGTAATAGTTTTTCCTTGTGTTGAAGGTATTTTCTTTCTTCAACAATGTAAACAACAAAATTTTTCATTAAAATTTCAAGTCCAGTGGCCAATTTGAATAAAAATAATAATCGATATTGAATTTGGGTTTATAAAATTATTAAAATACTTAAAATAAAGTCAACATAATAAGATGGTTTAATATAAAAATTGTGAAGTACAACTTAATATAGAATTATTAATAATATGGAGGAGGGGATTACAATAGTTTATAATATTTAGAGATTAGCTAGTTAGAGAAAATGTAAATTTATGGGCAGCTTATTAAGTTTTGGCCTTTTCGTGACTGTAAAATAGTTTTATATAATTACACTCTGAAATGAGTATACATTCTCTGTGTTTTTTGTATTTTCAGTTTTCTATAAATATAGATTTTTTGTAATGAAAATTTTAAAATTTCAAAGAATCGACAAGAGAATCGGCTAAATGTGGCTAATGGCTGATACCGATGCCCCACAAAATGGCCGATTCTGCCGATGACGATGAATCGGTACACCACTAGATTGTGTACCACCCTTCACTTCTCCACCCGCTTCACAAAGCGTCACTCTCAAGTCACTCCATGTTTTGCTGAGACGACTATGGCGCACTTGACCTCCGATCTTTCTACTATCTCTGATTGGGACATGTTTTCAATGTCTCTAAATCTCATTTCACTCATCTATCTACTCGTCACAATCTTCCACACGACTGCGCTTATCTTCAACAATATCATAGACGGATCTAAGGGGGTGGTCCGCGACGTCTGGACGCCCCCCCCCCTCAATTTTTTGCAAGTGCCCTATTTGAATGACGTGTATGCCTCTGAAAACAAATTTTGTTTTTGTAAATAGATCATGGTTATTTTATTTTATTCAAATACTATTTTGAGTCTTCATCCGTATACATTGAACTCCCAAATTTGTAGTTGTAATGGTTTTCATAGGTGCCCTTAAAACTGGTGTAGCCATATCACTATTTTTATCTTCATCTTATTCTGATAGTTTTTTAATTGGCAAGACATTTGTAATTGTTTGGTAATTTTTCTGTGATAACTGTTGTACCCAGTAGTATACCCGCAAAATGCCAGAGTGCAGAAATGTTACGTAATGGTGCAAGAGTGCCAACCCCCGCCCCTCTTTGTTGCAAGAGTGCCAACCCCCGCCCCTCTTTGTTGCAAGAGTGCCAACCCCCGCCCCTCTTTGTTGCAAGAGTGCCAACCCCCGCCCCTCTTTGTTGCAAGAGTGCCAACCCCGCCCCTCTTTGTTGCAAGAGTGCCAACCCCCGCCCCTCTTTGTTGCAAGAGTGCCAACCCCCGCCCCTCTTTGTTGCAAGAGTGCCAACCCCCGCCCCTCTTTGTTGCGAGGGCGCCAACCCCCGCCCCTCTTTGTTGCGAGGGCGCCAACCCCCGCCCCTCTTTGTTGCGAGGGCGCCAACCCCCGCCCCTCTTTGTTGCGAGGGCGCCAACCCCCGCCCCTCTTTGTTGCGAGGGCGCCAACCCCCGCCCCTCTTTGTTGCGAGGGCGCCAACCCCCGCCCCTCTTTGTTGCGAGGGCGCCAACCCGCGCCCCTCTTTGTTGCGAGGGCGCCAACCCGCGCCCCTCTTTGTTGCGAGGGCGCCAACCCGCGCCCCTCTTTGCTGCGAGGGCGCCAACCCGCGCCCCTCTTTGCTGCGAGGGCGCCAACCCGCGCCCCTCTTTGTTGCGAGGGCGCCAACCCGCGCCCCTCTTTGTTGCCAACCCCAAAATGGGGCTGTGAGGGGTATGCAACCTGGAGTTATCCCCCAAGCTGATCCCCCAAAGGGGAGACCAAGCTTTGAGCCAACCCCAAAATGGGGTTGCAAGGGATATGCAACTTGGAGGCGGATCTCCCCCAAGCTGAACCCCCCCAAAGGGGCATACCTAACCTAAGGGAGCCTCTTTGGGGGAGAAGGGGACGCCTCACCCCCCAAACGGGCAGGAAGAGAGGAAGAGGAGAGGACCCAGAGGTCCTTGCTCATATGACTCCGTCGTCCGACCCCCGCCCTCTTTTAGGGTCCCAAACAGCCAGTTGGCTGAGTTGCCAGATAGCGCCATGTATTTAATTAAACCATATATTAATCAGTCAGAGCCAGTTGGCTTAATCAGTCAGCTGGCTTTGAAGGCTGAGGATTGCATTGTTTATTTGCATATATTACTCCGTCATGTGTCTTAGAAAGCTGATAGCAATAATTATTCAATTAAACCATATATTCTTCCGTCATCTGACTTAGAGGGCTGAGTTGCCAGATAGAAATAATCATTTAATTAAAGCATATATTAATCAGCCAGAGCCAGTTGGCTTAATCATTCAGTTGGCTTAGAAGGCTGAGGATTGCATTGTTTATTTGCATATATTACTCCGCCATGTGTCTTAGAAAGCTGATAGCAATAATTATTTAATTAAACCATATATTCTTCCGTCATCTGACTTAGAGGGCTGAGTTGCCAGATAGAAATAATCATTTAATTAAAGCATATATTAATCAGCCAGAGCCAGTTGGCTTAATCATTCAGTTGGCTTAGAAGGCTGAGGATTGCATTGTTTATTTGCATATATTACTCCGTCATCTGTCTTAGAAAGCTGATAGCAATAATTATTTAATTAAACCATATATTCTTCCATCATCTGACTTAGAGGGCTGAGTTGCCAGATAGAAATAATCATTTAATTAAACCATATATTAATCAGCCAGAGCCAGTTGGCTTAATCAGTCAGTTGTCTTCTACTGCACAAAAAATATAATACGGAACGTACAATCTTCAAAATAATATAGTTCAGACGAAATACACACACACACACACACAATTGAACAACTTTCTCCTTACCTTATATATACAGGGTGTACATAAAGTCAGGATCTATTTTGTGAAGCACTTGGAAATTATATTGAATTCAATCATAAGATGATAAAGTGGTAACATTTATTAAATAATTAAGAGTAGGATTCGACGTGACGCCCATCAGTATCCCTGCACAGCTCAAATCGTTCCGCAGCATTTCTAAACACATTCTGGAGCATTTGCGGGGTTATGTTATCTGCAGCAGTTCGTATACGTAAGTTTTCAAGACTCGTAATCTTCGTCTAATAGACGTGCGATTTGATAAAGCCCCATGCAAAGAAATCTAAAAGGGTTAATTCTGGTGATCTCGCTGGCCAAGGTCTGTTGCTTCCGCGTCCGATCCAGCGATTTGGAAAACGTCCATTTAGATAATCCTGAACAATTTTGGCATAGTGAAAAGGAGCACCATCATGTTGATAGACGACGGGGATAGGGTTGTTAGTACCGTCATCATTCCGTTTCCATTGGCAGCCCCATACACCATATGCATGTCAGCCATCTCAGCAGTCGTGAAGCGCTCCATGTTACGCGTACTACGTCCGATTTAAGAATGCCCGCGGCAAGCGCGAGTCTAGCCCACTTCACCTTTTAGCCAATTGCAGCAGCGCCCTCTCGGGCCGAATGGTGACGTCAGCGGACATACACTTATAGACGAAAAGGGTTTGTCTTGGTGTTGCCTATCCCCCATTACAATTTGTACAGAAAGTTTTCAAACACCCTGTATATATGAGGCGTATAGAATAGAAAGGGCGTACGCCCGAAAATCAAGTTATTACTCGTTAACGACTGAACCGAGTTTAATGGTTTTGATCTGAAGCCCGTGTGGGGGCGCGTCACACCCACGGAATACAGCAGCTGATTGGTTACTGCGCAAAATGAAATATCGGGAAACCGGGGGATACGCCTGTGCTATTCTAATGGCCTTATATATATATATACACAGGGTGTCCCATAAGTCCGGTCTCATAGGGAAATTTATTTTAAATTAAATTTACAAAAATAATACATTAGCGCTAAAACAAATGTTTTGTTTTGGAACCTTTTTTTTTTGTGGGTAGAATAACGCAATGGCTAATATGGAAGCGAGTTACACTCCTCAGTAAAAGACAGAGGCATCCTAATGTATGGTCAAAATAAGGTGGGGGGGGGTGGGTACATTTAATCACTTTTAGGTTTACATTTTAAACAAAATTACTTTTGAACAACGTTTTAAAAAAAATTAAATGGGGATTGTTTTTAACCGAGTAAAAACACACACACACACACACACACACACACATATATATATTATATATATATATGAGAGAGAGAGATGCAAAGAAAAAAGGTTTATTGCTCGCTTTTTGGGGGGGAGGGAGGGAGGTTTCCCTATCCTATAAAAAATCCTTTACATAGAATATAATACATGTATGTAGTTTCAATAAATTACTGTTTATATATTGCAAAGACAAGACATATATTTAAAATAGACCTTTTTTTTTAAATTGAACCTAGACTTACAGGTTACAATATAGGCCTAACTTTTTTCAGTTTTTTATATTTCAAACCAAAAATATAGATAATTATTAGATATGTTACTCAGAAATCTAAATTATTGTCATATTAATTGTTTTTAATGTTACGAGTATGCTAGATATTTTGTTTTTAAGATTTTATATTAATGTTCGACCTAGGACATACTGTAGAGCGGTGTTTCTCAGCCTTTTTTTTTTTATGCTGGTAACCCTACAATTCGCGATTGCCCCACCCCCCTCCTTAAGTGATGATACAGCACATACTTCAACTGGAAAAATAGCTTCCGAACTATTTCCCACTTTGACGATGGAAGGATTGGTTAGAGGTGGACACTTAATCCGTTCGATGAAAAGGTGGTCGAGTTTGCCGAATTTGCAAGAAACCAACACGGTAAATTGATTGAACATTCTTCTGATAACACCTTGAAGTTGTCATTCCGTCAGAAGACTTGTGTGCATTTTGAATAACACGGAAAAGGAAAAGCGAGTATCCGGAACTGGTGTGTGTCAACCGTTGAAAACTTTAATTCTCAGTTTACAACGTTATACTTATGCGAAATGGGCTTCTCATGAATGGTTGCAATTAAAACAAAACACTGAAATTGACCGTGTTTATTGAAATTCAACCGAATGTAAGAAGACTAACAAGTGCAAAGCAGGCACACTTCTATCATTAAAAGTCAGAGATTAACAATTAAGAGGATTACGACTAATATAAAATAATTTTAGCTGTAAAAAGTGCAACATTACACGAGTTTTCCACTTAAAAATATAATCTGTCTGAGTTGACATTTTGTAATTTTGCTGGGAAAATAAACTTCGATTTTCCATATAGGCTGAATTTTTTTTTTTTTGCAAAGCACCAGGACTCCCTACCTTGACCACTATCCCCCTATCCCCAGGTTGAGAAAGACTGCCTGTGAGAATACCAAAAATGATATTCGTACTGTTTCATAAGTATTCGTACAGAGAAATATTTCAGTTATATTCGTCTTTATCTTTTGTACCATGCATACGAGTTATGAAAAGTTTATCGCTCGTTTGGAAAAAATTTAACGAATAACAAATATAATTTACGTACTTCAACATAGAATGTAAAACATAAAGAAGAAAATCTGAGAAAAAAAAGTTAATGCAAAACTTTTTTACATTTATTTACAAAATTATTTAATACTGTTTATTTTAAATTTTGCAAGATTTCAGAACGTACAGCTAGACAGATTGAAAAAAATGACTGCTGCGAATGGCTGCAGGTGATATTTATGAAACATTCAGACTAAGATCGATGGCCACTCCTCTACTGTACGTCGTACATTGAAAAACAATGGTCTGCATGAAAGAGTTGCACGAAGAAAACCCTCTGCGACGAAAAGCGCACAAAGAAGCTCGTTTAAAGTACTCCAACAATCATCAAAATGATGGATTTACATTCTGAAAGAAACTTCTCTTGACAGATCAGAGTAAAAGTGAATTATTTGGTAACGAGCAATAATATGTTTGGCGGAAATCAAATACTGCATTTGAGGAAAGAAACATCCTTCCTACGGTTAAACATGGTAGTGGTAGTTTGCTTCTTTGGGGATGCTTTAGTGCTTCTGGTCCAGGAAAGCTGCTTCTTATCAATGAAATCTTGAATTCGAAGAAATATCGGAAAATTTTAGAAGAAAATGTATTGCTTTTAGTTCGGGAGTTGCGAATGGTTCGCAATTGGGTACTGCAAAAAGATAATGATCCAAAATATAAACGTAAGAGCACCATGAAATAGCTTCAACAAAAGAATTTCAAATTTCTCGAGTGGTCCAGTCAAAGCCAAGATCTCAATTTAATCGAAAAAAAAGTTGTCCGTAAGAAAAACCCTTCGAATCTGAATGAATTGCAACAACTTTCTTCAGAAGAATGGACTGAAATTTCTAGTGAGATGTCGAAATGTTGTAGAAGGTGGACGCACAAAGTATTAAATAATTTTGAAAGGAAATGTACGAAAACTTTTACAGTTTAACTTTATTTTCCTCAAATTCTTTGATGTTTTGCTTAATATGTTGGAGTTAAACTAATTTTTTTATTTGTATAATTTTTCCAAACGAACGGTAAACTAACGATCCTCTGCATGATACAAAAGATAAGGACGAATACAACAAATATTTCTATGAATGAGTATATATATATATATTCGGGTAAGGGTGATGTTTTTTTTGTCATTTCGGTTCATAATTTGTGTGTGTGTGTGTGTGTGTGCAGTTTTCATGCATAAATGAAGACTCTTTTTTTTAGGTTTGAGTCTGTTTTCGGTTATTTTTTTTTTAGTTTTCCAAAAGATTTGTTTGCTTTTACGGATCACCTGAAGATCAGGGCCCCCAGCCTTCTTTAGTTAGCTTTATAAGGCTAACTAATGAAAATATCACGACCTGACCTAACCAATCGTCAAGGGCGTATAGATGACCTAACGATTGGTTAGGTTAGGTCGTGATATTTTCGTTAGTTAGCCTTATAAGGCTAACTAAATTAACTTAATTAACTGCTTTAAAATGAAATATATATACACCTTTTGTTTCCTCCCAAATTGAATTCGGGAAAGCTCTTTGCCACCTACAGTTAATGTGGAATCCAAACCACGATCAACAGAGTCCGGACACTTATCTCACGGTCAGCAGCCCAACGTCTTAACCACGAAGGAAAGACCCATATATATATAATATATATATATATATATATATATATATATATATACAGGGTGGGCCGTAAGTTTCCATACATAGGAAAAATTAAACGTTTGTTTTTATGTTTCAGATACCCTAAGAATATGCGTTTGACGTAAGATCTTGTTTACTGATGAAGCAAATTTTTACGTCAATGGAGAGGTTAATCGGCAAAACATACGTTATTGGAGTAATGCTAACCCTAACTGGCTGAGTCCGACGAAGATGCAAGGTGCCGGTAAAGTGATGGTGTGGGCCGGGATATGGATATGGGGTGACAGAATTATTGGACCAATTTTTGTCAGTGGAAATCTTAATGCCGAAAGGTATCTTAACATGTTGCAAGAAGAGATTTTCCCATCCCTGCTAAACGAGGAAGGTAACTTCCCAGTTTACTTCCAGCAAGATGGAGCTCCACCTCATTATGGTCTTCACGTGCGTCGGTATTTGGATCAGCAGTTTCCGGATGCTTGGATTGGTCGGCGTGGTCCTGTGGAGTGGCCTCCCAGATCCCCAGATCTCACCCCCCTTGATTTCTATCTTTGGGGGCACTTGAAGGCCATGGTGTATCAGGAAAAGATACGAGACAAAATCATCTAAAGGAACGTATCACCAACGCCATTACAAGCATAACGTCAACTGTGCTAATGCGTGTTCATCAACAGTGGGGAACACGTATTGAAATGTGTTTTCAAAACAATGGCAACCATGTAGAGCATATTATATAAATAAAAATGGTTGTCCATAACAAAATGTTTATTTTTCCTATGTATGGAAACTTACGGCCCACCCTGTATATATATATATCAGGAAAGACCCATATATATATATATATATATATATTATATATATATATATTATATATATATATACACACACACACAGGGTGTGTATAAAGTAACTCAAGTGAAGGGAAGTCTGATTTGAACTGGCTTAAACTAGGTTCGTAACGCAAGTGAAGAGAGAAATCCGATTTGAACTGGTTTAAACTAGTTTAAACTTAGTTTTAACTTGTAAACAGCAATTAGGGGAACCTTGCTTAACGAGCATAATTCGTTCCCGAATTGTGCTCGTTATGCAAAATGCTCGTTAAACAAGGCAATTTTTTCCATAGGAATCAATGTAAAATATGATAATGCGTTCCATGCTTAAAAAATACTTAAAATAATATTTATAATGATATTTAAAGGCGTTTTTTAAATTATTATTGCATGAAATGAAAAGATTATTAATAAAAATTAACCCAAAAGAGAATGTAAATAATTAGTAAACGGTGAAATTTATAAATAACTTACGAAGAGAGAAGGTGCTCCTGACGCACGCAAAGGAAATGAAGAGACAGGGGAGGAGGAGAGGGTTATTGAGGGGAAGGAGGAGAATCGTCTTCGTTCAATGCAATAACATTCTCGACGAGCTCAGTCACTAGCTTTAAATTTTTTAGAGGCACTTTCACTTTCTTTTGGATCCTTTTTCACGAGGAAACTGTCTAGAGACAGCTAAACAGACTAAGAGCCGCGAGGCAAGAAACGAGGGAAACAGCACTGGGCAGTGAGTCACCCACACGTTGAACTTGGGGGTGGACATGCAGGAGGAGACTTGGGGGATAAAGAAAGCGAGTCAACGTAAGTAAGACGCTCGGATGGACTCCGCGACCTTACTGTATTTATTTTGCTTTTGCGTTGAAAAGATGTTATTTTATTTTTAAAATATTTTGCTCGTTAAGCAAAGTGTCGCTCGTTATGCAAGGTAATTTTCCCCCATTCTTTTGGCTCGTTATACGAATTTCTCGTTATACGAGGCACTCGTTAAGCAAGGTTCCTCTGTATATATATATATATATATATATATATATATATATATATATATATATATATATATATATAGTGCTGTGACGTTACGAGTTACTCGATAATCGTTACTTTTTTAGTAACTTTAACAGTAACTAGTTACATTTTTCCGGCCGAGTAATTGTAACTGTAACTAGTTACAAAAAAAAAAAATCACACTTGTAACTTTTGTTACCTTTTTCTGTGAGGGCAAAAAGGTAGTAGCTACTTTTTTTTCACAAGCCTTGCTTAATGTACATATTGTCCACACTGCAAATTTATTATTTATTATTTTTTATTAAATCACAATCAATTTGAAACAAATGAACAATCTCGGCAAATATGACTTCTCAGGGAAGGTACTTTTATTAGGATCAGATGCTCGCAAAAAAACAGTAAAAATATCGAAAGTAACTTTTGAAGTAATAGTTACTTTCTTGAAACAGCAACTAGTAACTGTAATTAGTTAGAAAAAAAAAAGAAATTCTTAACACTGTATGTATATAATAATTTTTAAAAGAATGGACAAAAACGTAGTGATTCCCTTACTGAAAACACTGATTATAGTTTGGGTATAATCATTATACACAAACTTGAATACTGCTCAGTCTTGACGTCTCCCTGTAAAAAAGAAGAAATCAATAAACTAGAAAAAATACAAAGAAATTTCACACGCAAGATTGATGACTGCAAAGAATTCAACTACCGGGAAACACTGCGTACATTAAATCTATATTCGTTGGAAGAAGAAGAAGAGAGAATTACACCATAATATACGTATGAAAAATAGTAGAAAAACTAGCGCCTAACCACAAACTGAACCCAATAACCACCGAAACGACAATGGAAAAGAGAGAAGGTAGAATGTGGAGTGTTCCCAAACTAAAGGCCAGACACTGGATATTCTCAGTTCTGAAAGGAAATGGCTTTTATGTCAGAGGACCAAGACTATTCAGCCAGCTACCCAGAGACACCAGAAATATCACAGATGTCAAGATTGAAGTCTTTAAAAAAAGATGAGCCGCCTGGCTCAGGACGGTTCCGAGTGTGCCTGGCTGTGTGAGATGGAGAGCTCAGGACAGCAATTCTCTCTTGCATGAAGTCAGGTGTGTTGGAGGGACCACCAGCCTGATCTCCGTGTCGTGCTCATACGTGTTATTCCATTTATGGGACCTCAGATATTTGAATTAACATCGTAAAACACCTCTGGCCGCGTTTAAATATACGACAAGTTGTGCAAACTTTTATCCACTTCTTCCGCAATGGTAACGCTCGCGACTCTTACTCAGGAGACCCCACGTTCGAATCCTGGTAGGGGCACCTTTTTTGCGTATAAAAACCGTGTGCCCATGCGTGTTGTTATATATATATATATATATATATATATATATATATATATATTTTTTTTTTTTTGTTATTATTTGTTGTATATTTATTTGTATATTTATTTGGGTGGGTGTATGGATTTATGGCATACATACAGTTAATGAAAGATTATTTGCTGACCAATAGAGGAGGACCGCACAGTCTTTGTTTCCCATTCGAAAGATCTTGTATGAGCTGTTGAAGTTAGTGTGTACATGTTATTTGCGCGCATAAATTGTCCTTCAATGCTTTTCGTTGTGTTTACATTTGATAATTTCATTTGAAAGACGTTTGACACATGAATAAACGCCAGATGAAGGATTCACTGGTGTACAAGGGAACCCCAGAACGTTTTGTAACGTATTAAAAAAATAGTACCAGTAGAATTACAATAAAATTTGATGCACATAAGCAATAATACCTGATCCAACGCATTCAATGATTTACACGGAGTGACGTCTCCGTTTAAATCAATGCATTTCGCCGTATGCCTGGCAGCAAATGTATGCCACTTTGGTGAGAAGTCCTTTTCCTGGACAGGTTAAAATCGGTGACCTTTAACCTAACCGAGCGTGTTCTAATCCAACCTGACTCAAAAGATCGTGTGATTTGGGTCAGTCCTTATGTCTAGGAGTTACTGAAATGGACGTGACATTGGGTAACTGTTTCCCGGACACGAGAATGATTTTATTAAGAGGAAGATAAAGTTAATCGGACAATATATATATATAAATAATATGGGATAAAACACAGAATGGTCCCCTGAGAAACATTTATGTTACACACAGTGCATGGAACAATGCACGGTCTGTGTGTAACATATATATATATATATATATGTGTGTGTGTGTGTGTGTAGGTGTGGGTGTGGCGTACATAGTCTAACCAAAAGGGGGGGCACATTTTGCCATTAGTTATTTGCAGTTTTAAGAATGAAATTTGATATATATAACAAATTTGTCTATAATGGACATGCGATTCTTACTCGGTATAGAAAGTTTAAAAAACTGCATGGAATTTGCGGAATGTAGTGATATAATTGCTAAATTAGTATATGCAACTGTTTGTGTAGTAGATATCCCTAAATAATATGCGCATGAAAGAGATCAATCTGTCTTTCTTGTTCGTGTATTACTCAAAATAACATTGACAATCATTAAAGCCTTAAAAAAAGATCTAAAACTACTAGGAGCACTCAATATATTTTGCCCTACCTTTTTTTTTTTTAGCTAAATAATAGGCCATGGGGCTGAAATGTCTTTTGGGCCGCAAGTTTTAACTTTCTGCGCTTCACATAACCGGATTTTTCAAGTTTGAACTTCCCCTTCTTGCATAAAACGGCTTTTAAACGCCCTTGTATGAAACTGATGGTTAACGCAGTTTCGAAAATGGCGTCTGACAGTGATGTGCGTCGTAAACAGAGAGCTGTTATCGAGTTCTTAACCGCAGAGAAGGAAACAGTTGGAAATATTCACAAACGTCTACAAAACGTTTACGGAGATGATGCTGTTGATCGAAACACAGTTGGACGCTGGTCTAAACGTGTGAGATCATCGGAGAGAGGGAGAGCCAGCCTCGATGACGAGCCACGCAGCGGTCACCCGACATCGGCTGTGACATCTCACACTGTGCAACGTGCTAACAACATCATTCGATCAAATCGGCGCGTCACGTACAAGGAGCTATCACTGGAGCTAGGAATTAGTGAAGGAAGTGTGAATACGATAATTCAGCAACTGGGATACTCAAAAGTGTGTGCACGGTTTGTTTCTCGCGAAATGACTGAAAATCACAAAGCCCAAAGAAAAGAAATTGCTTCCGAGTCGTTGGTTCGATACGAGACAGAAGAGGATGACTTCCTTTCACGAATTGTGACTGGGGATGAGACTTGGGTACACCACTTTGAACCTGAAACAAAACGCCAATCCATGGAGTGGCATCACGCAGACTCCCCACGCAAGAAAAAGTTCAAAATGGCTCACTCTGCAAGAAAGGTTATGGTCACCATCTTCTAGGACATGAAAGGGGTGATTCTGGTGGACATTAAGAAGAAAGGACAAACAATGAACTCGGAGGCATATATTGCTACCCTACAGAAACTCCAGAGACGTATGAAGCGCGTTCGACCGGAGAGAAAACTGGAAGACGTCCTTCTTTTGCACGATAACGCAAGACCACGCCAGTTTGCAAACAAGAGAGGCCATCACAAAAATACGCTTGACTGTGTTACCCCACCCTCCATACACCCTAGATCTGGCACCTTCAGACTTCCATTTGTTTTGGCCAATGAAGGATGCTATTCGTGGAAGAAAGTTTCAGAGTGGCGATGAGGTTGTTGAGGAGGTTAAGAGGTGGCTCCAGCGGAACCCTGCGGAGTTTTACCAGCATGGAATAAAGGCCCTTTTTTCGAGGTGCAGGAAAGCCGTAGAAAAGGATGGAAACTATGTGGAAAAACAAAAACTTGTGAAAAAGGTATGTAACTACTTGTGTACAAAATTTCTGGAACTTACAAGGAAACTTGGAAAGAAAAAAAAAGGTGGGGCAAAATATATTGAGTGGCCCCTCGTAGTTTAGTTTTAGTTGAAAAGAAGAACTTAAAATAACATAAATCGCGTTTAACCCAAATACTCGTACAAATAAGAGAGAGTTTGATTTCACAAAATCAGTTGTACTATGCATACCCTATGATGTGGAATCAAGCAGTCGATTAAAATTTTAATATTTTAAAAACGAATTAAAAAATTTTATACATCAAGCCATATTTTTATTTTGATGTACAAAGGGGAGGGGCATGGCCCTATGGCTCCCCTCCTCTATATACGCCACTATTATATGGTCGTAAAACTTAGGTAAATAAATATGAATTCAATTAAGCGGAATAGTGTTTCCGTGTAAATCTATAATAGTTCTTGTTAAAATGGTCTCGCGCCGTCGTTGTTATTCTGTTATTGTTCCCAATTTGTCTTCCTCTCTTAATAAAGAGTGAAAATGGCTCAGGAAAATAGTTTTTTGAAAAGCATCTTTTTATTGTTGAATCTCTCATTTTACTCGAAACTTGTATAATATTGAAATATAAAACCTGCATTGGATTGGAACCCAGCATAAATGTATTGTATTATACACCGTATAAATATATATAAAACAACTTGTTACAGTGATGCAAATAGGCTTTTAAATAGAGACTGCAAGTATGAAATAATGGCTCGTTAACGAGAGAGGCCATTAAATTGCGCAAGATTTGAGTTTCAACACCTGACTCCCCCAATTAAGAGAATAAATTTCAGAAGAGAAGATACACATTCATCTTTGTAGGACTTTAAAAAATATCGGAAGGAACATTCCCTTCGACTCTTTCATCCGTTTATATGTTGCCTTCTTCGTACCTATGGCGGTATACCCGCGTTTGTCTCTCTTTAGGTGTTTATCTATTCATCCTCCATCTTTATGATTTACGAAGTGTTAATTCGGAAAAATTCGGCTTTCGCGATGTCTGGCCGAACGCGCCTATCGAATCTTTTCTTGTTCCCCCCCCCCCCCCCCCCTCCTTCTTTTCCTAATTTGGAGAAAGCTGCAGGAGCTCCATTATGAACGCCACTCTAAAATTATAGAGTCCAGCTAACCTGATTGATTCATTTGACGTAGATACACCTTTCCCGGAGGTGACCATTTATTTTAGCAAATAACTCATTCTCAGAGAACACGATTCAGTAATTGAGCAACTGAGGACGGAGTCTGTTGTTGTTGTTGTTGTTGTTGTTGTTGTAAGTAACGAAGAAGGACAAAAAGGAAAAGATTGCGAGCGGTACCATAAAAGAAAATGATTCGAATAGATTCGTTGAAAAAAAAATCCATTCGTGTTGACGAAAACCAAAGCAAAATATAGATTACTCTAATTGAAGATAAAATTAAAGGGATAATTATGGCTCTTTTATACTATTCATACTTTTTTTGAACTCATCGATTGGTTTTAGTGGATAAAAGGTGATTTTCAGTTTGAGTGTATATATATATACAGGGTGTCCATAAGTCGGCATCATAAGAAAAATAATAAAAAAAGGCAAAACAAAAGCTTTTATTTACAGAACGTGCTCAATATGTCCACCATTGTTTTCAATACACAAATTCAGACGTGATACTCAGTCAGCAAGCACACGGTGAATGATGTCAAGAGTAATGGTGTTACATGCACCAATAATGCGCTGCCGCAAATGTTCAACACTCCTAATTTTCTCTGTGTATACCAGCGCTTTCAAGTGGCCCCAGAAATAAAAATCTAGTGGCGTGGGATCCGGGCTTCTAGCTCGCCATTCCACAGGCCCTCGACGTCCTATCAAATGACCAGGGAATTGTTGGTACGGGTATTCCCTTACTTGGGTGCTGTAATGTGCAGGAGCGCCGTCTTGCTGGAACCATGTTGGGAAATTTCCTTCTTCGTTCAAGACACTGGGAAATGCTTATTCCTTGAGCATACGTAGGTAGGTGCTTCCAGTGACATGTTCATCGAAAAAGAGGGGGCCTATGATGCGATCCTTCCAAATGCCACACCATACCATCACACGAGATGCACCTTGTTCCTTTGAAGAGGTATACCAGTGAGGGTTGTTTTGAGACGAGTAGCGGGTGTTCTGTCGATTTACCTCACCATTTCCATAAAAAACAGCCTCGTCACTGAACAGAATGGTGGACGGGAAATTGGCATCCCGAGCATATTGTTCCGTAGCCCATTCACAAAATTCCATCCGCCGGTCGGGATCATGATCATCTTCGCTTAATTTCTGTAGGATCTGAAGTTTATATGGATGCCAGTTGTGAGCCTGAAGAATGCAATGGATGCTACTTTTCGACACTCCTGTCTCGGCGGACAATCGCCGAAGAGACTTATTGGGACTTCTATTAAAATGAGCCAGGATAGCAGTCGCTGTATCATCGTCAGTGGACCTCCTTGAAGGTCCATTGCGTGGTTTTTCTTCTATGGATCCTGTTTCCTTAAACTTTGCAACAAGTCTGCTAACACAACTCTGTGTTATTGGCTCGCGGTCTGGATGCAGTCTGTTAAATTCAGCAGCGGCCTCTCTCTGACTCCGATTTCCTATGAGTAGAATTATCTGGATTCGTTCTTCCTTGCTCACAGACATTATGGCCTGTAGAAAGAGAAAAATATGAATTATGGTTTGTAGAAATAGAAAAATATGAATTTCTCCTATGATGCCGGACTTATTGGACACCCTCAGGAAAGATATTGAGAGGCTGTAGCGAGTCCAGGCGAGGGCCACAAAGTTAATCCCCTCCGTTAGGCATATGGGCTACAATCGACGCTTACGTGCCCTGAATTTGTTTTCGCTGGAAACTCGGAAGCTGCGCAGTCAACTCGTCGAAGTTTTCAAGTTCTTATGCGGGTTCAACTATGTCGATTTTAGAAGTATGTTTAGTTTAAATGATAACCCAACTCGTAACAATGGTTGGAAGTTGGATTTGAAAAGGTTTAGGACTAGTGTGTGTGGGAATTACTTTACGTATAAGATCTGTGACACATGGAACAGGTTACCTTCGGAAGTTGTGAACAGTTCCTCTGTGGATCAGTTCAAGAAAAGGTTAGACCAAATCTTGCACACTATTTGAGTGTGTACAAAATTTTCCCTGGTACTGTTTCCATTGGTACCTCCTCGGTATGGGCCGCAAGGCCTTTTGATGTACTTCTTTTCCTTGTAACTCCTTAACTCTCTCTCTCTAATATATATATATTATATATATATATATATGAGATACACAGCTCAACACAAGTGTTGTGGAATATAGGGAGGCAGCATCTTGGGTTAGGGGATACTCTCTGTCCTTACACACCCCATTTAAAGAGATTCCTCTGCCGAGCGGTGCCCCCCCATAGTACTGTGAGGTATTGAAAAACTCATGATCTTCACTTGCCCCACAAACACCTTGAAATGGGAGACCCAAAATGGGTGCACACACATTTCTACATTACTGTACAGTCTTTACAGCCACACCTACACTTTTCCTCCTAAGTATATATATTGTAATGTATATGGTTGTAAATGTTGACTTAGTCCGCAATCGATATGGACCGCGACTTATTTTTGGTTGGCAAGGTACAAGTATTGATGGATACCGTAATGAAATTGACTGGATTATTTGGATCTGATATATTTGCATGTCGGTTATAAATAGATATAGAGTGTAACAATACTGTAACATATTTGTGGATAGTAGTCTATTATGACTTGATCCTCTGGATCCAGAGATTCTATCTTTAGTTTTAAATCGATAATAATTAATTAGTTTTAAAGTGATAATTATTTAGTTTTGTAAAAATTGGTCGTTGCCAATGTACAGGCAGTTTTTACATAAATTTCTTATGTTCTTGTGGTTCGGAACCCACGTAAAATTGTAGGTCCCCTCCGCCACCACGGAGGACATACACAATTACGAACACAGTTAGGTAGACCAGCCATGAGTGGATCCTAGGGTCTTTGTTGGTCTATAACATTATAACATTTACACTTGGAAAATAATGGAGAAACTTGTCCCTAATCTTACTCTGAACCCCGTAACTCCCCAAACAACGGTGGGTGGAAAGTAGAAAAGGAAGACTGTGTCGTGTTCCCAAATTAAAGGCGAGACAAGGAACATCCTTAACCCTGAAAGAAAATAGTTTTGTTGTGAGAGTACCAAAACTGTTTAATCAGCTGCCCGAAGACCTAAGGAACACGAATGGTGTTGCAGTGGACATCTTCAAAAGAAGATTAGACGCCTAGCTCAGAACAATCCCCGATGAGCCGGGCGTACCTGGCTATGTGAGGTGGAGAGTACAAGAAACCAACTCACTACTTCACCAGGCCAACTCGAGAGGAGGGGCGACAAGCTTGACCTTCGTGAAATGAGGAAACGTCGCACGGAACCTTTTGAAAGGTGTATGTATATATATATATATATATATACGGTATGGTTCTTTGGTTAGCTTCCGCCCGAATTGTTCATTCTGACGAAGGTCAAGTTTTTCACTCCACCTTAGACCTACAGTTTAACGTGGAATCAGAACCACGCCCCACCAGCAGCCAGCGTCTTAACCACTAGGCCACCCAGGGTACCCATTTATCTACCAACCACTTTCTTTATTGTGTGGAACGATGAACAGGTGGGTTTTGCTGCACGCCGGCTGCCGTCACCGGGATTCGAACCTGGGGCCGATGGATTCGTAGTCAGCGACGGTAACTACTACACCACCGAGGCGCATAGAAAAATGAGGGAGGGAGGGAGAGATGGTGGTGGTATGCTTCGTTACACCATCTCCGACGTAAAGTATTCTCAGTATGTCGCTTCCTCGCACCAACGAGGAAGTTTATACCGTTTAATTAATCTGACTGCGAGGTTCCGGGACAGCACTTTATACCCTTTGCCCAATTGCGTCCTGTCCCTCAGTCCGTTGAGAGAATAGAGTACCTTTCTCGGAAGGATATAAATTACGAGTTTTCCTTTTGTCAGTCCTTTATTTTCACAAGGAGGAAAATCACTTTTAAACTATTAATGAATTTCATTTACAATACAGAGTAACTAGAAAAATCAAATCCTTTTCACTACACTTGTTTAGAGAGTTATTAACGAACAAATGCTTACATCAAAAAGCTAAGGGGCCCAGCCGAACCGGCCGGCCCAAGGGCGAAACACTCACTGCCTGCCCGAAGGCCGAGGCGGAACTCTCTCCACTCTGCCCTGGAGAAATTCCCATGGTGCCACGTTTTACAAAAGATTATTAAACTTGCAAAATCCTACTCAAATAGTGATATTCGCAAAAGAATTTATATAATTGGATATTAACAAAAGAATTTATATAATTGTAGTTTTACACTTAACTCTTTTATGTGATTTATAATAATCGAAAAGAACATTTAGAATTTAGGAATCTGTTTAAGATTATAGACGTGACAACACTGTTTTCGTTAGGGTTAAGAAAGGATACCAGACAATCCGCTGGCATTGCTTTATACAATATTAAAAATTTAACAGATTCATATTTTAATTTATACGAGCAGAATAATATCTTTTAAAGGATTAATACTTTAATTTATACAAACAGAATATCTTTAAATTTTAATAAATTTATTTTCTTGTGGAAACACTTTTCCATATATATACAGGGCGTCCCAAAAAATGTATACACACTTTAACAGCTGATAGCTCAATTTGATGTTTCTTTCTTTCCAAGTTAAACCCATTAGAATTAATAATGGCAGTCAGACTAAGCTTTGAACAAAGGAAATTCATTCTAAAATGCTACTGGAAGTGTGAAAACGCAGTTGAAGTGCAAAGACAGTTTAGGAGGGAGTTTCAAACAGATCCACCAACGCGACTTACCATCACTCGAATTAGAGATAAGTTTGAAGCCGATGGAACTGTTCAGAATGTCCACAAGAAGCGTTCCGGAAGACCACGGACATCAACAAGCCCCACAAAGCAAGAAAGAGTACTGGAAACGTATCACCAAAGTCCAAGAAAATCTGTGCGGCAAGCGAGTCGTGAGGTAGGAATTTCAGAATCGTCTGTCCAACGCATTTTGAAGCGCTGTCAATGGAAAAGTTACATTCCAAGATTAGTCCATGCTATTAATGAAGATGATGATCCGGACCGAAGAATGGAGTATTGCGAGTGGTACTTGGCACGATGTGGATGTGGATTGGACGAAGGGGTTTCGTAGAATACCCCCGCGTTCACCAGACCTCACACCACTAGACTTTTTTTTATGGGGATACTTAAAAGACAAAGTCTACGCTATAAAACCTGCAACAGTCGCTGAATTGAGAGCAGCCATTGAACGAGAATGCACACAAATACCAAACGAAATGTTTCGTGATGTTTGCGATTCCATTGCTTCGCGTTATCAGCAGTGCCTGGACCAGAACGGACGTCAGTTTGAAAACAGGCGTTGACAAAACAATTAAATAATGTCTGTAGATTCTATTACATTTTGAAAATGAAATGTATTTTAATAAACACTGCCTTTATAAGTATTTAAAGTGTGTGTACATTTTTTTGGGACGCCCTGTATATATATATATATATATATATTTATATATATATATATTTATATATATATATATATTTATATATATATATATATTTATATATATATATATTATATATATTTGATATATATATATATATATTAATGTAAAGAACGACGCTTGTGTAGAAGAGCGTTCCGCACAAGATGAGGGAGAACGAGCAAATGAAAATGAGGTACCACCCGGGAATCGAACCTGGGATCATCCGATTGCTGGTCAGATATGCTATCCACTACACCATGGACCTCGATCAATCAGAAGTCGTAATCCTCCTACATACGAGCAGAAACCAATGCCCTGATGGGGCACCTTCGCATGCCGTACATGTGTGTGTATATATATATAATGTATATACATTGTATATACATTATAATGTATATATAATGTGTGTGTGTATACAGGGTGTACATAAAGTCAGGATCTATTTTTGTGAAGCACTTGGAAATTATATGGAATTCAATCATAAAATGATAAAGTGGTAACATTTATTAAATAATTAAGAGTAGGATTCGACGTGACGCCCATCAGTATCCCTGCACAGCTCAAATCGTTCCGCAGCATTTCTAAACACATTCTGGAGCATTTGCGGGGTTATGTTATCTGCAGCAGTTCGTATACGTGTACGTAAGTTTTCAAGACTCGTAATCTTCGTTTGATAGACGTGCGATTTGATAAAGCCCATACAAAGAAATCTAAAGGGGTTAAATCTGGTGATCTCGCTGGCCAAGGTCTGTTGCTTCCGCGTCCGATCCAGCGATTTGGAAAACGTCCATTTAGATAATCCTGAACAATTTTGGCATAGTGACAAGGAGCACCATCATGTTGATAGACGACGGTACTAACAATCCTATCCCCAATCAGCTGAGGTTCAAGGAATTGCTGCAACATGTCCAGATAAATAAGCCCCGTAACTGTAGCTTCAGCAAAGAAAAAACGACCATAAACCTTAGATTTTGTTAAACCCATCCAGACATTAACTTTAGGTGAGTCTCTTTCCCAACTTTGGACGAAATCATTCGGTCTTTCATCTGCCCAAATTCGACAGTTATGGCGATTTACTTTTCCACACGTATGGAAAGTGGCTTCATCACTAAAGAGAATGTTGTCCATTAAATTATCACTCCAGATTTGTTCTACGAGATCAGCACACACAGCACTTCGTCGAGGGAAATCTTCCTCATGTAAATCATGTAAAACCTGCAAATGATAGCTTTTCTTCTGCAAATTAACTTTCAGAATTTTGTGCACAGATGACGTCGGGAGGCCGAGTCTGTGTGATGCAGCACGAACGGACGTACGTGGCTCCTCAGTGATAATTCCGCGTACTGCATTCACGGTAAGATCTGACATACACGGTCGTCCTGATCTTGCTTCATCATTTACAGATCCCGTTCGTTTAAATTTGTTCACCAATTTTCGTATTGTCTTGTCTATTGGCCCCGGCTTATGAAATCTCCTTCTAAACTTCTCTCTGATGTCATTGTATTTCTTTCCCTCGATTCGCCAAATTACTATTGCCACACGCTCTTCTGTATTCATTCTAAGGGCCTTTGAAAAGAAAAATAGAAAAAAATAATTATTTCACAAAAATAGATCCTGACTTTATGTACACCCTGTATAATATTATATATATCTATATATATATAATATATATATATATATATATATATATATATAACACTTTACCGTCTTAACATTTTCTTGAGTAAACAAGGAAGCACTCCACCCATTTCTCCAGTTTCATCCTTATTAATAATACTGGTCAACTAGGATTTTGTTTCCTCAACGAAATTGTGATTCCTATATACATTTTTTAACGCTGATCACAGAAATTACCTTGAAATTTCTATATGATGCACGATTTTCGAGAAATTTTCTATTTCTTTATTTCATTATTATCAGCTTGAGTATTTGCAACGTTTTTTTTTTTTCAAATAGCAGCTTCAACGTAATATTCCATATTGCCAAAGAAAATATCATTAGACTTATTACTTTCCTGTTTTTTAGGTGCTTAAAAATTAAAATTCATTGGCACTAAAATCGCATAATCTGGCAACCGTGCTAGTAGGATGATGTAGTAGTGACCGCTGCAATGCGTTGTCTGAAAAAACATTTCATTTTGAGGAGTGAAAGTCGTGATGATGCTCGCACGGAGAGACGGAGAAACGTGGCATGAGGGAGGGTGCTGAGATTGGAGAAATGGGGGAGTCTGTGGAAGTACTCAGCTACGTCCACGGGGGAATGGGGTTGGGGTACGGTAGGAACGCGGAGTGAGTGGGGGAGAGAAGGGGAAAATGAGAAGGGGCACGGGGAACTGTATTGAGTTCGCAGGCGGTGCCCAAGACTCGTCGCATGGAAGTTCTCCACGATGAATGCGCTCCTGTTTCCATGAACGAAACAAGCTGGAGTAGTAATTACACGGAATGATGCAAACAGACAGTTGAAGAAGGCAGGGAACCGCTACCCTGAGCCAAGTTTGAGGAGTGTCTGTACTTGCAGTACGCCCTTTGTGTGGATGTGCGTGTGAGTGCGTGCGTGCTTATTTGCTTGAAGAATGCTTTTTAGGCCTTACCGAAGGAAAGGGAGAAAAAAAAACACAGGTCGTGCTTCATGAAGAGGTCGCTGGTGAAGTAGGGGGATCGTCAAAAGGGGTCTTGTCAAATGATTTCCCGTACAACAGCCGAAACGGGACCGTTGAATATATTTGGCAAAAATTGTTGACGAGAAGATGCGCAGAATTGGAACGCGGGAAACAACTTGGAAATAGGGGTGCAGCATCCCACTTATTTGGGGGATTTGAGAGGGGTGAGAGTTGCTTTTTACTCTCATAACCAGTTCCGCATGGCTGTTCAGGGACTTACAACATATAACAAGATAATTTTCGAAATTATTCTTGTTCGTGTACTGGAATTTCCTTAATTCTTTTGGCAGCACATTAAAGGCTTTTGGGCCTTGTATTCCAACAGTATTTCCCATCTTTGTTTTCATCCCGCCGCAATTGGGATAGTACATAATCTATCTCTTCTCTCATTATACTGCGTTTTTGTCTCATTTTTATAGTTGGGGACATGTCTTCAGTATTTTTCATATGTATATTATTGTGTATCGCTCATATCTTCTTTCTAAGGAGTAGAGTTTCAGACGTAGAAGTCCTTTGTTTGACAATGATGCTACGAGCTGCTCTTACATTGAATGGATGTATGGGCGGAGCAGGGCTTTGTGTGAAACAAACAT